>JBBPCW010000147.1:9564996-9583100 GCA_037974425.1 Phenacogrammus interruptus
CGGAGCGCAATACTGCCCCTAGTGTGGTACAGTGTGGTACTGCAACGCAGAGGGGCGTTTCATTTTCAAATTAATCGTGCGATCAATTTATTTTAAAGCTTTATAAAAAATAAATTAATGCAAATAGTTAACGCGTTAACTTTAACAGCCCTAGTGCAAACATATTAAATATAATTAAATACCAAAATATTACACTGTACTTAGAAAATATAATACTTTGAATTGAATCACTGCCAATCGGTACTATGTTTGCTCTGTCCTCTGGTGTAATGGGGCAACATCAGTTAAATGGCAAGTGAAGTGGCTTAAAACAAAAAAACTGTTGAACCGTGGCTTTAAGGCCTTAAATAGACCTGCAGGATAATACTAAAAGAAGATATTTAAAAAATGCTCTGTGCCATCTAACTTTCCTCCCCCATATTAACCTGTATTAGGTTTTCACATGTCTGTGCTGTTTCTTGTGTAGCATTCATGGTCTATTTTCTTCTGAATGAACTTCTGTCTCACATGCCCATAGCACCCTTAACATGATTGTGCCCAAAGCTTTTATTTATTGCCAGCTGCATTTTTTTAAACATGAAAACTGGCCTACAAAAAATTGGGAAATCACAGTGTTGCTCATGACTGACTCACTCATTTAATCTTCTCGTTAACTGCAAAGTTACATCTAACTTTTAATCCAATAAGGCAGGAGGATGAGACATCAACAGCCCATTATAGCTGCCGCTGCCTGCCTGGACTCGGAGCTTTCAATATGTTGCCCTATTTTTAAAAGGATTGAAGACTTCTTGGTTGTTAAATAAAAAAGATCAGTAATGAGGTTCTCGAAAAAAGAGAGTATAAAAGTGTATTCACTGTATTTTAAAAATCATTATCCAAGAGACTAGCCTGTAGCTTCACGTGTTTGATGATACCACGTCAAATCTTGATCTCTTGAAGAACTACTCAGGGAACATTCACATACAGTAGTTGATTGTTGAATAGTTACATCAGAGCATGCATTGTGGGGGACTTTAAGTGCTTAAGGGCCATAGTGCCCTTTTTGACAGATTTTGTTGTATCTTGCCTGCCTCTAGCCCTTATCAAGAAAAGTTTAGCAATAATATTTACACTATAAGTTAAAACGTAGATAAACTGAATCAATAACTGAAGTTATTGGTAGCCGAGGCTGTCATCTGTCTTTACGTCACATTCCCCCTTAGAATGAAATGGCCATTAACACAGCCACCATGTCCACCAGTCTGAAGCAGCAATCAGTGCTTTGTTATGACATTGTATTTCACATTCTCCCTGAATACTGTTTGATTTCGTTTGGCAGGTTACATTAGTGTAAGCATCTCCAACACAAATTGTGTTGATCCACCACATCACATCACACCACTCACACACACACACACACACACACACACACACACAAACACCCCATTGCATTTACAATGGATAGCTGGACTTCCTGAGTAAAAAAAGAGCTAAAGTTGGTTAGTTGTGGTACACTGTCAACCGTCTCAGAAGTCAGGGACCGAACCAAAGCATTAAAAGAGCGAGCCATTAGACCTCTAACCTTTACTGTAACAATAAAGTCTAATTTTTATCCATGCACACATTCAAAAACATTTCTCCTTTTCTGTAGAAAGGAATAAAAAAACAGCTTTAAAGCCAATTAAGCTTCAAACAATTCTTACAAGTTGCAGTAAAATATATCCTAGCTGGCGGGGTTCAAAAGTGTAATGAGGTCTGCTGCACAGATATCAATACATCAACAAGAACCCTTTATAAAGGAATGTTACTGCGGTGTCCGCTCTGCTTATAACTCCACTGTAGCAAGGCCAATCCCTTGGTCTGTGAAGAAGGATGTGTTTAATAAGATTTGAGGTAATTGAGGGCAAGTGGATAAGTGTCTCGTTTCAGAGTCCCTTACAAGAAGCTTTGACAGACTGACTAGCCTTTCGCTGTGAGCTCTTCCTCTGCGCTTCTCTGAGAAAAAGATTTCATAGCTTTACTTCCTTTTAACTCAACGGATTGTGGTGTCTGCGTTGTTCAGATGAGACTGCTGTAGAAAGGGATATCAGTTGAACGTTGTTAATATGATTTATTGAGATGCATCTGTCTTCTGAGTACATCTTTGTAGGACGTTTCCTTTGAACACGAAAAGGGGACCAGCTGAGTCAGAAGGCAAGTCTGATCTTGTGGAAGCCATAAGTGTGTTGGGTCATTTAGAATAAACTGATCTGATAGTTGTCTTACTCATGTTACAGTAGTCTGGTGTGTTCTGCAATGCAGATGATTCATAGTAGGCATCCTGGTTTCACGATAAAAGAATGTACAGCCGGTTTCTTTTGTCTATAGACCTTGATTCAATTGTATTAACACTGTACACTCTGCTCCATAATTATTGACACCCTTGGTAATTATAGCTACCTCAATGTCACTCTGAAATATGAGGTGAAACAATATCTCTCTTTATATTTGTTTCTCACAAATGTCTGTATTTATATTTTCTGTATAGTGTGCTCTTTATTTTATACTGTTGTATAGCTTTTATTATATTGTTTTTGCTGCTCTTAACTATCTTATCTCATCTTAAAAATGTGTTAATTTGATAGTTTAATTTGGTCTAAGAAAATAAATACCAGAACAGCACAATTCTTCTTTACCTGAGCATAAATATGAGGTAATACAGATAACAAAATCCTTTACTTATTTTTCAGGATGAGGAGATTCAATAATTCACAAATTAAATAAGACAGTAGTGTATTGACTGCCATAAATCAGAGAATAGTTGTAAAAATGAACTATATGCCTGAAAATGCCAATATCTATCAAACTCATTGCTGTTATGTTGGCAAATGCACTAAATGGATGGGTGCCAATGAACATGACAGTGGTGTTAAATATATATAGTTTGAAAGTATTTTTTGTTTTCTTAGCCTTAATTGACTTCATTCATAAAGGTTAATATTTAAATTGTGTGCTAATTGTCCACAGACATTTTTATGTCCTTTTTTATTTAGTTTAGTTTTTTACTAATCTTTACAGGGGTGCCAATAATTATGGAGCTGACTGTTTACACACATTGCATTCATAAAAAGCTTTTGTTTTGTGCAAAGTATTACACACTGGAAAACATCAAAAGTATAGCAACAATACTAAAGAGTTGTTATTTAACATAGAAAAGTAGAAGAAGAGACAGAAAGAAGAAGCAGTGATCGCTTGCCTTCAAGTATATATAGGCTTTTTTTTCCTTCTTTAATAGAGACCTTTATAAGACAGCTGTCATATTTGGGTGTTCAGTGTTTTTCGCAGACTATGTGTACCCAACTTACTCCTTAGTGCATATCATCACAAATCCTCTGGCCAAGGGTGGAAGGGTGGTCTTTTTTCCACTTCAAAAGAATTAAACCTATTGCTTTGAGAAAAGACTGTACTGTTTTATCATGGTTTGGTTGTTGCTACCTCACAGTTGTCAGAAAATGCTTCAAATACACGGAATCAAAATGATTCAGAATGCTTAGAAATCTGAAGTCTGCAATAATTACAGTATGTTGCAAAATGCTTGATGCAGAAGCATTACAACATGGTACAAAATGTACAGTGGTCAGTCGTGCCAATCTACTACAATCAACTGTGCATGACATAAAATGACAATACAACAATTGAGAGTACCCTGCATTGAAGAGTTAGACCATATTGAATCAGGAAGTAATGTATGTTGTGCAACTAAGATATATGTAGTGCAAGTGGAGAGTGTTCCACTTCAGATGCTGAGTTCCACATAACAGCTTTGTTTTTTTTGTTTACTATGAGTGCTCTTACATCAGATGAAAGATGCAGCACATGTCACTGTATTTTTTATGTAAGCGAGGACAAATTATGCTTATAACAAGCCTTTCTAAAAAGACACAATTCTGTTCCACGTTTGTGTGCTAAGTGTCAAATTTTGCATAATGCTCAACAATGAGAGAGGTCTTCTCCTCAGTTTACCTTTTCCAGCTCATAAAAAAAAATAATCAAAGACTACTTTTAAAGGGACAACTTTGAAAATGTTATTTTGCGACCATTGATACCCCTTTAGAAAGCTGAACATAGCCTCTAAACAGAGATTCAAAGTGGACGATTTGTTGTTTGAATGAGGACATATTATTTTAATAAGCACATTAATTTCAATGGGGCAAGATAATGCACCATTAATTCCACCCACCTACCTCGGTCCACATATGGAAATTAAGCTACAAAACAGCCTGTTTTTGAAATTCTTATTTTATGTATTTATTTTGTGATGTCAAAAAAACAAATTATTTTACATATGCATGCGTATTCAGGCCACAACAGCTCCAGTTCACCTTGAAGTCAAGAGCAGTGTCTCAGCACAGACTGCTTTTAAATGATCATAGTACAGGACAGTCTGTCAGAATCTAAAAGACAGTAATTGAAACAATCTGCTGAAGTCTAAGGATTGAAAGACGGTCAGTCATGGCAACCCGATGTTCTGTAGCACATCATGTTTTGGTGGTGTAATAAGAAGGTTTATACAGGGAGGCCTCCAGATGGTTGTGTACAGAATCAAACCCGAGGGAAGCGGCCTAAACTCTCACCCGTCCATGACCCACTCCTTATGGTTCCTTACTAAATTGTCCAAATGCCACGGCAAAATAGGTCAACTGTCGCTGCCCATATCTTCTGAATGGCTGCTTATTAAGGCCAGAGATCCTCACAATGGACAGAATTTCCAAAGCAGTTCACTTCAAGCAGTTTAATCTCTGAAGTCAGGCCTGCAGGTGAACCATGACTTTTCAAAAATATCAGACTTGCTCTCTGAAAGTGTTTCCTTTGTGGTTGCTGCAGCATTTTGTTTCTTTGTGATCATAAAGTAGGAAAGTTAAGCAGTGCTGTTCAGTGTCTTGATCATCCACTGAATGCTTCCTTTGAATTTCAATGTCAGTGTCTCAACTAAGTGCAACTAAGCATTTTTTATTCCAGAGGGTGTTTATTTCTACAATTGAATACATATTTATTCTCATTGTTTTCAGCTTTACAGCCAGTTGGAGCATATGGAATTTTAGTTTTTGTCCAAACCATGACAAAATTGATTGGGAAAAAAATGATTGGAACTGCATTAATTGTAATTGGGGCAGTTGGTGGCCTGTTAGTTACGGAGCTCACCCTGACATCACAAGGTTGTGGGTTCAAATCCCTGGCAGTCCACTAGCACTGAGTTACCCTTGAGCAAGGAAGCCTCCACACACACTGCACCCCTGGTACCCCTCATTGGTGGCAGCCCTCTGCTTCAGCCGGTGAATCAAAAAGTGCAGAGAAAGAATTTCTGTTCACTACTGTGCTGGGGTGTTTTCATACGTGACTATATGGGGCCACTTTACTTAATGTTACTTTACAAATGACTTAAATCTACTTATTAGGAATGTGTTTTTTGTTCTTTCTAGTACTGGATCAATGAGTTCACTACCTCTCTGGGAATTGGGGTCTTTCACTCAGGGATTGAGATTTATGGCAGAGGTGAGATGCACAAGCAATTTTTTGCTCACACTTGTTGACGTGTTACACATGTTGCAGAATTATTCATGGCTTTCTCTTTCTTGTTGCAGAATTTGCTTATGGGGGACATCCATATCCGTTTTCAGGTATATTTGAGATAACACCTGGTGATGCCACAGAGCTTGGGGAGACGTTTAAATTCAAGTGAGTTTTAATTCACATTACCGTAGAAACTTTTAAGATAAAGGGAATATCAGGGACTGTTTTCTCACACTGTATTTCTTCCTCTTCTTACAGAGAAGCTATCGTTCTAGGGAGTACAGACTTCACAGAAGAGGATGTGGAGCGAATCATAGAGGAATTGGGAAAGGAGTACAAGGGGAATGCATACCACCTCATGCACAAGAATTGCAATCACTTTTCCACAGCACTGTCAGAAGTAAGCAGAATTAAATTTGACTATGATTCAGTTCAATGATCTATTTGTATAATCTGGTGTAACTTCTGAAAATCCCTAATTGACACCTTAATGATGGATCACAATACAGTGGGTACAGATAACAATCACCCTCTTCGAAACTTCATACTTACATTTTACACTTTGCAGCCTGAAATGAAGACACACACACACAAACATTTTTCCAACTGTATTTACACAATGCAATTTGTAACATCTAAATGAACATTATAGCAATAGTTGCTTTAATTGCAGACTTAAGTCTGTTAGGACACTTCTCTACTAATCTCGCACACCAAGACTGCAATATTTGGCCACTCGAACTGGATGGGTGACTGTTGGTGGACTGTAATCTTGATGTCATTCCACAGATTTTCAGTAGGGTTTACCTCTGAACAGACAATGCAAGAACATTCACTATTTTCTCACTCAGCCACTGTTTGGCCAATTTTGCTGTGTGGTTTGGGTCTCTGTCATGTTAAAGTGTGAACCTTCTTCCCATTGGCAGCTTTCTGGCAGCGGACAGTGGGTTTTCTTAAAACATTTGATGATATTTTGCTCCATTCATTTTTATTTCTGTCCTGAAAAGTACCCCACACAGAAGTGCTGCCACCTCTGTGATTTATTGTAAGTGGGTTGTTTTTTGGACAGTGAGCTGCATTGGCTTTCTGCCGCAATTGAAGCCAAATAATTCAATTTGACCATAACACCCTTTTCCACTTGGCCTCAGAACCTGTTTTGGCAAAGCTTAATTGATACTTAATGTGGTCTTTCTTGAGGAGTGGCATTTTGCTTGCTGCCCACCCATGCAAGCCACATTTGGGGAGCACAATGACCACTCTTTGCCATAAAATCCTGTAACCGCTTCAAAAAAAAAAACATAATTATAGACTTCACTGCGGTTAAAGGAACTGAAAGCTTTAGATTTTTTAATTCCATCTTCTGACTTCCCTGGTCATAGTTTATCCCTGAGACCTTTTGCCAATCCCTTGCCACCCATAGTTGATTGTTTCTGGAATGCTCTGGGAATAGCTGTTTTTATGCTGAACTAATCAAAACCATTACAGTTGATCACAATCGAAAACACAGCTACTTGTTTTGAAAGAGAGTGGTTCTTCTCTGTACCTACAGTTCTATGCATTTTTCACTTTCAATCCACACAAATACATACTGTGTTTGGCAAAGACTGTTACTGGAAAAAGACAGGAATCTAATTTTTGCATCTCTGCTGGTTTTGGCAGATCCTATGTGGTCGTGAGATCCCGCGCTGGGTGAATAGACTGGCCTACTTCAGCTCCTGCGTGCCGTTTCTACAGAGCTGCCTACCTAAGGAGTGGCTAACACCAGCTGCGCTGCAGTCTAGTGTTAGTCAGGAGCTGCAGGGAGAGCTGGAAGAAGCAGAGGACGCTGCCGCCTCAGCCTCCACGCCTTCCTGTGCTGTGGCGCCTGCTCCCATTCCCAGGCCCACACGACACCAGCCACGCCGATAGACCCTGCTGCCTTGACTGACAGGCCTCAGAGACTGGCCCAATGCTGCCAATAGAGCCCACCCCTTCCAGTAACAAATCTGCAATTCACCAGCAGTGTGGATAAGCCCTGCCCTATTGGTTACGGGCCTTACTTGTTTTATTTTATTATTATTATTATTATTATTATTATTATTATTATTATTATTATTATTATTATTTTGTTATAGGCCCAGTGAACTATCAGGCTGCTTTACAGAAACAAAAACACGTGGTGTTTTTAGTCAGTGTTTAAGACATTTTTTTTCTGACATTTAATGTTTTGTTTTGAAAACTCAGGACGGAAAGACACTTTTTACAATATTCAGTTGACTCACCTTGAGTTTTTTTCTTTTATTAATCTTACTGTAATGCTTTTTGCAACGCTGGATTTTCTTATAAGCCTTTCTTTCTTCCACCCCTGAAGAAAGGGCCCCAGTGTCTTGTTTTTCGGGGGAGCTTTTGTTTACAGCTTTGTGTTTCCGACCACATATGGGTGTTCTTATTACAGAAAAGCTGCCACCTGGGCCAAATTACCCCACTTTTGTAAAGATACACATCTCATGTCTACCCACCTTGGTGATTGTGCCTAAAGATTCTTACTGTTACTTGCTCAGAGAGCTCTGCACTCTTTCTCTACGGTTTACCTGTCAGTCTGCTTTGAGTAGCAGACTTCTTTCAGTACCCTGAAAAAAACCTACTTCAGATGTTTTACACCTTTTAGGTTTTTAGAGCCTTCTATGTATTGAAGAAACTGTTTGTATTCCATTTTATGACTATTAAAGACAATGACAACTTTTCTGTTCTGAAAAACAACTTTTTTGTGCTATACTGTATATGAAACACTCAGGAATGCTATATTAGACATAAGGTTTGACGTTTCAGAACTAAAGCTTGTTAATCCAATGCTGAAATTACAGGTCATCTCTAGATTGGCTGTTAATGCAGAGTCAAGATAAAAGTCTTGTATTAAAGGAAACATTTAAAGATGCTCTAAATGATCTGGTATGGTCTCATGAATTGAGTCCTTGCTATGATCCCATTGCTGCTTCTTCTTCTTGTGCTTCAGAGTCTAGTTACAGTCTCGGAAACTGTTACCACTGTTGGCGTTTCCTCCTCTGGTTTGAGTTTCTTCCTGCAGGAGAACGCTTTTTTAATGTCCTTGAGTCTCGTCAGGAAAAAGGAGAGGATTGAGTCGACAAAGGGGGCAAGATTCAAGAGGGCGTTTACGACCACTCCCAAGTACTGAGTGTAGCATTTTAGTGACAAGGCATTGAGCAGCGTGTTTAAAACAAACGGGAGATAGAGGATGCTGTAGTTGAAGAAAAGCATGGCCTGCATGCCCAGAATTCTTTTCCTCTCAGAAATGTTCATCGACAACTTGCAACACCACAAGGCTCTGAAGGTATCCACAAAGAAGAACAGCAGGATAGCGAACGGCAGCAGAAGAATGATGGAGAAAAAGAGCATGTAGCCGTTCAGAGCCAACAGGAGAATGGCAATAGGGGCCGCCCATAAGGCTAAAGAAACTATGGCTGACTGTTTGACTTTCGTGCAACAAGTTGTGTACTTTGAACAAGACACCAACAGGTACCGCTCCTGTGCGAGACACACCATGAACACGATGTTGGTAATGACGCCAAAGTAAAATACCAAGGAGGAGATGTCAGCCAGCGTGGAGGCTTGCATAACGGTGTCTATGGGCTTATTCGGCTGTCCGAAGATGCTGAAAATATCAGAGGCAAGCAAACTGATGAGGTAGACGGGTGCAGCTTTGCCATTGCTCACTTGTTGACTCATAAGGTAAATCGAGACGCAGACTCCAGGCAGTCCAAGAGCAAAAGAGACCCACCTCATAATCTGAGTGGTATTATTACTGAGAGCGGTAGCGTTGTCTTTTCCATTGCACAAAGTTAGGTTTTGAATTAAATTTGCAAGTATATCCATGTCCCATTAGAAACAAAGAAGTCTGTTACATTAACCATCAAATGTGCTATTTGCAGAAATATCCAGGAGCTCTTGCGCTTACTTCCAAGCCAGTCCGACTTGTGGTGAGGCAGCAGGAGAGAATTTACAGAATCCATGAAGAAGCAGGTTTTTTGGGCTCCATAGCAGTAGCACTTCAGGCACAGGTAATGTTGCTTAGAGGCTCCTTTTCCTTCGCTGGGCTGCTGAAGGATGTTGCTGACCTTCTCACCAGGCAACAGGAAAGTGAGAACATTTGTTTGTTCAAAATAATTTAGATTATATCACTATTTTGGTTTCTGTGGTAAAGAGCTCCAATTGGCTCATTCATTGCTTTATTTGAATAATGGTCATTGCACAATAAGTATGCAAATACTTGAGTTTGTAGCTTCGCTAGGGTTCCTGACCAGTGACGATGGAAATGTTCGCTTAAACTCTTCTAGTTCACTCTAAAACAATCCCACATAAACGATGACATTTCAAATGATCCACTTGGACATGTTTCATTTCTAGCACAATTTATTGGATCTGCATCATTCAGAGGTAATACGCCCGACACATTCATCATTGTAAGCAACAATATGCACTTTACACAATAAATAGGTTAATAACTTACACAATAGTCAGTAGCAAAGCGAACCACTGATTAAGACCACTTGAATAATGACCTTTTATCCAATACTGTATATTTTGCCCTCTCCCAACTGCCCCTTCTCTTTCCATGATCATCACTGGCCTTACAGTCACACTGAACATCCCCCTTACGTTACTTATGTTTAATCATCTAAGGTGCAAGGTTAGCTTTTACATGAAAGGGTCGGTTCAGAAAAGTATCTTTACTGAGGGGAAACTCCACTCACACAGCACAGTGAGCCACATGAAGCAGTTTTGGATTTAAATGTTATGTTTATGTAACATAGCACACAATCTTGCGTTAGTCTAAATGTATGAACGTCTCAGTTTCAGTCATCAAAGAAGGCATGAAACCCATTTAATATCTGCCACCAGCCTATGTTGAGTACTGCAGGTGCACATATTAACTAACCAGATATATGTCAGATTTCTAAGTAACAGCTTTAATATGAATCTTAAGGTATGATTTTCATCCTGCTCATTTTCAGTAGTTATGATCTTCATAGAAAGGACAGAGAGAGTCAGTGCTCGACTAATGACTGGCAGATTCAGTGACTAACAATATTATGGGAACTGCAGGCTTTTCTCTATTCATGCCACACCTTTTATGCATTGTGTGTCTCGTGTATCAGGTTTGTTTCAAAACGATGATAATCATTCTCAGGTGCAGCCAGATGAGTAATTTCCCTTGAGGTCATTATGAATCATTTCTGGAATATCTTAAATTACATAGTAATGATCATGATCATGAGAACACAGTGTCTTCTTTTGACCATTTAATATTATGAAATGAAACTCATTTTAAACAATAAAAATTTAAATACAGCCCTAATTGCTTTGTTTACTTGCAATCATTTGCACGAAAATTAAAATATCACAAATGAGTGGGTTTGCATTTAACAAGGTAAACCTTATTTCAACGGCTGTGTAGATGCAAAGCCTCAGCCTTGAGACTGAGACGCAGATTTTGTTTCATGCTTGTCCTATAGACGGCAACATCGAGATGCATGTAGTGTAGGCAGGCCAGGTTTGACTGGAAATAATGGCAGGGCTTGATCTCAGAGGAGGCTGGTTTTTAGGTCTGAACCAAGCGATGCACTCGCTGGAGCTGCGTCTGCGACAACATGAGCCGATGAATCTGCTCCTGCCCCCGAGAGCACGGCATCATCACTCGACCAACCAAAACCGCATCCTCCACCTTCTCCTCTTTAGCCTGTGAGTGGTGGAGAAATTCTGGATTAGAGATAGAGAGGAAACCCACAATGCTGGAGTCTTGAGAGAACTATATCAGTGTCTTACCTTCACAAAGGAGGAGCAGGGAAAAGTGGCAAAGTCAGACAAGACCTGAGCACCAGGCCGCTGAGACACCACATGCTCAGCTACCTCATCCTAAAGGAGAGGGCAAAACTCATTAATTAACAGGAGTTATAATTAGCAGTTAATATAGCCTAATATAAGTCTTCATATATATCAGGTATGAATATTCACTTGCATTCTAGCACATATCTGCTAATGTTACAGCGTTGTTTAATTCACTTTTAGGAACAGTACTATGCATTAGCTAGTGGTGTGTAAAGCCTCCTAACGCTGTACTGTGGCGAAGTGAAACTGTGTTCTCTGGAGTGACGGAGCTCCATTGATCCATTTATCTTTACAAGCAGAAGTAATGGGCATGCTGGCTGATTAGTATGGGATAAAATACCATTGTCATTTCTCCAAATTTCTACAGAAAGTCCAGATTGAAAAAGCAACTTCAGATATGGCAAAACGCAGAAAAGAATTCAGGCCATAATAAAAATTATTTCTGGTCAGACTTGCAGAAAGCTTGTGGTTTTGTACTAAATCCATGTAAAATCACAGATCTCATCAGGAATCACTTAGAATACAACACCTGCCCAGCAATAATCCAGTACATATTGGGCTTCTGACTGAGCTATTCACAGCTTTTTGATGCCCTGAATAAGGATTTACCTTTAGTCTATCCAGAGTGTCACTAAGAGACTGTAGCCGTGCAGTCTGTTCCAAGAGCTGGGCACTAGGAGTCACTATAAACATAAACAGGAGCACAATACATTAAATGAATTATATAAATGAATTTGCTTATGTGTGGCCGTGTGTTATCACACGTTATCATCACTAACCTGGAGATTTTCCAGTAATGTCCACCACTTTGACATTGGCACTCATTTGCAACAGCGTTTCCAGTAGTTGGTCCGTTTTTCGGTACAGGGCGCTAGACAGAACTTCTGGTCTACAGCCCTCTCTCCAGCCTAGCTTAGACACGTTCAGCGGAGGCAGAGCAGCTAACTGAGCACGCATCTTTTCTGCCTGCAGATAAGAGTATTTATAAAGAAGGAATGGAGATTAAAGAAAGGATTACTGCTGCTTTAACCCATAGCTATTAACATGGGAAACATTAGGCATCGGAAAAAATAACAGATTCTTCAAAAGCAGTGTACATAAGCACACATCATGTACTGACACTCCTTACAGGATGCTTTTTAGGTGATGGCATAGCAGCGGTCACATGGCAAAGAGTACTGACAAAAGAATCTATTCGGTATACCAGAACTGAGAAATGCTGTCACTATCATCAGGAGGTCACAAGTTTGATCCCTGGCAGGGCTACACCCATCAGCGGCCAGTAGTTCATTGTATGTGAGAGTGGTATTTGAGAATTTTGGTGTATTGAAGACCCGATGTGCTACTGCATTCTGAATCAGCTATAGAAGACTAGTGATCTTCAAGCGTGTTGCAGTAGTCCAGTAGTGACTGGACAAGTATCTTGAGTAGAAAGAATTAATTTTGCCAAGAAAATGAAGATTCTTCTGTTAAGAAGATGATACCTACATGTTTGGCATACACTGTTCTAGACGGGGCCCAGCGTGGGCCAGGGCCCCTGTAGAAATGCTCCTGGCCCCTGTTATGGCCCCTGCACTGAACAGCCAATGATTTAAATATTAATTTCTTATCGTGACATGCGCTGGCTCGAAGAACAGAACTAACTCTCCGTGTGTTCTAGACAGACTTCTTAAAACGCTACACACGCGCACTGTTATCTGCAACCTGAAGACTCCCTAAAACACACTGGCCCCACCTTGGCCCCCCTGGTAATTTTGGTCTAGAACTACCACTGTGTTTGGGACAGATTATTAATATGAGATGAAAATGAGAAATCTAAAGACAAACTGGTCAGGAAAGTTGGCTCAGTGGTGGGTGAGGAACTAGACAACATTGAAACTGGCTGAAAGGAGAACATTGTCTAGACTTCAGTCCATTTTGGACAATTCTGATCACGCACTCCACAGTGTGGTAGCAGAACTGAGAAGTACTTTTAGCCACAGACTCACCAGCTTAAAGTGCTTAAAGTGCTCCACTGAACGCCATAGGAAATCCTTCCTTCCCACCACCATAAGACACACATTCACACAATAACCTGTGCAATAGAGTGTTGCTTCTTTCATATTTTCCTACCGTGTTAAATAACTATCATTATGTGTATGACTATGTGCCTTATCATGTGACGTTTTCTAAATGTGGGCGGAAATATTTTTAATTATATGCGGTATCTTATTTGCACTAGATTTTGTGCCTCTGATGTGAGAGTGATGACGGTATTTCCAAAAGTGATGATAATGTCAGGTCATGGGGATGCATGCCTTGAGATGTACAGGAGCTCTGTTTTGTTGGGATTTAGCTTCAGGTGATGATCTGTCATGCAGGAGGAAATGTCATTCAGACATGCAGAGATCCAGGTCGAGATCTGAGTCATCAGGAGGAAAGGACAGGACGACCTGAGTGTCGTCAGCATAACAGTGGTGCGGGAAGATATAATATCACCAATAGAGTGAGTATATAAGGGAAAGAGAAGAGGGTCAAGAACTGAGCCCTGAGGAACACCAGTGGAAAGTCATAATGGGGCAGACATTCAACCTTTCTATTACACTTGGTAACTGCATCCCTCAAGGCATGGCACAATCCACTGCCATGCTGAACCAGCAATTTTGATAGGTGAAGTTAGAAGGATCTGATGTCTAGCTGTATCAAAAGCTGCAGAAAGATAAAAAAGAACTGAGGACAGTTTAGTTGTTTTGGTTGTATGAAGCTCCACAGTAACAACTAGAAGTGCAGTTTCTGTTGAATGTGCTGCTTTGATACTAGATTGGTTCAGGTCATGATGTCCGTTTTGAAATAAAAATAGGTTGAGTTGGTTATATATAGCACACTCCAGAACTCTGGAGTGTAAGCCTGCACTACAAGCCACTTGTTGAGGAGATCCAGTTGTGTACCACATAAACTACAGTACTGGTCAAATACTGTACTTGACCAGTACTGTACTTATCCTCGATGTAGCCATTGTCATTTGCACTATACACTGTCTTGTCCTGTCTCATTTAGGGGTGTTGTTGCTCTTGTCCTGTCCTGTTTTGCACTTGTGTTCTATTCTGTTCTGTTCTTGTGTTGCACCATGGAGGAATGTTTCATTTTTACTATGTACTGTGTATATTGAAATGACAATAAAATCTACTTGACTTGACAACTTGACTTGACACAGCAGAAACATGTGTTCACCCTTACAGCTTGGTTATATTGTGTGATGGGGAGGCCAAGCTAGTAGGCTAGTGTGCCTGTGACCAGTTTGTAGGCTACCTCACATCAGCTGAATTAATACCACTTGTGAAACTGTATTGCATATCACAATGTAGGCTGAAGAGATAATAATCAAGATGCATAAAGAACACATTTTAAATTGCATCTTGGCACCTTGAATTGATATTGAACTTCTGCTAACTCTGTGACAAGGCCTGTGCTTAACCAGTGCCTTAAATGAGATGAATATATTTGTGTATGAGTGTGAGTAAGAAAAGTACCTTCAGGATGTTGTTTTCATTCTTCAGACGCTTTATGCTGAGTCGCTGAGCTTCAATTTGTTGAGTCAGCAGTGGGGAATCTATCACCTGCACACCTCCTGCAGCACACACTCCTACAGCACCTATGTAGAATCCAAATTACACACATATTTATACTGCCATCATATTTAAGAACACTTTTCCTGCCCAAAAACATTTAGTGGTTTAGAGATACAGTGCCAATATGCAGAAATAAAGAGAGATACATGTCATGCAACTGGCAGCTTAGGACTATTTGCAAGGAGCCAATGTTAAAAAAGTAAGCGGACAATCAGGTCTGTATTTGACATATATAGAAAGGTATAAGTATCCCATACACCATGTAAAAGTGGATGGATGGATGGATTCGTAACAATTTACCTTTCTGCTCCTCTGAATGGGTAACAAAGAGAAACGAAGAGACACATTAGATTTCAATAAAGGAAAATTGAATGAAAAAGGGTAATCAGTTAAGCTGGAAAAGCCATAACAATCCTCCTCCCTTAAAGGAATAAATCTAAGCAGATAGCATTATATCATTAAATGAATGAAACGATGAAATGATTAATTGTTTCATTCATTATTGACTTAGACTTACACTACGTGTCCAAAAGCTTGTAGACTAATGTGAACTAATAATAAGTTTTTATTTGCCTCTTTTTTGCTGCATTAAGAGCCTCTGGTCTTCTTAGTCTGTTCTCATTAGTCCCTAACACTCTGTGTTTTGGCTCCATCTTTATGCACTGTGAACACTCGGTCTTGCTCACCAGTTGTGATGCCCCCAGTCACAATGGATGCAATGCCAGAGGCAGGACTTCCTCTCAGCCCTTCCACGGTCATCTTTGACTGGCTATTAATTCGCTGCCTCAGCTCCGTCTTCTCTGCCTCAAGTTGATCTATGTCAGCTTGCAAGGCATCCATGGTTTCTTCAAATTCCCTGTCACACACACGGACACATTTGTTTCTAAAAACTACGTTTTTACGAGTATGAAGCATTTGATCATTCATCACGAATTAAGCAATTGAATTAAGCAAATTTATTAAGTGAAATTCACTGTATTTTGTATAAACATTGTACAGGGTAGCCTTTTTTTCAGTCAGTGCATTCTAATCTTTTGATGATGCAATTCCAATCTCTTACTTCTCTTTCTTCTTCAGGAGTGCCTGGGTCTCATTCAGAATAGTTTGGATTTTCTCCACTCGTTCGTCCGCATCCTTTGACGCACTGTCCAGCTTCTTCTCCAGCAGACTCAGCCGCACATTGGCCTCACTCAGCTCCTCACCCTGCAGTGACGTTTAGAAAAACTACTGGAGAATTTGGGTTGAAGGGCATAAAAACTTTATTCAGTTGATTTAGAAATAATTAATTAGTTGTCATGATTATACATGCTGGCCACTGTGTTGAACTATATTCTATTAAATCATAATATTGTCACTTCCCTCTCTAGGCACATATGGCAGGCACACTTGCACCAAGTCTATGTGAATCATTTTTTATTTTCAGGAAATACAAAACTAAAGTGGTGTGAGAACCAGGTTCAAAAACTATAGACTATATAGACTATATTAATTAGTAACACTCCCTAAAATACAAAAAAGTAAAATCCCAAAACCCAATCACAAAATAGAAACTCTAACACAATGCAGCTGAAACTCATAAAACACACATTACCCTTTATAATAAAAGTCCCCCAAAACAAACCCCAAAACCAGAAACAAAAAGGATGGCTTCTTAAAGTCCCCGGCCCTGACAAATATAATTATTGCTGGGCGACATTTACCATTTTTAATCTCGATTAATCACATGATTTTTTGCGATTAATTTCTATTAATTGCATAGTTATTAGCAAAATTAAATAATTCAAAATTAGTGTATTACACATTTTTATTTTTAAAGTATTGCTATATGAACAAAAGTGCAATAATATTTGGTTTGCAAACACTTTAAACAAATAAGGATCCTTTTAACAGCAGTGTTCCCTTTAAACCCAGTTACATAGTTGCAGTTCAAATATCTCAACTTTACATGAAAACATTACATGAAATCAAATCAAATATAAAACCAAAGATAGTTGTCACTGCAGGGCATTTATGTTTCATCTAGCTTGTTATAGAAAAAACAAGTTCCCCTCAGACTCTAGAGCATGGGGGCGGAACCACTGTAGCAGCTGCAAAGGGCACCAACTCCATATGGATCGTCAGCGTTAAGTAAATAATGTGTTAATGTGATAATAATGCGTTAACATGCCCAGCCCTAAATATAATACAGTAAACCTCCCTTATCACGGGAGTTATGTACCAAGAGCATCCGCGTATTCTGAAAAAACACAATGTTGCCTAAATATGCCCCCAAATATGCTGCCAGAACACTTTAATTTCATTTTAAACTCATCTTAATACATTATCCTTTAAGAAAATGTAAAGGTTAATCCATATTTGTACTGTATGGTGTACACTGAACTCCCGCAGTACTTGAAGGTAAAATATCAATGTTACTCCTATAGACTTCACTGTACTTCATGCACAGGTGTTGTCTTTGGGATCTTTTTCTTTGGTAAAGGCAGATAAATACAATTATAAATTAATTTAATTTTTCTGTAATAAAAATACAGGGCTTTAAGAAAACATATAGTTGTATTAAATTAGATTTTTTTTAAAGTAACGCAATAGTTACTTTGCCTGGTAATTAGTTATTTTTATGATGTAACTCAGTTACTATTTGTGAGAACTAACTAGTAACTAAAACTAATTACTTTTTTAAAGGTACGTGCCTAACACTGGTCATGTATATCTGAAACAAATGTGCATACCTTTATTTTGAGGGATTTCTTGAGCTCTTTGATGACTGTCTCTCTGTCCTCCAGTTTGAGGCCGAGACCCTCAGCATCTGTGATCTCTGCCCTCAGAGCAGCTGCCCGCACATCCACAGGAGCCACCTACCATAGACACACATACACACACATACACACACAGATCACTGGCTGTACAAACACACACTTCACTGATGCTGTAAACTTAATACCATACCATCTCTATTGCTGAAATGTTCAGTTACGTGAGCTGGTGCTTTCAAAGGAAAGGTTTTGATCTGACAGCATTGGTATATACACAATTAAAAGAAGTCATTTTCATTGTATAAAATCGTCCATCCATCCATCCATCCAT
>JBBPCW010000147.1:9601804-9617282 GCA_037974425.1 Phenacogrammus interruptus
TAAAACTTATTGCAGTGTACATTTTACAAAATATCTCAAAATGCATACAGACAGTAAAAATAACATTATATTAAAATACCATTAAAAACCAAGAGGAGTAAACCATTAAGCATTAAAAAACAGCAATCATTAAAAACATTGAGAGAAATGGTTTCAGGCTTTTCAAATACACTTCTGTGAGATGTACTTATATTCATACATTGTCTTTACTCATGACTCATATTTAATTAAAGACCTATTGGTCTCACCATTCACTATGATAAAACTTATACTGTGGGTTTCTTCTTTTAACACCTACCCCATGAAATACTTATCCAGTTGACAGTGAAGATTATTTACTAATTTATGTTTTACTAATACACTAAACTTGCCTGCCTCAAACCAATGAATTACACACAAAAGCAGCAATGAAATTCTGCCCTCAACCTTTGTTGATGCATTTAGTGTAGTATGCAGGCTTTTACTCTCAGACACAGTTGCTCATTTGCTGGTGCCAGTGCCACAAAGCCCCAAAAGAGGACATCGCTTTAACATTGTCATATTTTGTAAGGCTTTTACAAAAATAAAAACATTCATATGGTTATGAAACATCAAGAGCAGTCTATTATATATTTTTTTAAAAAAAACCTTGTAAAATTGCCTGTACAATACGATACAATGCGTGCAATGTTGGTGCAATAATTATATTTTGAATTATGAATGTCCAAAATCTCAGTAAATAAAAAAAAAAATTGTGGGTCAACTACTACTGCTACAGTGATCAGTTTTTCAAGTGTGATGTGGACTGAATTTACTTTTTAAAAACTCAAAACAGGGTTTTAAAAGATCACAAGATGCCAGGACATTGCTAAATATGAACTGGCTTCCTCCCAAAAGCCTGAAATCACATGCTACAAAATTGACAAAAATGGAACAGGATCACATATAATGAGATACACAACTTTATTGAGGGGGGGGGGGGGGTAGGTAAAAGTAGCAGGACAGTTAAGCCAATTGAGTGAACTGGATTTCATTTTCACAGCTGTGAAGGGTTGGGCCATGGAGGATCTGAAGAAACCAGACCTTTTTTTTATTGAACAGAGGAATCAGACTCATAATGCCACTGCTGTGCAAAATGACCCAGCACCCTGTGATGACATGCATTGCAAGAGTACAGCCCTGAAGAAGCAGCACAGCCTACAGTCAAACTCCCTCTCCCTGAGTAGGCCAGCACTGCGGTCACACAGAGGTGGCACGAGGTGAGAGGTTCAGAGAAAATGACTGGACACATGGACCACAAGGCAGAAAAGCAGGAAGCAGAGAAAAGATTCCCTTGGGTTGATGGGATCCGGATCAGAGCTGAAAACTGTGGCGATTCCTGCAAGGTTTTGCTGTATTCCTGTTTGAGCGGACAGTTGGGACCGTTCCTCCCATGGGATAAAATGGCCTTAAGACAGTGTCCAAACACAAGAGCATAAACAACAGTTTGTAAATGTGTCCTGCCAACATCACATGGCATATTTCTGCGTCCATTCCCGCGCTATTCTGTTGTATCTGCAAAAACGACAAAAAAACTAAATATTATCCTGTAAAAATTCAACCATGTTCAGATCAATGACATCACATGAACACAACAGAAAGCAGATTCTGCAAAAACAATGCATTTGCCACATAACCTGAAAGCTAAAAGTACATCAAAGGATGTCTACAGCTTTACTGAAATTCTCTGATATCCAAATACCAACTTAGAAACAATGTTCCAGTTTCTTTCTTTGTAACACTGAAAAACATTCATGGATTAGAAATATTGCTTTTTGCTTTAGACAAAAAATATCCACACACTGATAGAAAAAGTATGCTGATAAAATAAAGTATGCTTCCTCGTCAGAAACTTCTTCTTGTTGAGAAAAAAATATCTTGATATAATGTATACACAATAATTTTCCTCATAGGAATGAACTGCTGTGCATGCTTAGCAAAAAAAGCACTGCTTGAAAATCTACACAAAAGCACTAATGGATATTAAATAATTACACTACACAAGAATCTGCCATGCCATTGTAAAGCTTTAGAGTTTGTTTTTGCAACCATGCTTGACTCAGTTTTAGTAAAGGTGGTCTTTACAATATTTTTACCACATGACAGAAGTAAAAAAAAGGTTGCATCTCTATTGAAAGTAGCTTCAATAGAAAAAAATGCTGAGGGAAAGAAAAAGGACTTGACAAAATTTAACACAGAGGATACATCACTGCTAGTTAAGTGAATCAATCACAGCTCAAACAAATAAGCTTGTGGTTAAGAGCTCAAAGGCCAAGTAAGAAAACTGGATTTGGTGGACAGTGAGCTAAGTATTTTTTTTCATTGGTCCTCACTGGGTAAGCCATTTCTTTGGTTTCAGACTGCCGATACCCCTTGGTTCATTAGGAAGACAGCAAAAACATACATTTACAGACATTCCAACACATACCAGACACACAGTGCACAGGTTAGCGAACCACCTGCTTATGAATATAATTCTGTCTGAAATGATTCTTCATTTGCTCTATGCCACAGCGTGTTCTTGGCTGTACCTGGCAGTCACCCACCGAGGACCTGTGTATATTAGTGATCCATGATTGCGGTGGTCACACATTCATGCAGTGCCACACAAGAAGCAGCATCAATGCAGCACACCAATCCTTCTATACTGCTTTCTTTACTGCTCAAAATGCAGTGCATTACCCCTCACCTACAACATGGCGTATTTCTCTGTCCATTCTCTGGCCATTTTATTGTACCTGACAAAGTAGTTTAAAGAGACACAGTGGGTACTACAGGTCTGAACTGTGCACTGATACATTTTGGGAGGGAGGGAGTGTACAACAGTGATTAACAGCATCAGCGTATACTTACTTCTCTGTGTCTGTCTTGTAGATTCGTGCAATTTCTGGCACAAGAGGATCATCTGGGTTTGGGTCACATAAGAGTGAGCAGATGGACAGGAGAACTGGAGAAAGGAGAAGCAGTTACTGAGAAGTGGCTCACCTTTTTTTTTTTTTAATAGATACTACCTGTCAAACGGTTTTGCAAGTTTTTACCACTTACCCAATTATTTCATAAACTGCAGATTTTTTACTTGCTACTACAGTTTGAGTAAAGCACTATGAATAAAAATGTCTACAAGTTTCCTTTAGAACATGCAAAAAAAAAAAATTTCTAATGGTGCACGTCTGACATGCTATTAACCGGGTGTGTGGTGATGCAGAGTCAAATTCTAGGCTGTTCTTTAACTTCAAATGTAAACTGATTAATCCCATGGACTGCCACTTAAAAGTTCACTTGTCTGGTGACCCATATTACATTAGACTATACTTGCTATAATTACATTAGGCCTTTTCTAGGTTATTTCAAATTGTGCAGATAATGTACATGTATTTGTTAGCAGAGAACACATTAGGAAATATTAGGTAACATGTAAATATAGAAAATCTCAGTGTGTGCCAAAACTTTTGACTGGTAGTGTACATGTGACATCAGATCAAGTGTGAAACCTGAGCTACCGAACATGACTCGGATCGCAACAGAAGATTCACTTGCTTGAATGTTGCACATTATTATCAATTATAATACATTTTACAACAACAATTATTTATTTCTGAACAGTTTCCTCCATGGTGACTATTCTTAGGCAGTACTTACTTAAAGGAGACTCGTGAGCTTTTTCAAGTGCAAGAGATATCTACAGTTTATCAGATATCTCAAGCATTTGTCACTTGTTTGAGGTGTCTATGGAATACCAATCTTTGTAGAACAACCACTTCCAGAGAAAGTAGCCACCATACGGGAATCAGTTTCATGTGTAAACAGCCTGTTTGTGGACTGGAGGGTGTGCCGGTCTTTAGAAGTCCTTCTGTGAGTCTTCTGTGCTTCCAAGATCTTTCAGTAACTATATTTGTTGGTTTTTTGCTATTTCTTTCTTTAAATATAGAAGCACAGGTCACAGTCCCATTTAATTTGACTGGCACACATGCCTTTCAATTTTTTTTCTCAGAGGTGCAATTTTTCCTAAATAATCTTGACAGGTAAATCTTTCGTAAATAAGTGGACACAGCAAATGAGTGGACACTGTGTGTGATGCATGTTCAATTAAATCAGATGAAGACCTAATCATGGCCCAAATTCATGAAGCCATATTCTTAAAAAACAGATACTTAATTAGCACTACTACTCTGAGGGTGTTTTCATTTTCTTTTTAAATAAAACCAAACTCATTTCTGCTAAAGAATCTAGCTTTGTATAATAGAACTACTCTTTCCAGTCCTCCTTAACACTCATGAGATGTCAGACCACAAGTTGTTCATACCTCTTTTAGAAATCAGACACCACCTAGGTAAAGCCAAATGAAGGCAGAGGTTCACCACAGAACACATTTAACAGCAAAATCTGACTTCCATAGCAGTGTTCAAAGCTCGGAAAAAAACCTCCAACATCACAAAACTATTAAAAACCATTAAATAGTCTCCACTGTTTACGTTTTGTTTTCTAAATGAAAATAATCTTCCTCAATTGGAAACTTATAAAACATAAAACGACCATAATGTATGCACACATCACAGGTTCTGGTTTATTGTTTTCAAATATGTTAATATGTTACTCCGCAATAAAGAGTAAATGTGCAGTAAACGGTGCAGGATATGTTCTTAGAAAATCAATGTATTAAACCCTCATCTTTAATTCAGGTTTAACACTGTTAACCATTTCTTAACTGTACTACTGCTCCCATCTCTTCATAAGAAAACAAGCTGCATGTGTAAAGCCTCTATTCAAAGCAAACTGGCTGTGTTGTTTTCAAAACACACATTTGGACAATGAGCACTACTGGTACTAGAGTCACCCTAACGATCAAGGTCTATACACCTTCCATCTACAAATGTTTTGTAAGGCTTCTCAAAACAGTACAATCATTCATATGAATATCTAAACTCAATTATGTATTTATATGTGTACCTTTAGAAATTGTAAGTGCGGGGGACCACTGGGACCTGAGAATATCCAAACAAATGCTGCCATTACTGTTAATGTTTGGGTGATAGATTCTCGTGGTGAACGCGACCTAAAACAAAAGACAACCTTGTTAAGACAAGATTAACATCACATGATATACAACATGATACACATACACTCTGGACATATGACTATGTATTTCTCTTCTTCACCTTTGGGGGTTTGAAAGGATAGTCTGTCGGGAAGTGTATGGTCAGGAAGAAGACACCACCCTGATATGGGCTCTCATTCTGCATAATGACAAACAAATCATGTCATTCATTTCAGGTGCATTGGTTTGCTCATACAGGGGTTCTTTGTGTAGCTAGAACAACTGAACCCAATACGCATAGAAAATTAAACATCTGTGCGTATACACACACATATATATACACACACACACACACACACATATATATATATATATAACAAATTATAATGAACTCTTGGTCCATTACACTCTCTCAAAAACATGAATACTAGGATGTGTCATACTTACAGGGCCCATGATTGTAGCCTGCCAATGAAACACTGAAAGAGGGAAAGAAAAGATGACCTGTAACATTGATTACATTAATTGATCACTGTGTGAAATGTCTGGGCTACCAGAACTCACCATCGTCCCCCACTGGACCCGCTGAACACTGTGCTGGAGGATCACGGGCCAAATCGGTCAGTTCCTTTTAGAAAAAAAAAACAAGCAAGTTAGAGAATGTGTGTATTTCAGTGTGAATAAAAGAAAGCAAGATCAAAGGACAGTGGGGCATCCTCAGGTCCTCAGTGATATATGCTACTGTAATCAGGGCAATCCAATTTACACATGGAAGTTTGACAACTGATAAAAGGTCAATAGTGACTCATGCTGTCACCGTGGTGATTACAGATGATTGTGGCAATATGAGATGTGCGGGCGCTGTGTGTTGGCAGACTGTATTTTTAGCTTATAGGGTCACGAGGGACGGAGGGTGGAACAGAACCTAAACAAGTACACAGGCATGTCTGTCTCCAACCCTGGCCCCAACGTTTATTTTTACTGGTGGGTGGGTAGACACCTGAAGTCCTGGAGTATATCTCATGGGGGGTTGCGGGGGTCGCTGAGTTAGCTGGCAGATCCCCATAACTACCCAACTCTCATTTCTGGAGCATTGCACAACTGCAGCTGCATTCAAGAACTAAAAACAACTCTGTGACATGCTTTCAATGTGAGAATCTAGTTGCCACATTCACCAAATTCCATGAGGCCACAGACAGTTGATGACAAACACAGCTAAAAAAACATAAACCAAAAACAAGATTAACACTGAAACAGTTTTAAACAAATCTCACAAATAGGGGCTAAGAAAAGACTCTACCAGTGAATGGGGGGTAAGGTGATATCCACGCCACCATGAATGGACCACCAGTGTCTCTGCATTGAGAAACTGCTTTGGACAGTGTGCTTCGAAAGACACACGTGACGATCGAGGTGTGACAGATTTATGAAATCTGTATCTACTTAATACTAAATTACCACACAGGACAAAGGTGTTGAAATTAGGGGAACCACAGATCATATATATATATATATATATATATTTCTATGTATGTGTGATATAATGGGAAGCATAAATCATATATTAATCTTAACCTTGTAAACCCTATAAAAAAAACACATAGGCCAAAGGTGTGTGATTTAATAAGACGAATAAATATAGTGGATGATTTAATGAGAACCATAAATTATATATTAATCTTAACCTTAATTAATCATATCCATGGAGCAGATAGGAAGCTGATCTCAGTATTTAACTGCTGATCTAAATCCTGATGGTCTTAGATTAAATCACTATAAGAAATGTCTGCAACGTTGGCAGCCTCTATCTAGTCTCTTCACTTCTCACCGACACAACAGTACGTCTTAGCAGTGATTATTTATGTTGCTCTGTTCGTTTTTAAGACTCCTTTAAGGTGAGAAGCCAAAAAACTACGTGTAACGCCTTACTGTGTTTTAATCATGAACGTTAGCAGCTACAAGGTGAAATCGTTCAGTTGCAGAAATAAAGACAGTTGCTCGATGAACAACACGGCACAAAATGACAATTAAACACATTTCTTGGATGTGACCGTACTAGTGGGTGATTAGTTTCGTTCGGAAGGGCAGCAGAGGTTTTTATTCTTACCTTTTGGATTCGTTTAAGAGCCATCTGAGCAGTGCGTGTGTGTTGGTTTGGGTAACCGGAGCTCCAGTCCTCTGCTGACACGAAGAGATAGAAAAACACTAACGGGCAGTCACTGAGACCCACTCCGCTTCCATACAGCAAAACACGGCCTCACTCAACACCCAGCACCCCTGCTAGACCAAGAGACGGTTCCGTGCTCAATTAAAATTAAACTAAAATGTAATTTCAGGGCTGAACAAGATGTCCGTTACGTTGACCACCCTTCCGCTTCTAGTGACGCATAAAAGGACGGAGCCGATCTTCTACTGCCGCCTACGGAGCCGGAGACTGCGGAAAGTGCCAGAGCCTCACACTCTCACTCCAGGGCTGTCGATAAAAAATACTTCATCAAACAGTTAAAGGAAAACGATTAGTTGTAGAATCTGAACAGGTTAACGTGTAGAGAATATAAAAACATCCTCGCCAACCACATTTTCTCACCTTCAAACGAAAAAGTGTGAACATACACTGTATGGACAAAAATATAGGGACGCCTGACTATAACACCAACAGGCGCTTTTTAATATATTTGAATGTAACGCCATGTAGTTAATAGACTTTTATGTCCAAAATGGAGCTTCCACAGCTTATGGGACGGCTTTCCACAAGATTTCCAAGTGTAGGAAATTTGTGCCCATTCATTCTGTAGAACATTTATGAGGTCAGGCACTGATTTTGGACGAGAAGGCCTGGCTCACAATCTCAGTTCGTTTAATCAAAAAAGGTGTTGGATGGATCTGTTCTGTTCAGTCAAGTTCTTCAACACAGAACGCATCCAAACATGTCTTTATAGACCTTGCTTTGTGCATGGTGTACAGTCATGCTGGAATAGAATACTCTGGAAGACCGGTGTGTCCCAGTACTTATGTCCATATTGTGTAAACCAGGAACACTTCACCAAATGACAGGAGAGAGATCAAAGACCACATCTTATCAGCACATACTGAGACAAGACGGGCTGGGAGTTGTCCAGGCTTGCAGGACAGTGAGAAAGTAGTTCAGTATATGCTGTGGGTAAAATGGGAACATGAAAGGCCAAACAAATTTAGGCCTATCATGAACACTTTACTAAACTGATTATTCCACTGAAATAATAGAGTCAGCTTGATTAGCTCATCATTTGAATGATAAACAGGGCATCGACAGATTAGTGTTTTATACTATGTGCCCCTGTGATCAGAAGGTCATGTGTTTGAATCACAGGACTGCTAGTGGTACCACTGAGATACCCTTTAGCAAGGTACTGTCCCCACACACTGCTACCCCGGCACTGTGTCACTGGCTGCCCACTCCTTCACTTCGTGAAAGGGTTACATAAAAGGAAGAAGCTCATGTTGTTCACACTGTGTGCTGTGTTCATGTGTGACTGTAAGGGCCCACTTTACTTTGTTTAGCAGACTGAAAATTCTCCACTTCAAAGACTCCACTTAAAAACAATGAGTTTTTTTTTTTTTTTAAAAACTTGTAAGTGAAGAATGTTTTTTAAAGACTTATGGTGGTGCAGTATGTGAACATGTAAAAGAATGTATAGCAGTTGGAAATAACATGGTATCACAATGAAGGAATTAAACCTAGGAAAAGGACAAAGCAGTGGAACAAAATGTTTCATAAAATACATCTGGACAATGAACGCAATCACACAATTTATGTATGAAAATCACGAGTGAAACACACAGTTTGCAAAGTAAAGAAATACACTGAGGCACAGTCAGTAATCTACATGCTTTGTGCTGATCGGCAGTTACACAACCCTCTCTGAGTCATCTGAACCTGCATGTTCAGCTACAACATATAGAAGACTTTTCAGATATGCCACTGGCATAAGAAAGACAGGAGAATAACTTGCCCAGAACAAGTGAATTAAGTTATTTGAGCTACTATACAGTATTTCAATAAGTCTTCACATAATGTCAGTTCCATGATTGAATCAGGTAATCTTTCTCAAGTAAAGGCAACTGTATTTGTTCAAAGCTGGCCGATCTCACAACAACCTATGCATCTTAACCCATTTTAACACATACTAAGATTCAAGAATGTCAAGGGGAAATATATTTGGTACTGCCTGACATGATAATACCATAACAAGGTCCTAGCATATGGTCAGCATGATGAAAGGAAGCTTAACTCCTCCACAAACGCTAGTGCTGTTCGTCTTTGGTACCCACATGTAATTAAAAGTGTTCCTAATTTTCCTCAAGTCTGTTCTGATGGCTCCCTGAGTAGATTACTACTACTGGAACCCTGAGAGATAGTGGGGAATTCATGGCTCTCTAGCTGGTCTGGGCTATTATTTCCTGAGTCCATTACTGAATTGGCCTCTTCGGGCTGGTTAGTCCTCTGCTTAGGGTCCCTGTGTTCTTCAGTAGAGGGGTTTCCTTCTGATGAGTCTGCACAAGACCTGCTGTTTAGGTTCTGCAGACTCATCTTCTCAGGCGGTCCCTCTGTCTCTGAACTCTCATCTAGTGACTGAGCTTCATTTCCTTGTGAGCCCTGCTCTTCGTTGTGTTGGGTGTCAGTATGCTCAGGGGGCAGTTCCTGCTGAGGTGTGTGGGGTTGTGGTCCTGCTGGTTCCATAGGAGTTTCACCTGCAGCAGCTGTCGGGGTTGAAGCGGGGGGTTTGATGGAGGTGTGGCACATAGGGCACGTTTCCTGCACGTATAGCCACTTCCTTAGACAGTTCCCATGAAAGAAATGACCACAGTAGGTTATCACTGCTGATGTCATATCCTGTTGGGGAGAGAGGATAAGGACAGTTTCAGTTTGGACAGCTTGCGGTTTACACAAATATTTCCTTTGAGATTTAAAAAACTTCCATTATCATCCATTAACAACCATGATCATTATCTACTTTCCTGTGGGTTTAACCTCAGGTCATATCTCACACCTTGGTCCAGTTAATGAAAGACTCCTATATATAATCATGAGTTGGATCAGGACAAGAGCCGAAGGTAAATTCCACAGGAAGGTAGATCTCTAAGAAGAGGCTAGATAGTTACTGAATCACTGATTTACATGGAAAATTAGTAAAGCAAAAGAAATCTTGTTTAGTCAAGTTTTCCATTGTAATATCTATCTATATGCCAACAGTAACCAAAAAAGGAATGACAGGCCCATTTAATTAGGCCGGAAACTGACCTGAAAACAGATGGAACAGACATCACTGTGTTCCTGTAGCTGCTGAGCACTGGCCCGTGGGAGTGAACTGATCTTGCGCGCTGCTTCCCGCCTGAGCAGGAAGCTCTTCCAACCAGCCTGGGCACGCAACCAGACATTGCAGTATGAGTGGATGATGATGACTGAGGCCCCCATCCAGCTCCACTCACCCCACAGAGACTCCCATGCCCCGTACGCCACTACACATAATGCCACGGCAAACTCCAGTGCCCGGCAAACACCGTTCACATAATACACCACTTCATCCAGGCCGGGCAGGGCTGCACTACGCCACACCTCCACCATAAAGAGGCAATAGATCAGCAGAGTGCCCGTCACCTAGGATACACACCAAAAGGTGAGGTGAGAACCAGGAATGAAACACAACCTATTTTTTAACATTATGGACTGTTCTACATTTGCAAATGAGGATTTTGCCTTTTCCTATGAGAGAAAGGAGAGACTGTAATCTGCATACCTGCAGGGAAGTGAGCATGCAGCTGGATACCAGGATGAGAAGCCAAAAGTCCATATGGAAGAACTGTGAGATCTTATACGCCATGAACGCCGGGAACAGCAGCAGGAAAGCACACATGCTCAGCCCCCGTGCATGCTTCCACACACTCCTATGGACACACATCATCAGATTTGTTTGTTCAGGGTTTGCAATTTAGCCACTATACTGACAGCCACCTTAGAATTGACAACATAAAAATGAACTGAAAGGTGGTTAGACTTGGAATGTCCATTTATGTCCATGTACAGGTTAAGTTATACTGTGACGACAAGTCATGTTTTTTCCTCTCCTCTCTCTCTCTCTGTGTGCACCTACACAATGCAGTCTCCACCTCTGATTGGCTTACGCCGTGATGCATTCTTTGACATAACCAATTACTATAGTCCCTTCATAAAAAGGGTGCACGTTGGTGCATGGAGGGGAATCAAAACACAAGACCACAACAAGATGAGAGACATGGCAGCAGAGGCAGTAGGTGACAGACACAGATCACATATATAGAGATACTTCACTCTAAACCACACAATATTGCAGTGACCTGCACAATCTGCAAAACCGGTGTTAAAGTAAAGTAAAAGTACTAGCGTTCTGCATGTTGTCTGTTAACGTTACAGAGAACTTTAAGAAAAGTCTCTCATTGTTGGATACCTGGGTTCCTCCAGTGTGTGTGATGATGTCATCAAATAACTTGTCGGTCGACTTGACTTTATTGATGGATCAGTCGACCTGAAAAAATCTGGAGCCTTTAAGCCCTACTGTACACTGTTTTTCTTATAAATGCTGCACCATATATGTCTAGGGCTTCAAAAATATTTACACTAAGCAAAAACATCTACTACTTTCTAACAGGAATATGTCTGTATATTGAAAAAAGGGAAGAAATAGACATAAATAATCAGGCCACACCACTGAAAACCGTTTTATAGTATGAAAATGCATGATAACTATGCTATAATAAAAACGGCCATAAAAATCTATTTCGATGAAGTGCTGACTGAGAAATAAGCATTTGAGGAATATTGAAAAACTGAAAAAGAAACTGAAACAGTGAAGTTCTACCTGTTTCTACTGGCACCAAGTCCCAGAATAATGGGCTCAGTTATTTCACTCATGCTCTGCAGGGTTGAAGTGAGTACAATAAACAGGATGATGAAGAGGAGGAAGCAGCGTTGCAGGGCCGCCATTTCTAACAAGCCAGTCTGTAGAGCTAGTAACAACATAGTCACGCCTTCTGTCACACCCCTACAAAATACAGACACAAACAAAACACATCAAACGGCATATTTATGCATAAATATACACATTCATTCACAGGTACTACACAAACTTACCTGTGCATGACATTGTGATTCTGCAGTGCTGTGAAACCTCCCAGGTAGAACTTGCAGAGATTTAAAAGCCCCAGAGCCGAATACGAAACCACAAATGTCAAGCCCAGCAATGAGTAAGGGCTGGCACAGCACTCTGACACACTTATGTAGGCGCGCGCACACACACACACACACACACACACACACACACACACACACACACACACACACACACACAAATATTAACACAAAGCATCAGCACACAAATAAAAATGTTGTTTTTTTCAAATGAGCAAGATTATTGGTGTATTGTGCAATATAGCCCACACATGTCTTACAGCTGTACGTTTTGTACATTATAATATTTGAAACACTATGACATGCAAACATAGGACATGACAGAACAGGACAAAGGTTCACAGATTTTCAAGAACAATCCCTACAGCTACTGCCCTTAATCAAGCACTTTGATGAAAATTCAAGTGGCACTAGACCAGTTACTTTACAATATACAAATATGGCCACTTCATTTTCTGAACAAACAACTACTAAACCTACAGGTGAGTATATCTGATGTTACTTATGAGAAAATAGTAGTAAATGGGGGGAAAAAACTATGTATCTTTTGTGTTAAAGTAAAATATTTGTTTTAGGCCAACACAATTATAAAACCATGTTCTTTAAAGTTTTCTGAGGAAGATGTTAGAAGCATCTGTTCGAAATGACTAATGATCTTAACCGGTTAATGATGCAAAATAGATCAATTTCCCCTAAAAGTCAAAATGGATACTGGTTTACTTTAAACATAAAATGTAACATGGTTATATGTGTTGGGCATTTTAGTAGTTCTGACCTGGTAAGAAGATACAGTAGAAGCCCATCTTGGGTGGCAGAAGAGGTCCCAGCATTGAAAGCAAGCTGAACTCCGAACAGCACAAACCAGAAGACACTGAACAACACAGGCACAGCAAAACTATGCCAGAGAGACACCCCCACTGCCAACAGTCGGTACAAATCAGTTATCTATAACCAGAGACATCAGAGAAGTGCAGAGACAGGGATGTGGCAGTACACTGTGTGTGCAAGTCACAGTAACTTGGGTAAAAATGTACTTAAAATGTCTTTACCTCTACTTGCGCTACTTCACTGTAGGCTGCTCTGGCCAGTCGATATGGTACAAAGAGATTCACGAGGAGGAACACAGCGACCTCTAACCCCGTTATGCCCACGGAAACAGTGGCAAGTATGAGGATAGTGTCCCGAGAAACTAAACACACGCGTGCCAGCAGAGGGAGCAGGTGAGCAGAGAAAAGCCACACACAATGGGTGCGCATCAGGAATGCACATAGTGTGGTGATTATAATCTGACCTGTGAATGTATGAACATACAGAAGATCAAAATCACCTGAGGAGACCCAAAGAATATGACCACTAGTATGTCTACCCAGCCTGCAAAATCAAGCCACCTTCATTCATTACCTTGAATTATGGGCTGTTTTCTTGGTTATCATCTTCTTCATTCCTACTACATCCTACTACTTTGTTTGAGAAATTCCCAATTAATGAATTAATGTAAAATTGCCAAAACTTTAGAAAAGTCATAATGAGTATTGTATTAACCTAGAAGGCTAAATTATAGTCACTAAGTCACTTTAGAGTGAAGGTTCACTAACTGATGCCAGGAAAAGTTTGGTATACCAACAGGCTGTTTGTTGCTAGAAATGTTCAAACCATTTAAAAGCCTCATTTGAACATTTTCACACAGACTGACTGGGTTAGGGGCAACTCATTTTTGACATTACCACCTATCCAGCCTTAGAAACCAAACCACAACATTCTGCTCAGACCTGAAAGGTCAGAAATGGTTGAAGTTAATGTAAGACAGTTTGTACCTACTTGTAAGTGCAGTCACAAAACGGTTCAAGGCTGGAGGATCCAGGAACACTGCACTGTCATACCCGTACTGACCTTCTGCGAGCACATACTCTCTGTTAATACAAAAAAAAAAAAAAACATCCATGCATTTGATTAGCTGTGTGGAATTATTTTAGTCATTTCTCAACACTAATTAAAAGAGACAAATATTTAATGACTTTTATATCTCCTGCAGTAGCAACAGACAGGCTTCAAATGCCCACATCCACTGCAAGGGAAATAATTAAGCTGGTGCTGTAGTGAACTTCCAGGCTGACAAACCATTTGTAAGTCATGCCAGAAGAAAGCCCTTTCTTCCATCTAACCATAAACGTAAGATGCCTGGATTACTAGACTGAGATATATGGTCATAGATAGCTTGGAATAAAAGGGTTATACACTACTTTTGAACTGTTAAGTATAGTGAAGGATCAGTGATGTTTTTGGGGCTACTTTACCATGAAAAGCAAATAAAACTCTTAGGTTTCATGAGATCACAGATTCCATGAAGATTTTAAGTGCAAATCTATCTCTGCCAGAAAAACTAAAACTGGGTCACGGCTGAACGTCTGCTCCAATCCACACAAAAATGACCACAGAATCAAACTGTGTCAGTCTCCAGACAAATGATGGCCTGTGGGGTGAGTTGAAGATGACAGCCTAAATGAAAGGACCTAGAACCAGAGGCACCCTGAACTACAGCCTCAAATGTTTTATTAACGGCCTCAAAAACAATTAAAACATGGAGATTTGTTGACACACTGCCATGGTGAGAGCAACAGCATGTCTATTGTTTGACTGACATTAAGACTGTCACATTTTGGGGCTATTGGCAGGATTCTGTCAGATCTACAAACGTATACTGTGGTGTTAATGTAACACTGACATGCATGAAAACTAAGATAGAATGTGTGTGCATCTGCTGAGCTGTGATCCATTGATTTACATGTTTTCAGATGACTTTCATACAACATGCTGCTACCTGGATGTAGGGATGTAGGGATACCTGGAACTGACTGTAATTCTGAGATGTAAAGATCCTAAGCACTGATGTTTTTGTCTATAGAGGACAAAGCAAATTCTATTTGGTAAACATAAACAAATTTAAAAATTGATGCCCTGCAACCCACTCCAAAAAAATTGAGACAGAGATAAAAAAAAACGATACCCCTGCATCACATCCCCTATTCTTTTAATTATACTTCTTAATTGTTTGGGAACTGAAGAAAGCCATTTTTGCCCACTCTTGCTGTATACAAGATTTAAGTTCAGCAGTGCAGTCTGTGGTTGCTGTTGTCTGATTCTCATCTTCATGATCCACCAGGTTTTAACACGACAGAGTGCAGGCATGTCAGTCAAGTATACTCATTTTGTTTGTACGAAAC
>JBBPCW010000147.1:9617382-9637693 GCA_037974425.1 Phenacogrammus interruptus
CTTTTATCCAAAGCGACTTCCATTCCCTAACTACAGGGGACAGTCTCTCCCTGGAGCAACTTGTGGTTAAGGGTCTTGCTCAGGGACCCAGTGGTGTTGCTGAAGGTAGGATTTGAACCCGTTACCTCTTGGTCCAGAGGCAAGTATCCTACCCACTGAGCTACCTCCACCCCGCATCAATGGTGCCTTTACATACATACAGATCCACCATGCCATGCACTGATAAACTCTCATACAAGCACAGATGCTGGTTTTTGCATCTTTCATTGATAAATGCAGTCTTTTTCATCTTTGGCCCATGAAATCTAACGTCCATTTTCCCCCAGAACAAGCTGAAACGTGGACTCATCTTTTCAGACTGTTATTCACTGTAGATGGTGACAGACGGAGACAGACGGAGAAGCAACTCTCACAAACTTCAGCACGAAGTGGGGAGCCAAAACCCATCTTTGCATGTATTACCTTTTAACTCTACTTGCCTCTGTCCCAACTTCTTGGAGTGTGTTGCAGGTATCAGTTTCTAAATTTCTTGATGTTCACCAACTACAAAAAAGTTTGACAGTGAAAACACTGAAAATGTTTCTTTGTCCTTTTACCTGTTAAATAAAGGTTCACATGAATGACCAGATTTTAATTTACAGATTCTAGAAAGTATGGGAAACTCCCGTAAATTTGCGAAAACCCACGGATATCCTCCAAATAATTTTTCATGCATTACTAATTTTGTAACAGAAATATTAATGTCAATTCAGCTAAATTTCCATATAAAAAAATAGTGGTGAAATAACACTGTTTGAAAGTAGCCAATTAATTTCTCCTTGCTGCTAATCGGCTGGTGCTCTGTGAAGCATCTCTGGCAGCTGCGTCCAGAATTCCTACATCAGAAAAGTTTCCGTCTGTCATGTCTGGCGACAGGTTAAGTTTAAGTGAAGACTTCAATTATGAAGGGGGTGATGATTGGCTGCGTTATGAACCACAGCTGGGTGTTGTTATGAGATAACTTCCGTGAGTGCAAAACGTTAGTGTTCATTTAGGACACCACAGCGTGCACTACAGAAGGAACTTCTCAGTGCATACCAAGCCCTACATTCCAGTGCACTCACGTAAAGTGCACAATTTCAGACACACAATTTGTGTTTTGGTATTGGTGGTGGGATTTGGTCACATGTATTTAAGGGTTTGTGTTGCACTGTTGCCATCAACCGCCATAATTGCTTGGGTTAGTGTGTCTCCTCTCTCCATTTATTTTTCTGCAGTTTGGTTATCTGGCCCATGTGCCTAGTTTTTTGTTTCTTTGAGTTTTCAATAAAGTATCAAAGCATGGAAGTCTGCAAGTGCGCCTGCTTTATGTGGCTGGACAAGGAAGGGGACTGTGACAGAGTGTTTCACTGTTCATGTTCTTCTTAAAATCCTGTATTTTTATTACTGTAAATTATATTAATTACTTACTGTATATACCCTGCTTATACCGAAGAAAGCAATAGCGCATATCAGCGAAAACGCATGTGTATAAATTTCAGTACAATCTGTACAGGGGTAATATGGTATTTTACATTCTAGCACTGCAAGAGACAGCAGTTCAGTGTAAACTGTACAGTATGATTACGGGTTCACCTTTTTAAAAATGTTAAGGATTATGTATTAAGCTGAGTTTAAAATGAAATTAAAGTGTTTTGGGAGTATATTTGGGGAGCATATTTAGGGTTTACACAAATTTGTGTTTTTTCACTATATATTTATATGTATAGATGCACACACTGTGATCTCTAAACTGAACACTTTCTTGTGGCATATCTGCATATCTAGAAAGTAAGAAGCACATTTAGTGCCAGACAGTTAATATCAGTGGCTAGACTATTAGTCAGAACTAGTTTACACCACAGGGTTTCCAAATAGCTGTAAAATATATTGTGTAGAGAGGACACTGATGAATAGTTATTATTTTTCAGCCATTGACAATATCCTGATTGAGAATCAATTGTAATGAATACCTGTGTAGGGTGAATTATCTCTTGTTGTCTTCAGTAAACGATTGGTTGGGGCCAACTTCATTACTGAAATTTTCGTCCAGAGCTTCATTATACAGGCTTGTTTGTTTTACTATATCAGTGAACGAAGACATTGAACTCCTGGTTTAACTGGCTTATTCTAAAAAGACAGCTTTCAAAAAAACACATTTTTTTTCATTCATCCTCTGACTAATTTCACATAAATTTCTCAAGAAAAGGAAATGCCTTGTAGATTCTTGTCTGTGCTGTTGATCTGTTAAGGATCAGGGTACAAGCAAGCAGGAGGAGGTTTAAACAGATGGTGGTTTTAATCTGATAGCCACAAGTACAAGTCAAGACAGCAGACATCATTTGACAAGACGGTCTGGTAATGCACAGAATAATTGGCGGTAAAACAGGGTTATGAATTCCGTTGCCTGCCTGTCTCAGGTGGAGATGTGCTTACCTGGAGATCTGATGGCCCATGTAGAGCAGGAGAGCAGTGAGAATGTGCAGATAAAGCTGGACAATGTGTCCAAGCGGCAGCAACAGGACTACCATGCTCACTAAGTGACCTATGGACACACAGTACATGACAGCAGTGTATCAACCAACTGGTCAGCAGGGTATGTCCAATACTTCCATTTACTCAATTCCTGAGGTATTTACTTGGCAGAGTTCTACTTTTCAGAGCAATTTTACATTTCCATTCACTTAAGCACATTAGGAATCCAATATGTGTTTACTGGTACAATGTAAGCATTCTAACATCATTTCTTAATGTCTTTAAGTTAATCATTCATTTCGTTCTGATCATTTATCACATGAGCTGTTTTGTGTTGCTCACATCTCTCACTTTACGGCTTTAGCATTGATTTTAGAGCTGTGATTTCCAGCCTTGTTCTTGAAGTAACCATGTGTTACGCATTTTAGTGCTTTCACTGATTCAACACACCAAATACAACTTCCCAAACATTTCATGGCGTTAAGATCTTCAATTCTAAACAGTGTGATGCTCGTTCTACGTTTAAAGAATCGTGTTTGTGCTAAGATGCTTTTAGAAAAAGCAGTCAAACACATTAACAAGCCCTTTCTGAGGCTACCAACTAACCAAGATCTCCCAGTTAGTGCTTCAAATTTTCTATGATAAAACAATCTCCAATCACTCAATCACTTCCAAAACCCTTATTCATAACTGTTTTATAACGCTAAAAGCCGAATTTCATTCCGAGAGTCTTTGTAAGTCTCTCCAATTGCTTATTTTACACTGGATTGGGGTGAATTTTTACTGAACATACCAGAAACCTTTAGGTAAACTTGATACATGTATCCATATAAATAGTTTTGCTGAATTTTTACAGAATTAAATTTCCAGTTTGAAATAGTTCTATCATATCTAGAACTTATTTGGTCCTGGAATGAGGCTAAATATACGGTACATTTAAAGCTAAAAAAAAATAACTTTTAGACTTAAGACTTAAGATATTTTAATTGTATATTTTTTATGAGATCATGTTTCCAACTCAAGACAAATTTGAACGATCAACTTTTCCATTAGTGCAAACTGTCCTGTGATATGTTTAAGGTTTTTCCAATTGAGCATAGCTTCATTGTCTCACTATCACCACACTGCTTAATGATTAAATTAATTTGTTATTACCACATTGTATAGAAGGTATGCATCAGGTGGGATTAGCCAAGTCTTCATTGTTTTCTAATGCTACTAGTTGACATGAAAAATTAGGTCTGAAAAGTTTGAAACTGTTAAGCTGTTTTTGTGTATGAACTGAATAACTTGCCTACAAGTTATTACAGAATCTACAGAATCACAAGTTGGTTGTAAGAAAGTGAAAGTAGTGAAGAGATTGATCATTGTAAATTGAAGGTTCTTTGTTTGGTTAAAAATACTATCAAAACAAAATTGAACTAAAAGTAAAAATTCATTACTGAACAGGTATTTGGAGTGAAGCTGTATGATTCCACAAGGCTCCACCAATTTAATAGAAATTCCACACAAATATTTGAGAAAATGTATGGACTGTAAGGTCCCAAGTGAGTTGGTATGGAAAATCCACTGTTTTTATGCTATTGTGTTAAAGCAAGGAAAACGCTGAAATGTGCAGAGCAGATGGTCCTTCAGAACCAGCTTTGGGAACCTGTGTCTTAAACAAAAAAGAATCCTGAAAAAGAAGAATGACTAACAGTCCTCAGTTCCTGTTTGGTCAGATGGTGGATGTAAGAGTGGGGAATATGACAATGCTTAATCTTAATTGTGATCCACTCCACATCAAATTATGTTTTTCTTCTTGTCGATGAATCACGGGCGCCGGAAACATTATATCCACTTTCAAAATCATTCATTTCGTCACCCCCACTTTTTGTTTCCCGTACGTCGCAGACTCTGCACGTGCGCAATTACCCCTAACCACCAGGCCACCAGTCACACCATAAAATAATGCTAGAAATAAAAGAACACGTCAAAAATCAAAAAGAAAAGAAAATGGAATGTGCAACAGAAGTGCAGAAATGTGGAGAATGGGGCAGTTTTTAGCTTTTTAAAATAAAAAAAGACTAGTGGTAAGAATGGAAGGTAAACTTGTATCTAGTTAGTACCACTAGTGGTCCTAGAATTTAAACCTGCAGCCTTCTGATCACGGGGCAACTCCCTAACCACCAGGGCACCAGATGCCCCATAAATACTGTTAGAAAAGAAAAAATACATCAAAAATCAAGAACAAATAGTGCAATAGAAGTGCAGAAGGTGAAGGAGAATGGAGCAGTTATTAGCATTTTAAAGTGGAAAGAACGGGATATAAACGTGTACCTAGGTAGTACATGTTCCACAGGACGTATTTGTACTTGAAGAGCATGTCCTCACTCCTGGCTCTGATGTGGTAGGTGAAGCTTTCGATGTCACATTTATAGAGCAGGTCCAGGACGATGATACTGGGCACTCTGAGCACCACGTTGGCCACGTCCTCTATGCGCAGCATGTTGACTAACGCCACTTTTTCTCATCTAACATATGAATGTTGTGTCACATCATATAAAGCTGATTTCCATTATTTTTCTTTACTCGGAAACCTGACCCAAACTGTTATCTTCGTCTTGAACTGCTCAATGTTACTAAATGTTTTTTAATCTAACCTGACAAACCTGTTATGTACATATTCACCTTACTGTATGGGTCGACGTGGTTTCTGATTGAACTCTGTCCTCCTTCTGGGTTGTTTTCAAAATGGTAAGTAGCATATCTTATGTAAAAGAACGTTTATTTTTTATCTTACTGTCCTGCAAACCTCCTACTGTGCCTGAGTGTCATCACGGCCTGAAGTTTTCATCTCCTTCACAAGGCAGATGTATCAAAATGGGAATAAAAACAAGAAGAGAGTATGTAGCTTACACACAAGCACGGCGGGTAACACAAGTGTCACTGCCAACTTTGTTTTGGAGACTAAAATCAGCACGAAATCTACAACTCTGACATTTCAGCTCGTCTTCTTCCTGTGCGCCGAGCAGTGGGCGCGTCCTAATAATTTCTCACAGTTTATTCGGACGCAACCAGTGCTCACAAATTGGAAGCGTGTTGTTTTCTAAATATTTTTTATTATTGTTCCAAATGGCATTTAGTAAGGCTCAACTAACATTACGCGCAGCAGTCATAGTTTTTTTAATAGAAAATCGTCGTTGATTGCATTTCGTACAGCCACTGTGAAAGTTTGTTCACAGTGGATCAGTCCAGTGGAAGGGAGTAGGGGAAGTGATCAAGGGCTCATTGTTTTCTTTGGCCTGCATTTTTCAGCACTTGTCGTCCTGCTTGTTCTTTTACTGCCCCCTCTTGTTGGATCAGGGTAATGATTTGGGATTGACCAAGTAGAAATATGTAGTTTTTGTTTTAAGTATTTTCTTTTACTTTAAAGAGAGAGAATTAGGCCTACCAAAATCAAACAAACCATCAAAAATTAGCTTTTGATGTGTATTGTAAGATCTTTATTGCTATATGGGACATGCAGTGTAGGCTTAATGAGGGCCCAGTCAAAAAGTGATTCATTTGAAATTCCTTCCTCTTCTTCAAATGTGAGTTTCACAGTGAAGGTCATTTCCTATTCAAAGTTGATGGTAATTCATGTGACCAGCAAAGGCCTAAAACTGTCAAACAGTTAAACCAAATACTGGAAGTGGGAGGCTTTAACACGAGGGAAGCAAATCAAGCACAAGTACTGTGATGAAATTGGTGACGACTGCTTCAGAGAAAAAACGTGAAGAGTTTCGTTCCAAAATGCTATGTAGAATGTGTTCAAGACCTTGTTTTTTTCATGATCTCATGATGTCACTAGGAGTGGCTTTTATTCAAAGAAGAAATATCAATGCTGTATTATAATCAATATTACCTAGCAGAGAAATAAAAATGAGTACATGCCACTTGAACTAAAATAAGTCAAATTGATGTAAAGTATTTTGGAATAAAATGTGTATTTGAAGATGCCGTCTTTTGATGTATAATGTGACTTTGAAATACTAATTTATGAAAAAATAAACATGATAAAAAAAAAGAAAGGTTAAACATCTGGGTTCAATCTTGGAAGTAAAACAGACTCAATTACAGTGTACTGTATGTTAGTACAGTACACTGACACAGTGTAGATTAAAATGTAGATTTTTTTAGAGATATTTTAGAGTGTAAATGTGTTATGGTAAAAGCATAAGCCAGTTAGTAATGTTCAAAACGTGAAGGTATTTTTTTCTCCTGCTTAGTCATCCTTCTCAAACCGAAACTGAGCTTTTTGGGAAAGGCAGTGATACCAGAGAGAGGTCAACACTGCATGAGGGGAAGGAAAATCCTCTCAGCACTCCCCTTGGGTAACCCACACCCTCACAGAACACACATGTAGAGCATTTCAGTGTGCTGAATATCGGTTAAAGTGCAAGCAGAAAAGCAATGGGTGCTGTAAAGGTCTGTCTCCGTGAGCATGGGGGGAAAGGAAATGGGCTCAGTGACCTTTGCAGCCAATTTCCCCCGTGTTCAAACAGCAGCATGAAAGCCACGACTGTTTCTGAAGTCCTGTGCAAAATGTCAATTGCAACTTATCCTACCAGCAGAAGGATTTTCTCTGAAAGTAGATTCCCTCATTGTTGCCCTGGGCTTTTAAGTCACTGCACTCGGATGGTTTGACCCCAGCCTCTCCTCACACTGCGCTTTCTAAGACCGGGGAGACGGTTTTTTGCTTCTCCAAGCGACTTGTGAAGAAAGGCAAATGGTGAAACCGTCTAGACTCTTCAGCAGTCTAGAGCTTTCTGAGCGTCATTAAAAAGGATATTGTGAAATGTCTTTTTATTTTTTCCTTTTCATTGACTGCTGATCTGGATGGTCACGCTGGGAATGACAGTAAATTTATTACACCAGAATTTATATTTGTCCTTCATGACTGCATCACATTTTCCCTGAAACTTCATTTCATGAAAGATATTTCACAAGCAGGTACACCGAATGGTCTAAAATGTATATGTGGTAACAATCTCAAGAATCGTTGCTGTGAGGACAGGCAAGACAAGAGCTGTTGTATAGAATGTAAGCAGCTAAGTGTTGCCACAACCATCCATGGCTGGGAGTCTAGAAGAGCACCATTAGCTTTGCTTTCTTACATGGGTAGGATTGCCCACCTTCTCCCCATCACTCCATAGGAAATGCTTCCCAGTGAGGGTGTCTGTTCAGACATAACAGAATTGGCCGTTAGTGTTGGTGTTCTAGTCCAAACTTGTTGATGTGTCCAATCTTTACATGAATTGAAATAAGCATGTACAATACTGGGCAAAAGTCTTAGGCACTGGTGACAATATTTTTAAATATTTCGATAAGCAATATGTTTTTTCTCTTTAATATTAGTCAATAAAAATAATATACACAAATGACCTTATACAGTAAATAGTGATTTTATGTATATTAATGTGTTCATTGTGGAAGCCCAACGCTACTTGTAGTTTCAATCAAAAACAAAGTTTGACTCAATCAGTACTTTTACATGAGATTTAAGCTGGTGAACAGCTGATGTGATTTCACAAATCTAAGCAGTGGCAGGAGGCATCGAGAAGAAATATGGAGCTAAAACCGTGTTCTCTTTAACAGCTCACATCACATCTACTACTTTTTTAACAAACAAACCAAATCTTTTTATTCTTTTTTTGTTTGCATTTATTCTAATGTTAACTTTGTTGGCAGAACAACACATTATCACACTGAGGAAAATGGCTTTCAGCAATTTGTGTGGGTGCCTAATACTTTTGCACAGTACAGTGTTGTTTGTATGTGCCTGGGGGAGTCCTGGCAAGTAGATGGAACTGGGTGTGACTAAATTGGGGAGAAAAATACAACTCATATGAAACAGTTACTGACATACAACTATTCCAATATAAGTTTACTGGCCTGGTGTGGCCTAGTGATTACCCCTTTATGAACACACATTAACCTTAATAGATATGAGGCTGATTCAGCATGACAGCGGCGATCATGAGGTTCGGTATGAACCACATTTCGCACATCAGCAACTTTCTGATCTTTCATTTCGAGAAAACCAGGGTGCACAACACATATTATCTCCGTAGTGATTGGCCCATCACTGAAACATCAGTGTTTCAGTAAACGGAGTGTGAAAGTATTCCATGACTTCACCTTACAGTAAGCAGCAGCATGGAAGTTAAGAGTGTGGGAAGGTGGAAGAAGTGTGTTCATAGTTGTAGCACCACACCTCAGTATGATGCAATGTACATGTATCAATCAGCAGAAACTTCCATATGAGGAAACTTGAACAGTTTCTTCTTCTTTTTTTATGTTGGAGCAGTAACAGTAAACATGACTCTGCAAATGAGTGTTCATCAGGTATGATTTCCATTTCCTCTTTGGAAAAACAGATGTGTTGAGACTGTCTCGGTTTCTCTCGGCTCGTGCTCTAGTCGTGTGGAACCACTCTTTTGCAATAGGGGAATTCCTGGTTCCTACAGGCGAGTAGGCTTTCTATCTCTCTCTCTCTCTCTCTCTCTCTCTCTCTCTCTCTCTCTCTCTCTCTCTCTCTCGCTATCTTTCTCTCTCTCTCCCTCCCTCTCCCCTTTTCCCTTTTTTGTTTTATGGGAACTGAGGGCCGGCTCAGTGAGATGTTTTTCCTCAGAAGCGCTGTGTATTGATTCATTACGAGGGGGCGGGAGACTCCCTCCCACTGCTTCCTTCTTACTGGGAAGTGACTGCCAGGCTTACCGTACTCAGAGAGCATGAGTGAGTGTGTGTGCATTAGAGGGGCAGAAAAGCGGAGGGACGCAGGTATTTAAGTTGAAAGACTAAAAAGGGTCATATATGAGAAGACCTGTTCTCTGACCACGTGTGATTCCACTGGAGGCTCTGGCAGCAACTCTGACCATTATTAATACTAGTGGATATTAGAGCAGGAGCCTTTTCCACGAAGGACACATATAGAGCCCTCTGTCACACTATGATGAGTTTATCTTATAGGTAAGTACTGAATACTCAAACAAGCTCTTATTTGGAAACAAGCAATCAAATAAATCATTAACTGGGTTTGGGTGAATTAGGCTTAAAAGAACTCGGTGGCAAAGAGTTTCTGAAGTTGTTCCTAACAAATTTTGATTTAGTTGATTATTATTATTATTATTTGTACTATTATTATTAAAGTTACATTCAATGCAATGTATTCAAATACATTCAGTGTATTTAATTACATTTGAAATGTTGGTTAGTAAAAACTTGCAACTGACTCAATTTGTTCATTTGTATGAATGGAGAGATACGGCCTGCTGTGTGTTACCAGCCCATATCATAGAAGATAGTGGATCTTGTTTGGACTTTTATGGGGGTTTCCAACAGTGAACCTATTAAGGCAGTTCAACTGGTTCTGTTCTATTTAACGGAAAGGAAGAATTTCCTGAAACTCCTCAGGTGTGGCTAGAATTCAGCTGGGGACATGAAGTGCAATGTGCCTGTCTCAGGAATTCAGTAATGATCAAACATTAAACAAATAAGTGATTGAGATAACATTGAGAAAATAAACGTTGTGTCACTTATCCTGGCAGAGAGGTTTTTTGAAACTACGAAGCAATTGTTGCAGGCTAGATATAATGGCTTCAATTAACACTGAAGAGCTTTAAAACTGTCAAACTGTTAGGCAGCATTTCAGGAGTTCTACCTGAACCCCTGCTGGCTCAGTTTTCAGCTTTGCAAATATGACTCCAGTGATGGCTCTGAAACTATGCCTTGGGATAAAATCTTTATTCCTTCCAACTGTAATCAACAGTTGCTCTTAGGATCATTACAAAAAAATGTACTTTTTTAGTTTATACTGAAGATGTATTTCCTTTTAATAAGGGTTTTCTTTAAAGTATCAAGAAATAACATTATCTTATTGTAAATGTTGTTATTAATTATAAAATGCCATGATATTCTATTACAACTATGATGCTATTTGTGGATATCAGGCCAGTTTCTTCTTATTTAAGAACTTATTTCAGACTGATACACGGTTCTCCTGAGCACTTGGCCATGAGAACTGAATTCCATAGATGGTGGCGATGAGAAGCTCATCTATGGGCTCAGTTCTTCTGGCAATGTGTTCTCTATCTACACAACAAGCCACGCTCCCTATAGACTGACTCTTATTATCAGATGTCTTACGCGAAGATGTTTGGAGAAGATCTTGTCTTTCAATTTTTTTTTCTTGTTGTGAGTCTTTGTGAGAAAAAATATGCTTTTAAATGCTTGTAAATGTGAAATCCAATACATTACATTTGTTTGTAACAAACAATTAGTGTTCTCTTTCTTTTTTTTTAACCTGTTCATCACATTCACTATGGTACACACTTTGCATTTGAGTGGGAATATGAGTGGGTGTGCTAGTCAAATGGTCTAAGAAAGACACGCAAATTATTCTTACTTCTTTTTTTACTTCCTTGACTTGCACCACACCTTTTTAGTCAGCTACTCACTACGAAACCAAAACCTTTCATTTTACCCCAAAAAATTACCTTTATTTTGACCTTAATTTCCAGGAAATTAGGGAAAAATGTGGGGGAAAGTGCACAGATTAGGGGGCAAAACTTACTTCTTAAATTTGCCCTTTAAATAACAGAACCTCCTGAATTAATGCCTTATGTTTAAGATTAAGGGGTTTCACACTCATGCACTTTAAAGGTAAAATTAAAAGATTGGTTCACCAATGAATGGCCACTTAATTCAAATTAAGGGCTTTGGTGTATTTTGAGAGGTAAATTAAGGTAGGGTTAAGCACATTTTAAGTACATTGTGTTTTCTGTGCACTTTTTTAAGGAGAATGCTCCTAAAAGTGTAGCTCTTACAAAGTGAGATACATGATTACATTATTATTTTTTTTTACCAAGACAAGGAAGCTGATTTGAATAACGGACAGGGTGTTTCTTTTACTGACAGAAAGTCCATGTATGTATGAACATATACTGATCCACAATAAGACGACAGCACTGAAATGTGAGTTCAAGTATGCAAACGTTACATGTCCACCCACACTGTGACCACAAATATGTCTTATCTCTGGCTCCTGGTAAATGACTCAGGATCATTCCATGGAAACTGGAAGTCATGGACACCATACCAAGAACACTCACCGCCCACAGCCATAGCTGACAATCCATGAAGTCATCTGAGATAAAATACAATGTAAACATTATTACATAGATCTAATATGGGGGCACCTTTTGACACTGGGACCACATGAAAATGGGCAGACGTGACTAAACAAATTGCTGAGGGTATGATGTTTTTCTTTAAACCCCACAGTATTCCACATAATTCTGTATAATTACACTCATTTCACTTTAGGTTTTATGCTATCAGTTTCAATTTCAGTGTAGTTTCCTGCTTTTTCTAGGGGAATTATACACAATGACTAGGCAAAAATATCACAGAGAGGTTTAGAGGGTTCAGAATTAATGATGCAATAAACCTAGAACACATTCACTGATAGGATTCTGTTCACATCAGCAAAGAAAAACAATAGACAGATCTATGCTATTTTTGATTACTTTCCATTCTTTCTATCCTTTTTGTCCTTTCTGAAATTTTCACTCAAACCGCCCCTGTCGTGAGGGCTCTCAAACTTTCGGACCACCTTCTTCTCAAGCCGGTACTGCTGTTCCCCTATCCGCGGGTCTCCCCGCACCACAAACTCCCCTCTGTGAAAGCTGATGCTCACACCAGTGCTGGGGTAGGTACCATACACCCGCCGTAAGTCCTTTTTCACGAAGTCTGGAAGTTCCCGACTGACTCCAAAGACTCTCTCCAGTTTTCCCCAGCGTAGCTCACCTTTCATGTTGAAGCCCTCAGGCCATTCTCCATCCCACGGGCCAGGAGAACCAGCTTGAGGGGTTCTGTTTAGTGTCAGGTTTGGGAAAGGTGTATATAGATGAGAGTACTGCCAATACCAGGGGCTTCCTAGAAAGACTGGCGTACATCCATAGTAATAATGGTGCTCTACAACTTTGTCCTGAGAGCCGGTGATGTTCTTCATGTCAATGGCTATTGTTGGAGGCCTGTGGATGGAAGGTAGGTCCTGTGGAGCAACCAGGAGCATGGGGCCATAACAACTGTATAGGTAGGGAAGGTGGAAGTTCATAATATAACTGCCAGGAGTGAATGAATCAAGGTTTTAGTTGAAGATGAATACAATCAGTGAATAAATAAAGTGTTAAACACACACAGAAACAGAAATGCACGTTGGTTCTCATATTCTACAATCAATACCACTTTTGAACGTGAGCAAAAAGGTTGTAAACTGAAAGTGAGATCAAGAAGTTAACATGTGAATTTTACAATCAAAGTTGTCATATAAGTAGCTAAAAACTAAAATAACCATGTAGTTACCCATTTCGAAACGTTGCTGCAGTACTGGAATGACGGTTTCTGTAAGTGCAGTTTCATCTGTAGACTGATGCAAACTGTCCGTATCCAGGCAGCAGGTAAACAAACTGTTGAGAGAGAGAGAAAAGGGCCACACACTTGATCTTCCTGTTTTCAGTTGTCCAGTACATTTTGTAGTCATGTGTATTTATTACCAGGAATGTAGTGCCCATCAGTCATATAGCTAAAAAGACGCAAAACATTCAACACTTCTGAATAAGCAGTAGGTGGCGCTTCACAGAAGAGCCTCTACCGTTTGAAACCGATCGACGCTTCAAGAGAGCTCAGAAGGGCGTTTAATGTCTGTCTACAGTTACACATAGACAGCTATGAGAACACCCTATACAATTTAAAACCAACATTGTGCCAGAGTTTGCATTCACTTGCCATTCATAAAGAAAATACAGATGTACACAGTACTCTAACAAAGGTACATAAATACATTATTTCAATTGTAACGATCTACATGATGAGCAACTATCAGGTGGTAGTTTCTTCATATTTTTTCTGACTTTGTTTACTTATTTGCCAAAATAAAAAGACGTATAAAGGAACATTAGGAGGCCTTTGTCAGTCAAACAGAGAGGCCCCGTCCCCTGCGACCCCGCAAGTCTTAAGGGAAACGGTACAAGAGGGGGTTTTAAAGACAACGATGGATGAGTGGAATGGACATGGACAGCTATGAGAACACGCTGCACCATGTTATACTAATATTGTTCAAAAATGAGAATTTACTTACAATTAATAAACAAAATACTGATGTAGATGGTACTCTATATGTGTATATAAGAAATAAATAATCTCAAAGGCGTCAATTGTCAAAAATCTACAGAATGAGATGGTAGTCTCATCGTAATTTTGTCTGTTTACTTATTTACCGAACTAAAAGGTACAAGAACATCAAGAGGCCGCGACTCCCAGATCCATTCTCCAATCACAGCGCTGCTTCTTCTGTCAATCAAACAGATAGGCCCCGCCTCCAGGGACCCCTCCAGCCCTGAGGGAAACGGCACAAGAGGGCTTTTAAAGACAACAACAGCTGAGATAAATGCAAAAAAGTTGCACGAATAGTTATTTAAAAGCCTATTTAATACTTTTTCTTGAGGAACTACATACATCCCCTGCTTTCTGAAGACGTTCGGATATTTGTGTGAATCGTGGAGCGGGATGGATGAAATGCGGCCTAGCAGCGGGGCACACCTCGGGCTCGCGTCTCTGTTTCCACCGGGGCTGCAGGCCATCTACGGGGAATGCAGGCGGATCTATCCCGAGCAGGCGAACCCTCTGCAGGTCACTGCCATCGTTAAATACTGGTAAGATGTTCTGACCTGCATGTTTGACATGTTTGGGGGGAACTTTTTATAAAAAGCAAAAGACCAAATGGGACCCAAAAAATAACTAATATAAGTTTATTAGAACATAAACTAGGTGTAGCGAACTAGCCTAGTTAGCCTGTTGCTAAATGCATTTAGCTGCAGTTATTCACGTGTCCAAGCATCTTTAGTTTTCGGTCAGTTTACATCTGTGAGAATCAAAGTATTATATTAGTGTTCCACCTGTAGCTATCTGCATTAGAAATACGTTGTACTTTCGTATATTGTACTTTTTATTGTTTTGCATATTTTACTAAGATTACAGCTAGAGAATCCCTGTCCCCGTGTGTCATCATGGGCAGCTAGTGGTCTAGTGTTTAGGGATTTGCCCCAGTGGGTTTGAATCCCAGGACTGAAGTACCCTTGAGCAAGATACCGCCCCACATTCTGGTCCCTGGACTCTGTGTTCCTGGCTGCCCTCTGCTTCACTTGGAGAATGCAGTTCACACTGTGCTGTGGTGTGCATGTGTGACAAATGGTCATTTTACTCTTATGTAGGTTAGGAGGACCAGATCCCCTAGACTACATCAGCATGTACAGAAATGTGGGATGCCCTGCTCTGGACGTACAGGAACACTGGCACTATGTCAGTCTCGGCCTGAGTGATCTTTATGGAGACAACAGAGTTCATGAGTAAGTAAAATAAGAGAAATGTATGTTAATGATGGATATCTTTAGTTTTAGATAAAATAAGAGGTAAATACATGTATAGATAAAAGTAAATAACATGCATTTATTTAAAAACAAAGCGTTGCAACCTAGAACCATGTTTTGTTGGCACCTTTTATTTCATTTGAAACTGTAGGCATGGAAAGTACATTATAGACTTCTATACAATAACTACGGATACACAATATGGACAAACGTATTGGGGCACCTGACCATTACACCAGCAGGGATTTTAATGACATTACATAGACTTTGATATGAATTTGGTCCCACTTTTACAACTATAACAGCTTCCACTTCTCTTGGAAGGCTTTCCACAAGTTTTGGATTGCTTCTGAGAGAATTGGTTCTTATTCATTCTGTAGAGCATTTATGAGGTCAGACACTGATGTTTGACAGAAAGACCTGGCTTGCAATCTCCGTTCCAGTTAATCCCAAAGGTGTTTGATTGGGTTGAGGTCAGGGTTTTGCAGGCTAGTCAAGTTCTTCTACACCAAACTCCTCCAACCATGTCTTTATGGACTTTGCTTTGTGCACTGTGGCACAGTCATGCTGGAATAGAAAACAGCCTTCTCTAAACTGCATCCACAATGTTCGACGCATGGCGTTGTCCAAATTTCCCTTCTTTGGAATTAAGGGACCACCTGAATTCAATAATTAAGAATTTTGTTCAATCCAATCCCAATCTATATAGTGTGTGTGTTTGATGTGTGTCAAAGATTATAGTGAGACAAACAGAAGTACAGAATGTTTTGCCCCTCTGTTTTTCCTCTTCCTTCCTCTCTAGGTTCACTGGTCAAGAAGGTCCAAGTGGATTTGGATTCGAGCTTACATTTCGGCTGAAGAGAGAGACTGGGGAGACGGCACCTCCCACCTGGCCAGCTGAGCTCATGCAGGGTTTAGCTCGATACGTCTTTCAGTCAGGTACAGAGTGACTTGATTAAAAAAAAGAAATCTTGTGTATGTCTTAAAGTGCCATAACTGTCTGAAGCAGGCAATGCCCAGAAAACCATACATCAATCATAGTTGGTTATTCTGTAGTACTTTAACAGTATTTCCACTTGGAACAATTCTTTTTTTGGCCTACCACACCAAAATGTTTGCTGCTACAACTCCCACCTTCTCACTAACTTACCCCCATGTCTGGCTCTTGACCCAATTATGATTGGTTACCCCTTTCCTGGGTCACCATTTACACCTAATTAAATGAATAAGAAAAGCATGGTTAAAAAATAAGACATCAGGGAATATTATAATGACACAATTCAGATTAGAATTGTGTATTATGCTCACCTTTGTAAGCTTTTTAGATACTAGTTAAACCTTTTAACTGTGTTGTATTTTTGGAGAACAGAAAACACATTCTGTAGTGGTGATCACATCTCATGGCACAGCCCACTAGACAACAGTGAGTCCCGTATCCAGCATATGCTACTCACAGAAGACCCCCAGATGCAACCAGTTCAGACCCCTTTTGGACATGTCAGCTTTCTCCAGGTGAGGCACAGCTCTTAAAAATAAAGTGTGTAGCCTATAAGTTATATATTATAAAGCAGAAATAACTTTTATAGAGAATATCTTTTGCCTTTCTCTCAGTAGACTGAGAACTAATTTACTCCATGAATTTATCAGGTGAAGCTACCCTTTAATGTACCACCACAATTATTGGAGCAGAGTATAATAATCAGTGAAGGTGTATTGTAACATAGTAATCCTTGAAAGATTTTTTTTACCTGTCATTTTTCAGGGATCATTACCTTAGACTTCAGTCAGTACTTTTACCTATTTTTCATTTTAAGGTTGAATTTATACTGTCACTGTACTTGGAGACATATTGATCATTCATAGTGTGTTTATTATACAGTGATTAGTCAACTCTTTGTGTTAAATTTGTCACAGAATGAACTTTGTATAATTGCCTCTCCATACAAAAATGTTTTAAAAATAAGTTCCACTTTTATTAAAAGTGAATAAACAGTGATTTATTCAACTGCAGTCATTAGAATATTTTTGCTTACAGGATTAATACCATATTTAAGGGAAACAATGTTTTTTTTTTAATGTGGAATTTGTTAGTATTTAAATGTATTAGTATAAATGTATCCTGTCTCTTTTTTTTTCTTTCTTATCCCTCCTTTTACCTTACATTTGACTAAGGCTCTTACTAGATCCTTATGAAATGTGTGGCAGTGTGTAATTTTTGTAGTGTGTAATTTTTATGCAATGTAATTTTATGCAGTGTGAAAGTGCTAACTGTTTTTTGTTCTCTACAGATTGTGGGTGTGTGTACAGAGGAGCTACAGGCTGCACAACAGTGGAATGGTCAGGGCATTCTGGATCTGCTGCGTGGAGTGCGTGTGTGAGTATTCCCAAAACTAGTCTAGACAGAGCCAAGATGATCCTACATTCAGATTAGATCCTACATTCAAAATCATAATATTCACAGTCCTGAGTGGAAACAAAACTGACATATTTGGTACTTTTTAAGACTGTTTAACTGAAATAAATGACAATTTCCTAAATCAGAATCAGAAAACTTTATTGATCCTGGAGGAAATTGCTCATGTGATGACTGTCACAACACAGACACAAGAACAATATGAATTAAAACAAGTCTTAATAAAATCTAAAGAAAAATCTATATAAAGAAAACAACCACAATATGAATAGACTATGCTGCATACAGAAATGCTTGGTATAATATCTGAGTAATGCAGCTGAGTGAAAAAAAATATTGACACAAATGGAAGTTTGGGATAAGTTATTGCACTTCTAGAAAATCAGTAGTAATTACCATTAAATAGTGTTAAGTAATGAAAATTAACATTGAACAATTAGTGATATTGCACATAAATAGATTATGCTGGGTGTTGTTTTTACTATACTGTAGTGCATGGCATATTGAGACTTGACAAACACAGTGAGAAACACTGTTCTCTTTGAATCCTCCACCCTGTGTAGTTAAGTGGGTCACTGGCCCTGAGATGCTTTGTTTTACTCTCATTTCTCATTAACCATGTGTCTTTCCCTCCCCCTTGCTCTGTTTGCAGTGCTGGAGGTCCGTGGTTAATCACTGACATGAGGAGAGGGGAGACCATATTTGACATTGATCCTCACTTACAAGTAAGGCTTTCCATAGTTCCCACTGCTGTTTTACCTTTGTCTTGTATCTACTGTTTTCATAGATTCCACATTTCTATAATTATTTGAGATTCTGTTGCAGTACTGCCAGCGCATATGTTACTACCCTTATCCTAGATTTATGTAGAAAGAATTGTTGCTTTGTCAGTTTATCATAGTCAAATTTATTTTAATCAAATCGGATTGGAGTCCAGGATTAAGCAAACGGTGTGATATATTTTCTTTCCATCTGACTGTAATGCTTACATGTAATAAGTAATGATGTTGACTGTTCCATCAGCTACACATTTTGTCACACCTGGGAATAGTCTCAGACTCTCATTTTTTCAATTCTCTACCTTTCTGTAGCCAGCCTACTCATAAACAGAGAGTACTTAGATTTTATTTTAACACAAACAAGGTGTGGAAAATAAGTAAGTTTTATTAATTTCCACAGTTGATAGGTCACTGAGTAAATGAGTTAACACTTCCACCTGCTCTTCAGTCATCACTGCAACAGGATTTTAGTCACAACAAAAACGTCTTCCAATACAACAATGGCCCAAAGCACACAGTCAAGATAAGAGTGGCTTCAGGAGCAGTCACTGGATTAACACGCTTTTGGCAGTAAAATTGCACATCTTTCTGTTTTGCCTTGTTATTAAGGGGAACTGTGTGTAGACCTTTGAGGGAAAACTATACTCAAATCTATTTTAGAAGTCTGTAATGTAACAATGTAGAGAAGGGGTGTGAATGCTTGCTAGTGGCACTTATGTAATGTATGGCTTTATTCACATGCTCTTCCACAGCAGTGAGAGACTCATGTTTAGCCATTAATGTCTGGACCCTGATCATGTGTTGATTTTCTTCACATCTTAAGCAGGACCGTGTGGACAAAGGCATTGAGACAGACGGCTCTAACCTCAGTGGTGTCAGCGCCAAGTGTGCCTGGGATGACCTAAGTCGGCCCCCTGAGGATGAGGATGACAGCCGAAGCATCTGTATCGGATCACAGCCACGCAGGTTGTCTGATAAAGGTGAGGGATTAAGTACTATACAGTAATCCCCCAGTTTTACGCGGATCAGGAGTCGCGGATTCAGTCACACACTTATTTATTTATTCATTTTTTTAAAGAAGGGCCTTTTTTTGCTTTTTGTACCATTAAATATATTTTTCTGGATGTTTTGACACAAGGGGACCTATTCATCTCACTATAGTGTCCCATTACTTTTGTCCTGCAACCTTCTGAGTTGCACATCTCGCCAGTTAATTTCAATTTGAATGCAGGTTTACCGTTAGTTTAATGCATTACCCTTACAGAAAACATGAGTTTTAAATGACACTAAAGTGTTCTGGTAGCATATTTGGGGGCATATTTAGGGTTTACACTATAAAAATAGACCTTTTTATTTTTTATTTATTTATTTATTTATACCAGAACACAATGCAGTTTTTTGCGGCTGCTCATGGAACGTTACTGTAATAGTAGTGTCACATGAAGAAAACCAAGTGTAAGCTGGTGCACTGATCCGTTATGTGTTAAGTTACTTTTTGCTACTTGTCCATTAGCCATTCAGTGTATTTGATTAAAATTATACCATACAAGATGTTGGTGACTTTATACCTTTAAATCATTATTAAAGATGGCTTACAGTTATTTCTGTTTACTTGTCCAGACACTGAACAGATCAGAGAAGCCCTGAGGAAAGGACTGGAGATTAATAGCAAAGCAGTCTTACCCCCCATTAGTAGTCAGCGACACAATCAAGATCGGCCACTGTAAGTCCTTGCACAGCTATAACCTGGTATCTCAAGCAGCACAATATTTTATACAGCCATTAGTCCTATGATGAAGATTTTACTGCATCTGCTTACAGCGATAAAGGTCATGAGAAGTACACTGTACTGAGGACTTCATTCAAATGCAGAAAAAGCCAGGCAGAGAGTGGTTGGTCCTGATTGAATGGACACATGTGATGCTGATTTACTGAGCCACCTATTTTTGTGTGTTCACAGTGCAAATGTTTGAGGCTCTTACTGTTTAGGGGACGGATGGGAATTAAGGCAAAACTTCGATATCAAGTTCAGGAATTTAACAGTCATCTTAAATTTGTTGGGTAATTCTTTATTGTGAAAGATGCAAGTTCTTTGCACATTGTATTTTTATGAGCACTTCTGACTGGCTCTCAACGCTATTTAAACAGCCAGAAAAAAAAAGAAAAAAAACATT
>JBBPCW010000147.1:9639681-9659047 GCA_037974425.1 Phenacogrammus interruptus
TAAGTAGGTTTTTGTTGCTGGAATACTGCAAGCTTATAGTTGTCATGAGAATCTTGAGGTAGATTCTCATGACAACTATGAAAATATATGCCATTGGTGCAAATTATTTGTGTAGATTACTTACACCAGCCATGTGAGCGATAAGTGATGTTTTGTATTCAGGATTGGTGATACTGCTGGTAGGTAGCTGAGATGTTTCAGACACCCTGCTCTCTTTTCTTTGATCTCAACAATCATCCACACCTCAGCAAAAGCCTAGGCTAATCTCAGCTCCCTGTTGCCTTTTCCCTACTAACCTTGCCCCTTACCCACAATTAGAGCTCCTGCTGTGTCCTTCTTCGGCCTTGACAAGCGTTCAGAAATAGAACAGCAAGATTTGCACAAAAACGAGTTGGATTATGAATCTCCTTGCTATTTTTTAAAACACATTAACACATTGAATAACTGTCACCAGAGACAACAAATAAGCAAGTCAGGCAGAGATGTTCTGCTCCCAGACTCTTCAGTGTGAAGTGCAATAGAACAGTTTTGTAGTCTCTCTAGTAAGTTTGGGATACAAACGGATATAAAAAGAAACATACTTGTCAGGAGCCAGAATTTTTTTATTTCTCATTCTGAGAAGGTAGCAGGTGTTCTTCCACTGATGATTATTTTTTGTTTGACGTCTTCATTCTGTATGACATTAGTGCTTTTTAAGGTCAAAAAATGACTTGTTATAGATGTGTTGTATTGTCCAACTAACTACCTGCTGGCTGCATTGTTGACCAAAAGAATGATTGAGGTGCCATATAAGGTAGTTTGAAAGCCTAACCCGTTCATCATTTATACCCCTAAATATGTTTTGCAAATGTCATAATGTATAATTCTGTTCTCATAGTTTATAACTTTTGAATATAAAGGAAAGTGTGATATCTTCTCAAGACTAATAATCCCAAGTGCTCACATTTTGTGTTGTTTTTGAAACTCCAGGTTCAAATGATAAATAGTGATGAAGGGGAGCTTTTTAAAGCTTCATGGACCCATAGCAGCAACTGTTGTTTCCTTTCAACATTAATTCAAAAAGCTTTCCATTTGATATTGAGTGATCCAATATGACAGCAGCAATTACACCTTGAATATCATAATGCGATGTGGTGAGCTGAAAGCATTTCAGACCCACTAAAAACAGTTGCCTCTGTTCTTAGTGGCTGTTGAAAGAAATGAAAATGATTTGCCTCTTGGCAGTAATGGTAAATGCATTCATTTCTCTTCGCTGTGGTACAAATTTACCCCTAATTTCTTCATAGACAATCAGTTGGACATTTGCAGAGCAAGCAGAACTCAAGGTAAGAGCCAACAAGAGATAAAGTGAAATGTATTCCAACACAATAAAGTAAGAGTTTCTTCACTAATAGAGGGTGCTTACATCAATGTCTGCAAGTTACCTTTGGTTTTATAAAAAAGGCGAGATATATTGTTATACGGGATGCAATAGAAATTTACATTCTTAATTCTAACTTGGCAAAGAATCCCTTTTTTCAGCTTACCCTGAGCCAGTTTAGTTAATCCCCCACCCTGCACCACTCCCTTCCCCCCCTTTCAGTTCAGGTGTTTGAGTCAAATTCTTCTTACAATAAACAAACATGGATTGACCATTGCTTGTCTTGGTGAAACCAAATACTAGTTTTACAGGTAAATGTGAGTAATGTGGGAATAGCAGACATTTTAAGAAAAATGGCAGCTTTTCCATACTACTATTAAATTTGGGGCACTTGGGGCTCAAGGATGGTGGAACTGTCCAAATGTTTGTCCTGTCATCAGGAGATTGCAGGTTCTATCCCTGGTGGGTGGGAGTCCAAGAGAGCACCGTTTTCTTGGCTTTCTCTGTATGGATATGGCAGCCCTCCCCTGCTGAATTTAAGTTTGCTGCCTTGCAAAAAAAGAACAGTCTCTAGTTTTATTTTTTATGAATAGACAGAATATCAACCAAAAATCAAGAACAAACATGTTACATAAATGTTATGAATTGATTTCCATTTCAATTAGTGAAATAATTATTTGATACCCAAGCAAACATGACTTGGCACAGGGTGGAGAAACCCTTGTTAGCAAGCACAGCAGTGACTTTTCTTGTAGTCGGTCACCAGGTTTTCACCAGGTGTCTAAGGAGGGATTTTGGCCCACTCCTCTTTACAGAAACTCTAAATCCTTTAGGTTTCTTGGCTGCTGGTTGGCAAATTGAAACTTCAGCGCCTCCACAGATTTTCTATAGGATTGACGTCTGGAGACTGGCTAGGCCACTCCAGGACCTCCATGTAATTCTTTTCTAACTACTCCTTTGCTACTGTGGCAGTATGTTTTGGGTCATTGTCATGTTGGAAGACCCACAACCCATCTTCAGTGTTCTGGTTGAGGGTTCTCATCCAAGATTTTACAGTACATGGTCCCATCCATTGGCCCCTCAATGTGGTGGTCATCCTGTACCTTTAAAAGAAAATCGTCCCCAAGCTTAATTTTTCCACCTCCATGCTTGACTATGGGGATGGTGCATTTCTCTTCCTCCTAACATGGTGAGTCGAGTTGATACCAAATAACTAAATTTGTCTCATCTGACCACAGCAGTTTCTCCTGAGCCTTATCTGAATCATTTAGATCAGTGGTTCCCAACCTGGGGTCTGGGCCCCCCTTAGGGGGGTGCTAGAGATCTCAGGGGGTGCGCACAATTTTGTCAGCACTTTAAATTTAAAAACTCCCAATGTCTGAGAAACTTGTATGTATAAGCGAAGAACAAAAACATACAACAGAAAAATGAAAATAAAATTATTTTTGCAAATAAAAGTTTGTAATTAATCACTTTTTTGTGCGTGTATGCGGGTAGGAATTGGAGGTGGGGTACCTGGCTTGTCTTGGACACAGGCAAGGGGGGCTTAGAGGAAAAAAGTTTGGGGACCACTGATTTAGATGTTCACTGGCAAACTTAAGATTGGTTGTACACGTGCCGCCTTGAACAGGGGGACTTTGTGGGCACTGCAATATTTCAATCCATCATTTTGGTGTTCTTTGTGACTCTGGTCCCAACTGCCTTCAGATCATTAACAAGCTTCTCCTGTGTAGTTCTGGGCTGATCCCTTGCCTTTCTGATGATTGCACTCATCCCATGAGGCAAGATACTGCATGGAGCCCTTAAAACTGAGGGGTATTGATGGTCATTTTATATTTCCTCCATTTCCGAATATTTGCACCAACCGTTGTCACCTTATTATCAAGCTTCTTGCTGATGGTCTTGTAGCCCATTCCAGCCATGTGCAGCTCTACAGTCTTGTCCCTGACGTCCTTTGACAGCTCTTTGGTTTTGCCCATGGTGGTGGAAAAGTTGGAATGAAAAAATTGGATCTGTGGACAGGTGTGCTTTATACACATATGTTAAGATCAGGAGTATCTGTAATTGTTGGATTGATTGTAATGTGTGCAATATGGGCAACAGCCTTTCTGTGGGAGTCTGGCTAAGTTGTGGGGGATCAAGTACTTATTTCCTTATTTCACTCAATTACATGCAAATCAGGTTTTATGTAACATGTTTTTTTTTGGTTGACATATTTTCTCTCATCTTATGAGTATTTATATATTTTTTAATACACAATATATATATGTATGTTCAAAATGCACACATTGATCATAAATGGAAAAAAAATCTACCCTCATGTAGTCCCATGTTTTCATGGTCAAATCAGATGATCTGACTCTGAATAAGTAGAAAAAAGGGATTGATAAGTGCAGAGTTGTTGCATGGCACATTTGAGTTATACCTTGGTGATAGCAGAACACAGAGGAATAAACTACTTATGCAGATTAATTGTCTTTCTGTCTCTCTCTCGCTCTACCCCTTCCCACCCCCCACCCCCAACTGCCTCTCTTGCTCTCTCCAGAAGTCGCAAGGACAGTCTGGAGAGTGAGAGCTCAGCTGCTATTGTTCCTCATGAGCTGGTGAGAACACGACAGCTGGAGAGTGTGCACCTCAAGTTCAATCAGGAGTCTGGAACTCTGCTCCCACTGTGCCTTAGGTAATGTATACCTGTTCAGTGGCATGGGCACACACAGGGCACTTTCCCCTTGTTTTTTTGGGGGTGGGGGGTTCTAAGCTGAGAGGATACAATGATAATGAGGTGAAATTGCACAGTCAGCTTTATATTTTAGCGCTTTCGCACACAGTCCCCATTTTAGGGCACCAGTACCTATGCACAATTTAACTTGATGTACAGTAATGCTATAAAAACTTTTTGCTGGGTTTTTAAAACATTAAAAGCCATCAGTTACCTTGATTCTGATTTTTGCAAGCTTGAGCATAACTGGCAATTTAATGGTTTTTGTATAAATCGTGAGTTTCATGTGTAATCTCTTGTTTTATTTGGATGGGAAATGTCCATGATCTGAAATTTGATCTTTTGTTTTTGTCTAGGACCTTTGTTTAAGGTAAAAGTGAATATGAGTGATTGTCACTGCTTGCAGTTTTTAGTCTCTGACCATTGCATTCATGTTTGTCTGTCAATGAGGATATTTTCCCTTTTTCATTTGCTTGCTGTAGAGGTCGTCTGCTCCATGGAAGGCACTTTACGTATAAAAGTATCAGTGGAGACACAGCTATTACTTTTGTATCTACTGGAGTAGAAGGTGCCTTTGCCACAGAGGAGCATCCATATGCTGCACATGGACCGTGGCTACAGGTAATGGATATCTCTTACTCTTGCACATGACAATCCCATGTCAATAAGCTGAGAAGTGTTTTATTCTCCTGTGTTCAGATTCTACTCACTGAAGAGTTTGTTGAGCAGATGCTAGGGGACCTCCAAGATCTGAGTATTCGTGAAGAGGTAGATAATTCATTACATCATAATAACCTATTTTATACATAATGACCATATTCTTATCTGCATCCAATATTTTCCCCCTCAGTCCAAGTTACCAAAGGAGTACAGCTGGCCTGATAAGAAACTGAAGATCTCTGTCCTGCCAGATACTGTGTTTGACAGCCCACTGCAGTAAAACTGAGGCTGTATCTACCCTCACATCTCAAGAGAAGAGCTGAGCCACAGGGCTCCAGTGAAACTCATGTGCCTACACACAGTTGGAGGAAACTGACACTTCTCTCCCTCTCGGACAGCTATTGGCACTGAGCATGCCCTTTTCACCAAGTATCGAGTCCACAACGCCACTTGCCATTTGAATGTTTCTGTAGAATGTGTTTTGTTCCAATAGAGAAAGACCTTACATGGGTGTACATAAGTGCCTGCAGCCTGCATTCGTCCTTTCACATATAAAGAATCTATTTTAATTTTGAAAATTATGCTAGAAACAGACTGTACTAGTAACTTTTTATAGTGTTTGCGAGCCAGAGTGTTTGCACCATGTTGAGTAAAGATATGAACTGTGTCCAAAACGGCAACACAAAACTACCCCCCCCCCCCCCCACACACACACACACACACACACACACACACACACGGCCTCCAAATTGCGCAAAAAGGGAGAAGTTAATACAGTTTGAGTTTTTTTGTTTTTACGGGAGCCCAGCGCATTAGGGGTTATACAGAAGTGGTTGGATGAAAACATGTTTACACTGTTTAAAGGGGTGGGCATAGATCTTTGATCTTTGATGACTGGTGATGGTCAGTGTGTTTTTATACTACAAGAGAATACTGACTTAAAATCAGTAACTCCTAAAAGATTTTTAAACATATTACAGTATTAGATGAATGAAAAATGTTATGTAATGGTTAATTATACCAAAGGTGTGGTAGACTTGTTTCAGTCACAGAAAAATGAAGCTGAATAGCTTATCTTTTCAGTCATTTTCAAAAAGCATGTTGTCATTTATCACTTAGTTTTGGAAAGAAGTATGAAACACTTTGCTACTTGTTAAAGAAGCTTGCTGTAAGAAATGGTGTGGTGTTTTACAAGAACAGATTATAGCTGCTTGTCTGTAGTGTGAAAATTAGCAGAGATGGCCAACTGCTACCAGCAAGGCTTCCATCACAAACCTGCTTCTCATGTGAAGGAAAGCACACTAATAGATCAAACTATGACAAACCTCACCATTTCAGCTGAGGGTTACTGAACAGTATGGGCTCGGTTTGGACTGTCCTCGCAATAGTGCCTGTTTTAAGCACACTCTGTCTCTCTAATATAATTTGATAATGTTAGTTATGAGACTTCCTCTATACCAAAGTCAGTATTTAACTAGCATTCTCCTGTATAGGGTGCATATAGCCTGTTTTGCCATAGCCTTCCTGATTCCCTTAACAACCTGACATTCCTGTTTTGTTCCATGCCTCCTTGTAGACTAAATCAAAAGAAAGCAACATCTTTGCAAAAAATTTGGTTTCCTTTTTTGAAAATGTAAAATAGAGCTCAGTTTGTGCTTTTTATAAAGAGATATGTTTAAGTAGTGTATTGTCTTTTATATTCATTTGAATCACTAAACTGCCTGTGTTTGTTACCGTTAAGTGCATTAAAGTTTATTTACATAATGTGTGCATTATTTTATACACCAGAGGTCATTCAATGTGCTTTACAGAAATGGAAAATAAGAACAAAAAAAAATGGGAGGGATAAAAAGTAAAAATACAAGAAAATTCAAAGTGCAATAGAAGTGCAAATATTTAAGAGGCGGAGGAGAATAGTGGAGTTTTTAACAGCTTTTTAAATTAAATCTGCTGTCTAGTACTGAATTCAATGTCTAACACTTTTCTCTTTGGCTTTGCACAATTATATACCTTGCATCCCAAGGGAGGTGTTTATTCAGTAGGTAGTGCTGCAGCTCTGAACCAACAAAGACAGATTAGAGCCAATAAACAAAACCTCAGACTTTGGCTTGGTTCTCATAAGACCGTCCGCTGAAAATCATTAAAAATGTCATTTACTGACATTCAAAACAAAATTTTGACCAGTCTGCAAAACTAAGGCTGTGTATTTGGACAGCTCATTCTTGCTTAGACTGTTCAACATGTTAAAATCATTTTTATATAAAGTTTTGCATTCACAATCAGACGCTGTAAGGAATTAATGAGAATCCATCAATGTTTAATGCTGGCAGTATTAATACTACTATAAATATTACAAATTCTACTATTTATATTCACAATGAATTCTGCAATGTGACTGTTTATTTGGACATTTAACAAGTGCAGTAAAATAAATGAAAAAATGCACCACACATAAAACAACACAGAACTGAAAATTGTCTAGAACTGATAAGTATCAGAAAGGAATGTGGCACCAGTAAAATTATGACTTTTCAAATGATGATGGAAAATGAAATGAAAGTAAATGCGGGTGCACATGGTTAACCAATCTGACCTCAGTAGCTTTTTAGCTCTGGTGGGGTCCCTGTGGAATCCTTTCAACCACCATGGAGTTTCTTCTTTAAAAGGAAACTCTTCCTGCTGTCATAGAAAAATGAATGATCCCCATCCAAACAGGAAATTATACACAAATGTATAGTGCAAATGTGGGTGCAATCTTTTGAGATGTAAATCATATACATTTTTGATAGTATACTATGCAAGTGAGATTAAATTTTGTAACATATAGCATAGTTAAACAGAAATCTGCTTGCATTGTGTACCAGGAACCAAACTGGTTATGCTTTATAATATCCTTCAAACAAAACTGATCAAGAGGTTGAAATATATTACTAATGCAAGTAAAGCACTGTCATGTTAAGACAAGATGACTGATGAGTGAAATAGTTTCTCTTGTGTGCAATATTTCTGGTGCAACGGGCAATGTTTCAGGTACCAGGACCTGTGTATACGGTATACTCTCTGTTTATACACATACAAATGTGTGGAATATATACGGTGCCACCAGAAAGTATTCACATCCGTTCACTACGTCTACATTTTGTTATGGTGCAGACTTATTCTAAAATATATTTGAGTATAGTTTTTCCCTCAAAGGTCTACACACAGTGCCCCTTAATAACGAGGCAAAAACAACTTTTCAGAAAGGCGTGCAATTTTATTGCCAAAAGCGTTTTAATCCAGTGTTCCATAAGTATTACATCCATGGCTTAATATTTTGTTGAAGCACCTTTGTCAGCGATCACAGCCTCAAGTCCTTTTGGGTATGCCTCAACAAGTTTGGCACACCTGTTTTTGGGGATTTTCTCCCATTCTTCCCTGCAGATCCTCTCAAGCTTTGGATGGGCAGTGTCGGTAGGCAGACATTTTAGATCTTCCCAGAGATATTCTATTGGATAAGTCTGGACTCTGGCAGGGCCACTCAAGGACATTCACAGACTGCTCCTGAAGCCACTCCATTATTAAGGTGGCTGTGTGCTTCAGGTCATTGTTGTGTTGGAAGAGGAATTGTCACCCTAGTCTCAGGGCCAGAGCCCTCTGGAGCAGGTTTTCTTGAAAAAATTCTCAAATTTTGGCTGCTGTCATCTTACCTTCTATGCAGACTAGTCACCCACTCCATGGTGAAAAACATGATGCTACCACCACCACACTTCAGCAGAGATAGTGTTAGCCAGGTGTTAGCAGTTAGCTACTGTTTTTCTCCAGATGTGAGTTATATATAATCTACATACCCACAAACTTCTATGCTTGTATTATTTCTATAGTTCATCTTTTATATTATACTGTTGTGTTGTATATATTTTTTATTCAATTAGTTATGCTGCTCTTACTTTTTTCTTTTTGTATGGTCCTGACCAGCTTTTTTTTTCTCTGGTGGGGTCCTCTGCAATCAATTCAGTCACCATGGAGTTTCCCCTTTAAAAGGAAAGCCTTCTTGCTGTCAAAGAAAAATTAATGACCCCATCTAAACAGGAAATTATATATAAACGTATAGAATACGGGTGCCATCTAATGATTTTGAGATTTTAAAAAATTATATATTATGGTATTCTTAAGTGGGGCCCACATATATTTATATTTAGCAGAGATATATAAGTTAAATGCAGAAGCACACTGACAGTGTAACATGATTATGTACCAGTAAGCAAATTTGAAAGAACTGCTCAAGCAAACTGTAGAATATATGCAAACAAAATGTTCAAGAGGTTGAAATATATTTCTAATCCAAGTTAAGCGCTTTCATTTTTAAGACAGGGTGCTTGAGCATGAGGTACTTGCCCTTTTAAGTAAAGCCCCGCCCCTTGGTCTTAGCTCCTCCCTCTGAAATGTAGCAGGTCCGTGGTGGGTCACGTGACGCAGGATGGGGGTGTAAATGTGAAGTGTATCCTGAGTTGCAGTCCTGTGCCTGCATTCCTCTCATCAAGGATTTGCTTTGAAAGCGAGAGAGAAAAAAAATCATAAATAATAACACAGACGTAGACTGGAATACAGCTCAGATCGGACGGAGGACTTCAGGACTTGCTACTTTGAAAAAAACGTTTTTACGGACGATCTCCCTGAATCCCTCGGATATTTCTGGCTTTTTTTTTACTGAGACAGCTTTAGAAAAAAGAGGACCACTCAGAGGAGAAGACGAGAAGAAAAAATAAACAGATCCGTCGTTTTAAATAGGCTTTAAAAGAGGAAAACAAGATGGCTGATGACAGTAAACGATAACAAGGACAAAACGTTATCGTCCCCTTTAAGAACTAAAAGAGATCCGGCTGCCTTTTAATACATCAATATTTGATTTAGCTTCAACAACAGCAACAAAATGCTTGACGTTATGGTGGTGACTATTTTCAACTAAAAACAAGAATGAAGGCAGAGGACGGTTTGGAAGGAAGGAGGGCAGGTAAACGCAGGGACTAACCATGGAGAGGCTTAACGCGTCGGGGCAGCCTTTAACGCTTAAAGACTACAGATAGCGAGAGAATAGCTTTACGGAGCTGAAACTAGAGTTTGATTGAAATACATAGAGAGAGTGAGAAAGAGCGAGAGATTCTTGTGGATTCCCATAATTGTGAGCTTTTAAAAAGCTTCGCGAAAACGGTGCCAAAATACGCATGAAACGTTTCGGACGGTTGTATTGAAATCCCATTTGTTCTTGTTTTTAGCCAACGACTTCCTTATCGTTTTAGAGACAGAATCAGAACAAGCAGGGCTGCGTTTTCTGAGATAAAGACTCACTTCTACAGGCTAATATCTCATCATACCGTGATCAGCATTCTGAATCTACACTAGGCCTGTTCTAACGCCGGGGCAAATGTCATAACGCCATGGGATCAGTCTAATGAATCTGAGTGTGGCTTTTTAGTACGAGGCTGCTTTATTTTCCTCCTTATCGTTTGAAGGATCCGGAGCTATTTCTGAACTCCAGGCACGGACAGCGGGGAGGTCACACGCTGGTTTAAACTTTGTAAATGATTATTGCATGCCTCTGTTCACATTTCTTTGACAGTTTCTTGTGAAACTCCATTATTTTTCTTTTATTAACGGAGAAAGGTTATAGACTATGCAGTAGACCGAGGCTAATGCAAATGTAATACTCCCAAAACTTCCAAACGCACAATAAAAAGGTAACTCGATCCTTATAAGCAGGGTGGAGGACTTTTTATTTTATTTTTTTTTACATTTTTCCAAGTTCAATAGTATAAGCCTTTGATGTTCGTAACATTGTAACAACTTTCCTCGGCTGGGCAGCTTCTAGAATCCTTCTGCTTTGTAATGTATGGCTTTACGTAACGATCGATTGGAATATCAGGGTTCTGTTCTGTGCACTTTCATCTTTTGATCTAACAAGCACACAACACACAGCCAATAAAAGAAACAGGTTTCTCCTCAGAGGACGGTCGTCTCTGAACCAGAGCAGGTTTGCAATAACGCACTCGTCGCAATCTCGTTGCAACATCAGGATTACTGACTTCTTCCCCTGCTGCGGAATTTGATTGCTGACAACTTGGAGAAGGGACGGAAGAGGAGCGCCCTGTGTTATGTTCATGTTCATGGAGGCTATTCAGCAGCTGCTTCGGTTCACTCGTACCAGAGCCACACGCCTGGTTTCCTAAAGAGACCTTGTGAGAATGACTGAAAGGGTGCCTCCAAGTCAAGTCTCGTTTTAAAAACACTCCCCCCTTTCAGGATACCAGATCGCAGGCCTGGATGTCTGCCCTACCGGCTGAGATGGCTGAGAACTGGAGGAACTGTTTCGAGGAGGAGCTGATCTGTCCGATCTGCCTGCATGTGTTTGTGGAGCCCATCCAGCTGCCCTGCAAGCACAACTTCTGCCGTGGATGTATCAGCGAGGCGTGGGCCAAGGACACGGGGCTGGTGCGGTGCCCGGAGTGCAACCACGCCTACAACCAGAAGCCAAACCTGGAGAAGAACATCAAATTGGCCAACATCGTGGAGAAGTTTAACGCGCTGAACGCAGAGAAGACCCCGGTGGTGCTGCAGTGCATCCTCTGTAGGCGGGGGCCTCCACTCCCGGCGCAGAAAGTGTGTCTCCGCTGCAACGCGCCCTGCTGTCAATCTCACATCCAGACGCACCTCCAGCAGCCCTCCCCAAACCCGGGACACCTGCTGGTGGACGCAGAGGACGTACGCGCCTGGAGCTGCCCGCAGCACGACGAATACAGACTGTATCACTGCGAGGTGGAACAGGTGGCCGTCTGCCAGTACTGCTGCTTCTCCAGATGCGCGGCCAGCCACGGCCAAGCAGTCTGCGACGTGGAAGTGAGACGAAATGATATCAGGGTGAGTAGACCGGCCGGCAAATCTCCAGCTGGGCTTGACTGAACTTTGCTTTAGACTACATCAGTTCTGTCAGCCTTATTACCCAGATTGGTACCTCGACCAAACCACTAACAAGGCAAAGCTTAAAACCTGAAGCTTGTACTCTTATCCAGAGAGACTTACAATCATTAGTTACAGGGACAGTGACCCTGGTACACAGTGATAGAAAGTGGGTGTTGAACCTGCAACTTTGTGGTCATTGGGTTCACAGGCATGTGTTGTACCTACTTGGTGCTTTTTTTGCCTGAACTGTTCCTTTAAGTAGGGCCTGCTGGCCTTTCTGGCTCAAGGAGCCACTGAGCTCAGCTAAGCAGTTAATGTCACTTAAACTAGATGAGTCCATCATCATCATCCACAGTGACAAGGCCACTTCATCCTTACATTATGATATGTTTAATCTGTGTATACACTAAATGGACCAAAGTATTGGGACACCTGACTATAACACCAACAGGGACTGTAATTACTGCATTCAACAGTACAGTAATCCCCTGGTTTTCGCAGGGGTTATGTTCCAAGAGCACCCACATATAGTGAAAAACTGCATTGTTGTGTTTTGGGGGAAAAAAAGCCTAAAATGCCTGGTTTTATAGTGTAAACCCTAAAGATGCCCCAAATATGCTCCCAGAACACTTTTATTTTATTTTAAACTCAGTTTAATGCATTACCCTTAAAGAAAATGTAAAGGTAAACCCATATTCGCCTTTTTAAATTTAAATTCCCAACCAAGATACGCAACTCGGATGGTCGTGGGCCAAAAGTATTGGGACACCTTGGCGAGGTGCACGTTTTTTTTGGAGAATAAAACCTGACCTACTCAAGCTAAAAATGCAAATGAGAGCTCGTTGGAAAGGTTCCCTGGAGATATATCGAACTGTGGAGTTTGAGTGCTTTCCCCGCCAAGATAAGCAAATCGGAAGGTAGCGGAACAAAAGTATTGGGACACCGCGGGAGGTGAAAACATCCAGAAAAAATATATTTATTGCCACAAAAAAGTAAAAAAAAAAAAAAAAAAGGCAGAGGATATTTGCAGTTTCTGCGTTATTGTGGGGATTTCCACATAAAACTATGAGTTCGGTTCTCAAATACAATCCGCGTGTGACTGAATCCGCAACTCCTGATCCACATAAAACTTGAGGGTTACTTTATAGACCTTTAATATGGATTTGGCTCCTCTTTACAGCTATAACAGCTTCTACTCTTATTGGAAGGATTTTCCAAAACAATTTGGAGTGTTTTGTGGGAATTTGTGCCCATTCATTCTTTACAGCATGATGTTGGTTGAGAATGCCTGGTCTCTGAAAAACTCTCTCACCTCTGCTAATGTGCAAGGAAAGCTGGTGAAGGTTAGCATGTGAAAATTGTCAGATACTATATGACAAATATAAATAAAATATATGAGAGTACTGCACTGCTCTAAAATGAGTAAAATTGCAGTTTTTGTACAGGGGTTACTATTTTGACTGCTGACTTGCCTATTCGTGATGGCCATTCCAATACTCTGTGGTTTCCTTCTTGTTAAGATGGAGTTCACACCTTTAATAGAACTGTTTGTGCTCCTTCCACACTTTCTGTGCTGGCAACCTCTGTCAGCTGGGGTCGCTTAGGTGATGTTTAGGTGATGGGAAGAACGTCTTTAGCGCAGCTATTACTGAAATCTCATAAGTCTATATAAACATAAGTTACCATTTTTCACCGTCATGCTGTGTTTTATTACTTTAGTCAATTAGTTCATGGCAAATAAATTGCTTTCTCGTCCTCACATGTTTTCCTGCATAACGTTAGCTGGTGTAGGCTAATGTCTGTGGTGGATGGGTTGGCATTCATATGTCTCCAGATACTTGGGCTAACCTAAGCAGGTATTGCTGTAAACCTTTGTGGGTAGAACAATGTATTTAATTTAAATTTTAATGCGATTTTAACAAATTCCCAGGGTTGCCAGAGATGCCACCTAGCAGACAGACCCTATTGGAAGAGTTGGCAAAAGGCCATTTCAACCTAATGAAAAGACTCAGTTTTGTCAGAATACCTGAATTCAATGCAGTAATTTTAAATTAGAGTTATTTTGGACATGTGAATGGGTGAGAGACTGTTAGGATTTTTTTTCTGATTAGCTATGGCAACATAGTCCAGCTTGGTAGCGTATCATTTTATATTGAAAACTCAACGATGTGTAGAAACTCTAGGCTCTAGAGAAGAGTGCATGTATTTTTGTCCTCTGCAATTTTTGAATAAATCGTATTTTAGCCAACAATCTGTCAATGTTTTTCAACCTAGCAACAGTTGCAAACGTAGAAAGTGTTTGAGGGTGGTGCAAAAAACAGGTAAATTGGAATAATTGAAATGAAATACCAAAGATCAATAAACATGTAGAATTAAATATTCAAAACGGCCACAATTTACATATATACACATTTTCCTTAATAATTAAGTCCTAACAAATGTAGGCCTGTGTTTTTATTTGTATAATGATGATGGATATGTAGATGATAAAAAAGTACCTTAGATACTGGAGAGTGTGAGGAAAACTGCATGGTGTTTCTTCAGCTGCCTTCCAAAGAATAATGAGCTGTTGTGAGGTGAGCTGCTGCTGGACTTGGCAGGGCCAGCTCCTGGATGCGTGGAGGAATGCTTTTCAGATGGCCAATGTGTCATGGCTCCTAAGGCGGCCAAGACTCCACAAATAGGGGTGCGGTGCTGTGGGAGTGGTGGGGGGGCACGCTTGCTTTACCCACAGCTGCTGTTGAAAGACACACACATCCCTCTGTTCTTTCTTTCACAAGTACATATATATAGAGAGTGTGAGTCAGGCAGGCCCACAGCAGCCTCATGTGGGGGATAGGATGTGAGTTCCAGGCCGAAGCAGGAAGGGTGTGACCCCAGTGCCACTCCCCACCCCCACCCCCTCCAAACACAAGCGCTTGCTCTCTTCTTGGTAAGGATGACATCATATGACAGCCTTTGGAGGAAGTGGGGTTTGTGTTGCTGAATGATTGCCTTCACCCTGTCTGTTTCTCCTCCATCCCAATGTTTTTTCCTTGTTTTGCACCTAGATGTGGTGGGAAGGGGACCAGGAGCCAGGAAGAAAGATTTAAAACGTATGATTGACAGTTTTTTCTTATAGGCAAGGCTTAGGTCAGTGTTATGAAGTCAATGGTGGACAGTCAGTCCACTGTAAATTTGACCAGTGTCCTTTTTTGAAACGTTGGGTACTCCTGTAGAAAGGAAATTCATTTCCATTTCGCAGAATTGTTGGGGCAGTTCATATCAAATCAGCAGGCAGGACATGTTCAGACAGTGGTTCACTTGTAATAGTGAGGCAGCACTGAATATAGGTTGATGAGCTTTGAGTTTAAGAATCACAGGTATTTATCAAAGGCATGGGCCTGATGTCAAGTTGTCAGTTTTGTCTGAGCATGTAACACATCAGCACCTTTCTGGTGGGCAAGGCAAAGCATGTGTTCTGTATGAGTTGGTTCTTTTCCTCAAGCAAATCAAATAACCGCAAAGGTGTGATGAGGCTGTATATTCTGCTGTGAGTCAAGATTTCTTTCATCATATACGTTGCGTGCCATCAATCAGATCCAACACTCAGTGCCAAGGAGAAATTTTGCTCATTTCAAATACAACTGCAGAACATTCACAGCGTTCAGACATGAGGTCTGAAATGGAGACTATGAAAGTAGTGCTGTTTGCCTGCGGCTCTCATCCCACCTAAGGGCATATGGGAATTTGAAAGTAACCTAAAGAAACATCACTTCTGACTCTTTCCTATTCTTTCCTTTCTGTTGAGCTTGAAGCTTGAAAATGAGCTGTATTTTTTGTGTGGGTTACAATTGAAAGGCAAAATAGGGCGAGCTCAGGTAAGAAAATAAGGAAGATGCAAAGGAGAAATCAACAGACACACACACACACACAGGAAGTCTGAGCATGTAAGCTCATCAGCCATGCAAACCGTGGCCTGTGTGACAGGGATTAAAGTAGACAAAGCTGCTGCTGCAGTGGACATAATTGTGTGGGAGCAGTTTGGGCAGTTTCATGCGGACACTGACCTGGCTTTATTCCTGCTCAGATGGCTCACATATCATACATACATATCATACCACTTCCCTTTTCCCCATGTGTTTCCCAATTCCCAAAACGCTGAAGAGTCCTCCTGTGCTCATAATCGCATTTATTTGATTTTCTCTGTTTTTCCTCAAAGTTCAGTTTCCTCTCAGTATCAATACGTGTGAATCAGTAAACCTCAGTAGTGCTTCAAGATCTGTCATTTGTATTGGTGTCACACAGCAGTATTGATTTTTCTTTTAGAGGTATTTATATGTAGCAGGGATTCCATGGCAACATTCAAGATCATGAAGAAGCAATGTCCTTGTTGCCTCACTACTTGAAATGCACTATTTTTAAGAATCCTTTTGGTGTCATTTTTCCCTGAACAGAATACAGTAGAGGAAAGAAGCCCAATCAAAACAAACTGTGACAGATTTTTAAAACTTTTTTAGCACAGAGCTCTGATACTCAGGAAGCACAGGTTTAGCTTTGATACATTAACTAATAATATGTTATTCTACATTATTCATTATTAAGTGATTGATACTTACTGAATAATAAAAAAAAATGCTGTTCTGTTCATCATTCAAAACATAATCATTTTCTGGGAGGGCGAACATCACTGGGCAGCTCGGCATGCTTGGAGGAGAACAGTAACTGCCATTTCTGTTTTGTCAGCGATCAGAGACCACGATGAGACACAGGGAGTGCATTTCCCCACCCAGAGAGCAAGGCCAATGTCTTGACTTTCAGCAACTTGACACTGAAATTGGGGTCTCCTAATGATTGGGACAGCAGTTGCAGTCAAGGTGGCTACAGCATTAAACATTTATAACACTATAACAGACCTAATTATGACAAACAGTCAGCTCTATAATTTTTGGCACTCTTGGAAAAGATAAAGGGAGAAGTCATGAACATCTTTGTGGGTACATATCTCAATCTAGCTCTGAGAAAATGTAACCTTCAATTGAAGTCATCTTATTCATAGTCACTTTTTTTAATGTAACCAAGCCACAGTTACTGGCTCCCCTGCATGTCTTTGTGCAAAACCCCTCTTGCAAGCTTAACAGCAGCAAGACTGCTTCTTTAATGCTGGATGAGCTTGGAGAATACCTCTGGGAACGCTCCTCAATACATGATCTCCCCATTAACCTCCAGGGTCCTAGCTTCTTACTTTTAGGCTCACCTCTAGACTCACCCCACCATTTTCAAAAGGTTTGGGTTAGGAGACGGGGGCCATGTTAAAAGCTTGATTGTGTGGTCATCAAACCATTTTATTCTGAATTGAAATGCATGTTTTGGCTCATTGTCCTGCTGGATGATCTGACCATGACCCAGTTTTAGCTTTTTTGGCAGAGGCAACAACAGTTTCATTTAAAATATTCCAGTACTCTGTGATTTCTCATGAATTTCATGATGCCATGCGTCATAATAAGGTTCTCATGGGCTCTGGAGGAAAAATAGCCCCAAAATGTAACTTCTAATCACTGTTAAACAGGATCATCACAGATTCTCTACCATACTAAATAATGAAGATGAAAACTCATCAAAGAAAACCCTGACTAGAAAAAATGGTTCCAGTCAAGGTTTTACTTTCATCTAATGAACTTCAGGCGCTTTAATGTGTTTACATGAAAAAGCCTTCTTCTGGCAGACTTTCTGAATATGTTTGTTAACGTGGAGGTGGAATCTAATTGTAGTTTTGGAGGCTTGGTGATCTTTCCCCGACAACTCCAGTTGTTTTAAACTTCCTAATTTTTGCACCATCAGTAGCTATAGGAATTGTCAGGTATGTAGCTACTTTTTATTGCTATTATTGGTTTATGAAGGTTAGCACACTATTAACTTATTTCATTTGGTTATTTTCTCATCTGTGACTGAAGGACTCTGTCACCACATATTTATACACCAGTGAAACAGGAAGTCAAGGAGGACCACTAAAGATTTTCTGACCCGTGAACTTTAAATGAAGAGAACACGCCTCAGAAACATGCTTCAGTTAATTGTTTATAATATTTTTGGGGGGGGAACAGATCATTGTAATGCAGTTTTGTTTCAATATTAATTCACTGAAATAATTGAAATCTTTTTGTTAAATATTCCTCATATTTTGGTGTGATATTGAGCCTGTAAACCATGAAGACAGTTTTTATGCTGACATTTTCTATATACTTAAGGATGGGTTGCCCAGCACTGGGCATTATTTATTAAATCTGTCCTTGTGGGCAGGACCAGCTCATGTTTGCTGAGGTGGTAGATCCTTCCATTTGGAATTATTTGAAAAGCTTTAGTCAGTCCACGAATACACAGCACGTATGTCAGAGACTGTAGTCTGTTGAGCTGGCTGATCGATGGGATTCTTCCCACAGGCCTGCTGTTGTTAGGAGGAGGAGTCTGAAATGTATTGACTCTCTGATCCTGCACTGGGCTCTGGACATGTGTTTTGAACAGGCAGTCATGGTTACTGTTCATTAGAGGAAAGTCAGGAAGTTCTTTTTTTTGTTTTTTTTTCTTTTTTTTTTCCTTCATTTTCAGTCATGTGCCGTTCTGTCCCTAGTTATGAATGAACACAGAATAGAATGTACTGTACAAGTGACACAGGTTTACTTTGTACTGGATATGGATCAAACTCCTTGTGAATATTCGCAGTTCTTCAGAACATTGCATTGTAATGATGCATGACCTTTTGTCTTTGCTCTGAGTGTACGTGGGTTGTTTGAGTCACAGAGCACTCACTGAGAAATTGCAGAAATAAATCAACTCTCTCCAGCATTTAGCTGTGAAATTTGCAGGCACCCCTAACACTGCCTCATGGAAACCAGATTATTCTGGTCCATGCCTGAACTCTTGTGTACTTCAGCTTTAAAAGCTAAAAAAAAAACCTAAAGAAAGGCTTCAAAAAGCCTTTCATTAGGATTTGCATCGCTGCAATTAAAATGCTTATATTTATCATAAAGACAGGCATTTGCTGGTGGTTGTGTGAAACACTCTTTAGATGTTACCTCCAGCTCCACAAACAAAAGGAACACACAGAGCATTTCTGCACATCTGTGAGGTTTTGAAATAGGAGGAACCGGCACAGATGGAAATACAGTATATGGATGCACTTATCTGAACACCAACATTCGGAGCCTTTTCTTACTGTAGAATGAAATTCATCCTCCTTTCAGAAAAGCACCTCCTTTAACTGCCGCTATGCGTGGTACCAGGAGAGCTGTAATTTGCTTTAACTTCCCGTCACAATCAGGGTGCATTTGTCATGTTCTTGGACTCGGCCATTGTTGCACTCATGATATACAATTTCCTGTGCTTAGTTTATGGTTTTTCAGTAACTGTTGACTAAGTCTGATATCCCAGTTTGTTCCATGCTGAGTTTGTGAGAGGAGAAACGGCAGAGGTATCATTAATTTTTCTCAAGAGCCAAGAAAACATAACAGGAATAACTTTTAGTTTGGATTGAGGCCCATCATGTGTGTCAGGGATATTTTGGTATTGTGTTGATTTCTCAATTAAAGTGAGTCACTGACTTTCACACATATTTTTCCATCATATTTCTTTCCATTTTAGATGGATGGATGGATGGATGGATGGATGGATGGATGGATGGATGGATGGATGGATGGATGGATGGATGGATGGAT
>JBBPCW010000147.1:9659391-9674745 GCA_037974425.1 Phenacogrammus interruptus
CCAGGGAGACTGTCCCCTGTAGTTAGGGAATGGAAGTCGCTTTGGATAAAAGTGTCTGATAAATGCCGTAAATGTAAATTAGCACAATTTTACAATAGTAGGTTAAACAAATATGTGTATTAGGTCGAACAGTTTTGTAAAGACAAACAAAACGTTCAAGCGTTACTTTTAATCTTTACTGCATTTAACTTTAATCTTTAACTTTACTGCAGCAGTAAAACACATTTACCCATTTAATTGCACTGAAGCTTTTTTTCAGTATGAATTTTAGAAAATGGATGGTATTGCTTATCCCCATTCAGAGGCATGAAGAATGCGGCTTCCCTCACACACTGCCTAGAAAAGCAGTGACCCTGCTGCCGTGACACATGCATTACGGGGCAGGGACTGCCGCTCTGCACAACCGACATGACAATCTGTCATTGACACTGAAACCAGTGGAAACAAAGGGGGGGATGCCAAGGGAACTGGGAGAGTGAAAGACAGCCAGACCCCCTCTCTGCTTCTTTCTCTCTCTCTCTCTCTCTCCCTCACTCCTTGTCTTACTCGCTCTTTCTCATTTTGCCAGTGTTCACGCTTATTAATGCAAGCACACATGTGCACACAAGGTTTGTTGTCATGACAGTTGCGTCCCCTTTCCCAGCCAGGGCTTGCATAGCGCACGCACGGCATGTACATTTATCAGGCTGCAAATGAATTGGCTTGTTTTGGGGCATTTTGTGGAGTCTTGCGTGTTTTTTAGATACAGTGTTTTCCCCTCAGCCATGAAAAGAGAGAGAGGGAGAGAGAATAGAAGGGATTATAAAAGCCAGGCTTTGACAGGCTTTGATTTGGCTGGGGGATGGGGGATGCTGGGGGTTAGTGCCTTCTTCCCAATCCAATTTAAAACCCGTCCAGACATCTAATAGGGGGCAGAATCAGATGGGCAAATGTGCGTGTGTGCTCAAAAATGGAGGGTGATTCAGATTAATTAGTCTCATTGTTGGCAGCTTTTGTTTTTCTCATTTGCCGTAATACGGTTGCTGGAATTGGTTGTCATAGAGATGCTGAGAAGGGAAGCGGGTATTGGAGGTTGCTCTGCAGAAGTGACCGAAGTTTAAGTTAGGTCAGTTTTGCGAGTGCTTTCTCTGAGGTCTGACCTCTGGCTTGCTGTGTTTTTCCATCCAAGCATGAAATGACTCTTGACCTTAGATTTGGTCATAGCAAATTTGCAGTTTACCAAATACCATACGTAATTTGCACAAGTGCACGAGTCCTAGAGTCGAGCATATCTGGTGCCAAAATGACACTAGAAAATACTTAAATGAATGTTAAGAGGGTTATGCTGGATTAGTGTGACATGTCAAGTGATCATTTTCTCTTTTGTCCCACAGCACATGCTGATGAAGCAGCAAGATCGCATTGACGATCGAGTTCAAGACATAGAAGAGCAACTGTACAAGCTGGAGTCAGACAAACGGCAGGTGGAGGTAAAAAGACCTTATACACTTTTTTTTCTCTCTCTCTTGTCCGATTTTGCCCTTATGTCTAAAGTACTTCAAGAGAATATATGCAGCACGGTGCAAGAGAGAAAATTATTTGTAGTGCTGGGCCGTTAATGGCCGGACAGAGGGAGCTGGGTCTATACCAGCGTTTCTCAAACTATGGGCCGCGGACCCGTAAGAGGGTTCCTGCCGGTCCGCAGAGCCTCGCTTCTGCACCAATCAAAATTCAGTCAGATCAGGTCTGATCTCAACCATGCTGTCACTGCGTGCCCCGCCCCCTCGACTTCACGGCCCGCCCCTTGTTTCAGCATGCTAGAATGTTCAGTGTTCCCGACCCGCCCTTTGTCTCATTCACTCCAGGGGCGGAAGAATCTTGTGCGATTAACGCCATTAACACCAAGATTACAATGAGATTAACGGCGTAAAAAAAATTAATCTATGCCCACCTCAAATTATTTGTGAAGCTAATCTGGGCTAAAGCGCAATGGTTAAATAAGTGACAAATGTGGGTCTACCTATTGGTAATTAAAATGTAATTTTTTTTTTATTATTATTACTTTCACTTCCTAATAATGTTGGTTGTTAATCTGTTAATTTTGTAGTACAGTTTCATTGGGTGTTTTTAAGAATTTAACCATATTGTTTTTAACCGGAACCTAATATTACAGTGTGTGCTACTGCAAAACATGCCAACATTGGACATGTATTTTTGGCCTACTCTCAAGACCCTGAGGGTTCATCTCTGTCCAGTACCTAGCTTATCTAATCACTCCTTCATTAAATTAAATAGATTAAATTTAAACAATTTAATTCTGATACACATGCAACTCTTTTTCAAAGAAATGGATCAAATGTAGGTGTTCTGTGCCATTATTTAATGATCTTCTACTTCTAGGTTTTAAAAGGTTTTTAGCCCCATTGTGCCCCAAGTCAGATAATGCTGTTATGTCCAAAGTTCCTACCTTTTTCCTTTTTTTACTGTTTTTAATTTGTATCAACCAAATACAGCCTTCTACAAAATTATAGATTGTCCAAAATGAATAAAATCTCTTTATATTAACATGTATTAAAGAACATTTGTCTGTTGCATAAAGAACCACCTTTGCTACAATCTATCAGCTTCATACACTTTGTGAGTGAGTTTTGTTCATTTTTGGCAGATTTGCTCCAAGTTGGTTGTAGTAGACTGGTGGACTGCAGTTTTCAAATAGTGACAGATTCTTGACTTCACTGAGATCTGGATTTTAACTTGGCCATTCTAGAGCATTCAGCTTTTTGTTGTTCCGCCCCTTTGGCCTTTGGCCATGTGCTTGCGATCATTGTCCTGCTCCCAGTGTTTCTCTCAAACTTTAGTTTGAGCAGACTGAAGCCAGTTTTCCTGCAGTGTTTTGCATAATTTATATGTCACTCAAGTTTAGTGAGATGCCCAATCCCTGCAGAGGACAAGCATCACCACAACATGATGCTGCCACCCCTATAAATGCATATGTGTACCCCATATGCACTGTTGCCTCCCCCCCAAAAAAAAAGTTCTAATCTGACCACAAAACATTTCCCCATGTTTTAGCCGGGCCACTCTCAAGCCTTCTGACAGACTCCAGACATACTTTTGTGTAGGCTGATGTCAGTAATGGCTTCTTTCTTGCCACCTTCCCATATAGTCCAGTTATATGGAGGGATCTTGATATATAGTTAAATGGAGGACTTTCAGTCTAGTCTCATCCACTGCACACTACAGCTCCTTCAAAGCGGTTGTCAGCGTCTGTGTAGCTTCCCATACGAGTCCCCTTCTTCCTCTGATGCCGAGTTTTGAGGAACTGCCTTATCTAAGCAGTGCCTGGGTGGTATGATGCAGCTTCCTGCATGTCTTCACAGTTGATCCAACAGTGCTCACTAGGATTGACAAATGCTTTGATTGTTCTTTTGCCTTTTTTACCTTATGCATGTCTGGATATCTCAGATTTACCTAGAATGCATCCTGACCAATGATACTTAAACGGAAGAGTTTTTTATTATTTCGAAATATTAAACTTTTTTAAATGATTCATAGGTAGAAGCCAATCACACAAAACCAATATTGCAGAAAGTCTTTAAAATAAAATCTCACATTGGGATATCAAATTGTCATTAATAATCAAAACCAATCTGAAACCTTTTTAAATCACTTTTGCAAGGCATTGTGTCCGGTTTCCCCCCCCTCCCCCGAGTGCCTTAATGTTATATTTACTTGTATTCATCTTTGGGGAGAAAAAAACATTTCTGTGTATTTTGCTTGCTTTATAACTCTGAATTAAAAAAAGATTCCAATACAAAGTACTACGGCATCAAGGAGAAGTCTGGTTAAATTCTGTTGTTCTCAAGGCTTAGGCAAATCCTTTGAACCATCAAAGCTTTGTTCAGTTGCCAGTCCAACAAATACTTTTTCCCGCTATCAAAAGCACATCGCTGTTTGTCGTCTTTGTGTACTGGAATAACTGCTGTGTATTTTGCTCACGAAAATACTCATTTAATTGCTTTTCCTTTTGATTTAAAGTGGAGTGAGATTATGAATGCGAGCCTAGTCTTTTTTTTTTTTTTCACTTGTTTTTTAAATGAGTGTGGTCAGACTTTGAGAATAGCGCTGTGGGTGTTTGTAAAACCTTTTGGAATGTTTTCCCAGCAACATAAGCTTAGTCATGGAAAACATCTGACACTTTTTTGTGGCGTACAGGTGTATATGTACTCCTTGATTCTACTGCTTGCTTGTGTGCACAGGATAAAGTGGAGCAGCTGAAGGAGGAGGTGCGCATGCAGTACCAGAAGATGCAGCAGCTCCTGGAGGAGGACCTGGGGAAGACGCTGGAGGTGCTGGAGAAGGCGCGCTCGAAATTCTGCCAAGAAAACTCCAGCCAGATCCTGCAACTTAACGAGCGGCGCCAGGAGGCCAAAAAACTGCTCAGCTCCGTTCAGGTGCTGTTTGACAAGGCTGATGATATCAACTTCATGAAGGTGAGATGTCTTTTCTCTTCTCCACACTCCCCCCCTTCTTTATTTCCTTTCTTTTTTCTCTCTCTCTCTCTCTCTCTCTCTCTCTCACTCACTGCCTTGAGCTGTAAATCTCCCCCGCACACGCCAACGCCCACATGCTCACATTTGCTTGCATAAACGCACAGTGTGAATGTGGCCATACCTGTGAGAAATACTTCAGCGCAGTGTGTGTTTGTCACAAGATCTGAGCTTCCAGTTTTTTTTTTCCTCCATGCTTACGGACAAAGAAGCAGTCATGCAACAGCTTGTAGACTACTTGTCCCCTAATGCTTCTTCCTGTTCCGTTTCTCTTCCAGAACACAAAATCTGTGAAAATACTCATGGATAGGTAAGTCACTCCCTCCATAATAACATCCAGCGAATGCCACTAGGCATATTTATGGTCAAATGTAATTTGAGATTGCATAATGTTAGGTGATCTTTCCTTTTGCTTTTCACAGAACTCAGACATGTACAGGCAGCACACTACCTCCTTACAAAGCAGGCCACCTTAACTCCAAAATCTTTCTCTCCGAGATCTCCAAAAAGGAAAAGAGCCTACGGAAAGTGCTGGAAGGTACATCACGGCTGGAAATCAGCTTAATACAAACTGCTTTGATCTTGAAGGTTTATCCATGCTGCATTCACAAAATTCTTTTGCAGAAAATTGTTGCAGGGTTGGAGAATGTTTAAAGAGAAATGTTCATTTAATCTAATACAAATTGAAGCACACAGCTAAGCACAGAGCTGTTAAAACATGAAAAATGTTCATGTTAATTTATATTTATTATGTTTGTGTGTGAAAGGTCAGTGTTGACACTGTGTGTGTGTGTGTGTGTGTGTGTGTGTGTGTGTGTGTGTGTGTGTGTGTGTGTGTGTGTGTGTGTGTGTGTGATCCCACACTGACTTACTGCTACAGCAAGCATCTGTGACTGAATCACCTACTATCTTTTATAGAGTGGGTTTTTGGTCACGTTACATCATATAATTGGAATCTAAAGATCTCCACCCTTATCTCTCTGTCTGTATCATAAAGTACTTTGACTTTATTGACACAGATCAAGTCGACTTGTTGCACTTCCTGTGTTTGTGAGTGAAATCCTTAGAACAGTGGTCACTATCCCTTCTTCTCAAGATCTGTTTTTCTGTGGAGTTCCAACCTGCATGTAACCTTCTGCACTCCTGCCCCACTACCTAACACTAAGATATTTGATCCAGTCAGATTAGCTGGGGCAGGTGTGGAGATTGAAAGGTTCTGCAGGTAGGCAGTCCACTGGTTGGTGACTATTCATCTATAATAACATCAGTATTACTGCAGTAGCTGGTGCTTGTGACCAGTGGTTTCAATCCCAGTCCTGGGGGTCTACTGCGCTGCACAGTTTGAGATATTGCTTGCTTCAGCACATCTAACTGAGCTCATGAAAGGCGTGATAAATTACATGATGTGCTGGATCAGGTGTGCTGACAATGGAATTACTTTAAACCTGGTGTGATTGACTCCGGTTTAGTAATTCCTCTACTCATTCACACCCACTAAACCTGATTAGTTGAACAAGGTGTATTTTAACAGGTAAATCATCATACTGTGCTGGACACCATTGGGTGGTAAAATTTAATGTAACTATTGGCAGGTTGCAAGTTGCATGAAAGTTTCTGTTTAACTTGACACTTACAGTTCAAAATGATAAGATGCATTAAATAAACAGGTTGGTTTTGGGGGGACTCTGCCTACAGATTGCCTTACTCAGTCCAAGCACACATAACTTACACCCAAATATCCTCTTTTCTTATGATAATCACACATTAATATGGTATAAAAGTTTCTCCACCCTTCAAGCTTGCTTCCAGTAATTATATTTGTCCTTTGAGAAAATGAATGTGATTCTTACTTCTGGAACCAGAGCTGGAGAAAAGGGGGGCGGGTGGTATTCAGCTCTATTCTTTTTTTTTTTTTTTTTTTTTAAATCTCATTTTGCCTCTTTCTCTGTGTTCCTGTGTCCAGCCCCATTCTCCACTCCTGCACACTTCCTCCAGAGTGTTCCTGTCTACCCTTGCGGCGTGAGCGGCTCAGGACCAGAAAAACGCAAGCACGCAACTGCCTTCCCTGAGAGCGGTAGCAGCTTCCTGGACTCGTCGTCGTCCTCCTCCTCCTCCGGCCCTGTGAGCAAGCAGCAGTTTCTGGGTCCTAGTTCCAGCTCTGCCGACGGTACCTCCTCCCAGCCAGCCACGATGGCCCCGTGCAGCTCAGCCCAGCACATTGTGGGCCTGGGCAGCAGCAGCAGCGCCGCTCAGGCTGCCCACCATTCCGGCTCAGTCTTCACTCCCTCGCACTACCCCAACGCCAGCTCCTCGCAGCAGGCTGTGCTGCCACAGTATGGTGGACGCAAGATCTTGATGTGCACAGTGGATAACTGCTACTGCTCCAGTGTGCCCTCCGTATCAGGCCACCGTGGCCACACACCATACCCACGCTCTGGATCTTTTCCCTGGACGCAGGAGTACTCGCACCCTCTGCCCTCTGCGCCCTCCATGGCCCAGCCCCTGCAGAGCCTGTCCATGCGTGACTGGATCGACGCCTCACAGAGCCACAGGCACCCCGAATTCTATGGGCTGTACAGCCAGTCTTCTACCAAACACTATGTCGCCAGTTAACCCTCTGGCAACATCAGGAGTGCACTTTTGATTCCTCTCTGTTTCCTTCCCTCTTTCTTTCACTCATTGACTCTTACTTTCTCTCTGTTGTTTTTCAAATGGCAAATTTTGGCACATTGTCTGCTTTTATACAGCCATTTTATACCACCAGTCTTGTCACCCTCCCAAACCACATATCTCATTATCTTCCATCGTAAGTCACAAAAATCCCTGCCAGCCCCAATGCAGAGTTTTTTTTTGTTGTTTTTTTTTAAATAAGGGAATCTTTCTTAAGAACTGATGCGGTTGTGCTTTTAAAATTACTAACAGATTTTGGATAATTGCAGATGCTGCTGACCCAAAGCAGATAATGTTAGCCTGTAAATGAGGCCAGTTTGGAGTGCTGTCCCCACCCCCTCTTCCTGCCTACAGGGTGTCTGGGTAGGAGGAAGCCTCTTTTCATAATAAATTTGCTGTGTTGTTCACTGTAACTATGGGAAAACACATCTCATTTACTGTGTTTATACAGTTTGCTAGCTCCTTATACATTTTACGAACAAGGATGGGTGATTAGTGGAAAGTTGTTGCTCACTGAGGAAAAGAGGAGTAAAATAAGATAAGGGATGTCACTGTTCTCACATCTCACTTCTACCGCCGCTCCAGTTAGTGTGTGGCTAGTTGCTCTAGGCCCAACCACATGTAACTTAACTCCACGCTGAGGGGCACTGAACTGGGATTGACCTCGTACTTAAATGCCTAAAAGGCAAGAGGATCTTGTTGTTTTTCTGTCATGTTTACAATTATGTATTCATATTTTTATGATTTAACAGGAGGTGGAGAAAGTTCAGTCTTAATTCTGTTCAGAAAGGAACACCATGAAGGAATCAAACAGCGTAGTCCGAAACTCAAATACAGGTTCTAATCCTGGAAGGCTCTTCAGACACCACTCATAGAAGGCACAGGTCTTTCATAGACTTCCCTGGACTTCTCTTTCCAGCTCCTGCACCTGAAATACTCTCTCCTGGATTATGCTTCCTGTTGGGTATGGTTGCTTCCTGCATCAAAGCACATGTAAGGCACACATGTAAGGAGGATCAGCGCATTTGCTCGCTTTTTGATCACAATTACATGTCCCTCTGCTTTAAAACCTTGTCAGCTCCAGTAAAGCCTGTGGGCCTGTGCGCTCCCTGTGCAGCACTGATCGAGAGGAACATGCTGAAAATCTGCTGACTTCCTGTTTGTGGCTCTTAAACAGTCCAAGGCGCCTTTCCATGCACCCAGAACTCCAAGAGGCTAAGCTAAATAGAAAATGACTGTTGACATTTTTTTCCATGTATTTTATATGAGAGAACAGCATGGACTGCGAAACCTCTGAAATTCAACTCATTGTGCTTCAAGAGAGTATTAATTGTTGGTTGAGAAACAAATGTATACAGTACAAACTTTTTGTACATATTTTGTGCAACACAAAAATTCTGGCTCTAATCTAAAAAAAATAAAATAAACAGCAATTACTGGAGCCAGATCTGTGTGGTTTTCATTGGTTTGACATCTATTCTTGACATTTGCATATGAGGTCAATTTTGAAGAAAACATGTTTACAAACATATAGTTACTGTATTTTTAATAGATTTTACCTCTTACTTGAGACCACGTATATGTGTACATATTTTTAACCAAACAAAGCTGCATGCTGCACACAGATAGTCTCATTTTTTCCAGATGCTTTGTGTCTCTGCAAATACTTAACTGCACTTGAGACTCACAACAATCTTGAGGTATCTCTTGGACAACTTGTCCTTGAGCTGAAGCCTCTTGTTTTCCAAGCAAAGCACACCACATGAATGAACATTATCATTAAGCTTGTGTGTTCAGAGACTTTCAGTTGGATTGGAGCATCTGCAAAACAGGTCTTGTGGGCTGTTCCCAAGGTGCAGTGGTTTGTACCAACCAAAGGTGGTTCAAAGAAGAACAACTGGTAACAGGGTTCTGTGTGCCAAGGCGATTTTTTGGAGAGGGAAGGCTGCTCTGTCTGCTCAGGTTCTGTGGAAGAGTTGCTGTAGCACATATTGCAGAAAAAGTTTATGCTGACTAGAAAGCAATTAGAACATACAGTGATAGGTGGCTGCAGACTGGTCAGAGTGCCCATGCTAGCCTATGTCCATTGAAAATGCCTGATATGAGCATCAAGCATCAAAACAGGATGATGGGGAAATGGATGGTTTCCTAATCTGATGAATTCCATTTTCTTTTACATCAGCTGGGTGCGTCGGGAAGAGATGGCACCAGGATGCCCTATGGAAATAAGGCAAGCTGGCAAAGGCTGTGTGATCATCAAGGCAATGTTCTTGGGTGCTAACATTAATGTGCATGTTACTTTGGCACATACCACTTACCTAAATGTTTTCACAGACCAAGTACTTGCACACTCAGTTCACTGCCTACAAGCTTACTTAAAAATGTCTTAAAAGTAATAATCAGGCTTCTTTTATAAACTTAATAAACGTATCTCCTAGTCTTGGTTATCTACCAATAGTTTTTGAACTAGCAGTCGATCAAGAAACCAAATCTTGTCTCATGAGCTATCAAATTACAGAACTATTTCTAATCTATTATTTATATCAAAGATTTCTGGGAAAGGCCCAGCGGTTGTTCATATCTGCGCAATGACATATTAGAGTCGCAAATATGAAATATTTGACAACATAGACTGTTTTATTCTATTAGACTATGAAGTCTGGATGAGTTCACAGGAGTAGCCCTATCCTGGTTTAGATCATACCTAACTTCTACCCAAAGTGTGAATGATGTCTGTACATACCAGGGAAAAATATGGAGTAAGGTTCTGTCATAGGATCACTATTATGTACATTACACAGGCTGCCACTGGTTATGGTTATACAAAAACATGGGATTAGCTTTATTCTATACAGATGACTCACAACCAGCCAGTTCAGATGATAAACTTAGATTAAATAAGACTGAGTGCTGTATAAAGGACATAAAAGACTGGGAATCACATAACTTTTTCATCTTAACTAAGAAAAAAAAACAGAGGTCTTTTCAGGTCCAAAGGCTGTCAGAAACAATCTCAGGCTTAATGCATGTACATTTATGGCATTTAGCAGATGTTCTTATTACTAAAATTGAATTTCTTCATCTCTAAAATATTGCTAAGCCAAGAAATGCAATGTTTAATGTTAATTGGTCTCGTCATCTTTCCACCAGTTTCAGTTTGTCGTGGCATATTTGGGGCAGTGTTTGAGAAACAGTTAATCATTTGTCAGGCAGCTTAATAATTTGTTAATGACTGGGAATATGTGGCTGTATTTGCTGAGCTTTATGAGGTGTGACTAGAATATGTGGCCTTCCGGTAAAACTCCCCAGCCTTGGCCTGACTCACTGGACCTACAGCAGGCAGTGGAAGGCATGCCTCACACCGATGGCAACACATCCACCAGAATAACAGCAGCGAGTCATCGCACAACCCCCACAACTGATATAGCTCCCGTGCACAACAGACCTGGAGGAACCAGTGGATGACAGAAGTGGTGACGACTCTTGCGGGTCGCCCTGTGATGCGTCAGGCTCGCAGATCACATTAAAGCACAGTGGAATTTGGGAATGAGGAGAGGCAGCTGTAGAGGAGGGGGATGGGGAACAGGGGAGAGGAAGAAGAAGAAGGGGAAAGTCATCCGTCTCCAAGAGAAGCACATCATTTATTTATGGAGTGTAACGTTCCTGTCCTTCTCCTCCTACGGCCCTTTGCATCCACACTCATTACACACACACACACACACACACACACACACACTGTTCTGTCGACACTTTGTGACCAATTAGAGATCTGATAACAATCCATCTTCTTTTTCTCCTTTTTTTCTTCCCTTGCCGACTCACTGTGGGTGGACACACCATATGCTTCGAGCGCTACACAATGGGTTTGTTTTTCAGAGCTCCACACCGTCCCATGATGGTAATCACGCTGGAGCTGCTCATGCGGACTGACTACAGCCCGTGGGAGGACTCCTGGCCTGCCGGAAGGATCCATTGCAAAAACCCAGCAGAGGTAGTGGCAGGCACTCAGCTCTGGCTCTATTTCGCATGTGATCATGCCTGTGCTGGTCATATTTCACAAGGCCTGGAGAAAAAAAGATAACACCCGTTAGCCATTAGAAGCCCTAAAAAATCCTGGCCTGAATCCACCTCAGTGGATTGTTCACTTTTTTCCTTTTAAGTCAGGGTGTAGGTGTGGGAGCATGAGAGAGGGGAAGAGAGGGAGGAGGATAAGGGTGTAGACATTGGGAGATAGGCCACAGGGCCTTTCACATTGCCTCTTTCTTTTTGGCCAGCTCTTTCTTTAGGCTTGCACTTGCGTTTGCATTCACACAGTGAGCCAGTCCTCCTTTGCCGTCCCCGTCCTGCAATGGGGATGGGCGAAGTGTCACATGTGACAGCCGATCAGATTAAAGAGAATTTGCTATGAGCTCTCACCTCTTTTAACATGCATTATTAAACCATGTCTGGGGCATCCCTGGGAAGGAGGCTGCATGCAGTGACTTGCATAGGCGTTTGTGGGGGGAGGCTGCTGGTTTGGGATTATAGTGCTCTAAGATGTATTGTTGCACACTTAATGGTAGCCTGAGATCTGCTGGTTACCTGACCATCAATCATGCCTGTGTGACTGGAAGACAATGGTGTACTGAAACTCTCTCTGTCTTGTGGACTGACATTGTTTTCTGCCTTTACTTTTGCCACTGAGAAACCAGAAGTAACTCAGCACACACGTTTCGATTTGTTTAGTGTTTTAAATATAAAAATGCAAAAATAGTGCTCCCTGGAATGCCACAGGAGAACCATTATTGGTTCCTTTAAACTTAGATGGCTCTTTAATTGACAATTCAATGGATGTGCAAGTGTGAAGAACCATTTTTCTTAGTTTAAAGAACCTCCAAAGACGTTTCTACATCAAATTTGGTTTCTGCTAGAACTTTAAGGCCAATTCAAGGACCACTAAGGATCTTTTATTTTTAAAATACAAGGATCATGTCATTAACCTCTTACAATAACTGTTCTTTACATCGCTTTACATCAGTAATTGTCAGCTCATGTCCGTAGCTCAGCATTGGTGGTTCAGTGGTAGAATTCTCGCCTGCCACGCGGGAGGCCCGGGTTCGATTCCCGGCCAATGCATCGCTCCTTTTTTTCTTCCACACATCATTGAATGATTCTGATACTTAAAATTATCATAAATATTCTTGCACTCTTAGCAAATGGGGTTCAGTAGCAATAATCATTATTTATGACCATTTCCAGAACCCCTTATACATAAATAATGTGATGTCTATTTAATGTAATTTAACCGATTGGGTCAAACCATGTTTCTGATGGAAACGGAGAAAAACATGAAAAAAACACTCCAATCTAATCATCCATCCATCCATTATATTTTCCCCCGTCGAATCTAATCAGTTTATAAATATCATTTTTACAGGTACCTAGTAGGCCTACTAAATATATTTAATTTATATAAATCGGGGTGTTTTTTCTGGTGATGGAAGCAGGTACAACTTCGTTGTTTAGCGCAACAAAACTTGAATTGCAAGTGAGAAAAGAGAATTGCAGTGAGAAAAGAAGAGTGTGAGAGCGTGTGTGAATCCCCAGAAAACCTCAGCAGGGATCAGTGTGAAGCAGAGGAGGCCAAAGCCGCTGGCCTCTCGCTACAGCCAAACTTTACAGCACTACAGTGCCAGCACACTGGCTAATGACTTTCTTTCTTCTTTTCTTACTCCCTTCAGCTTTTCTCTTCCACTGTCACTAAGGGTAAAAAATAGAGTAAAGGACATAAAAAGAGGCAGGAAATGGTCGGAGCCAAGAAAAAAACAAAACATGCTAATGTGTAACGTCCACACCCACATATACTCACTTGAACGTGTTGTCATCCTCTCACATGCCCAATAATCTATTTACCACGCAGAATTAAGATTTCTGCCATCCAGCACATTGTGAGTCCAATCCCTAAAGCCAGGCAGGATAATCCAAAATCCCTCTTAGGGCCTAAAGACACACGGCCTGGGGAGCTGCAAGGGCATGTGGGTAATTTCATGGATCTGGGGGCTATCCTCTGATCTAAGAAAGTGGGGTTATAATACTAAGTGTCCGATCTAAGCTCATAAAAACCATGTGATGGTTTCAAATCCTAAACACATATACAACTGACATGAACGGGCCACAGATTTTTAAAAGGTCTTTGCTGGAGCACATAGAAGTATGTGCTGGCTCAAACCGCTGTAAGGTTCGGTGGCTTGATTTTTTACTACATTCAGTAGATGAGTAGCTTTGCTCACAATGATCTCTAGGGTACAATAGATGTCAGTTGTGTTGTAGAATAAAGGAAATGTCACAAATGTGTGACCGGTGTTGGGGTGGTTGTGGTTCGTTTTGCCGAACGCTGAGCGGGGGGGTGGCGGGGGTTGGGTTGGGTTGGGTTGGGGTTCGGTTTGCCGAACGCTGAGCGTGGGGGTGGTTAACAGAGAAGCACCCAACGTTGATGGTGGTGGGCAGCCTAGATTCTGCGTGAGAAATCGGAGGTGTGGCGTGTGAGCGTGTGAAGACAGTCAGATGCGTGTCTTACGCTCATTGCGTAAGAGCCCTGTGTGTGACTATTAAAGGGTTATCTCATCTTATTTTATCTTGTCTTAGGATTGTCGCAGATTCTGAACATAAATATGCCACCAACAGTGTAGCTTTCCAAAACAACTCCCTACACTGAAGGCATGCACTAATCAAACCCATTCTTTTTCTGCTACTATGTCACTTTCAAATGGCTTGATTGGATAAAAGAAGCATGTAAAACTTCATAAGTAATGTTACCATACAAAAATGATGGGATTCTGGAACATTTTGTGTTCACGAATAGAATTCACTTGTTCCTTGGCAGACAACCAAAGTACCGAATGATCCAGGACAATCCTGGATGAGTGATAACTGTACAGCGGCAAATAAATTTAGTGCATTGTAGCACCGTTAAAGAAAAATGTGCGAGATTTCTTTTTGGAGCATGACATGATTATGGGCATTTTACAAATTCAAAAGTAATACATTAAACACATTTGAGTTAATCATGTGTATGATACATACACATGTAGGTGCATTTTCTTCATTTTGTGGTTAAAATTACAAGCTGTGGCTGATCTGTTTCTCTGCATCATTTGTGAGCCCCTTTTACCCCATTCATCAATAGTCAAGTACTCTCACAGGACCACCATCGAGCTTGTATTATCCTAGCACTGGATCTTTCTCAGCACATCAGTGTCCCTGCTGAGCTGAGAATAGTCCACAGAATAAAAATATCCAGCCAGCAGTGTACCTTCACCAGAAGCTGACCACTGATGAAGGACTAAAGATTGACAAACACAAACCATGCAGCATCAGATGAACAATCATCAGTAACTTCACATGTACAAAGTGGACCAACAGCTTTGATGCATCTTATGAAGTCGGCAGTAAATGGACACTGCATTCTAAAAAACCCAATCCATTGTCACTCCTTCACTTAGAATGATCTGCAACACAATTCACATTTGCTCAGTGGTAGGTCTCCTGATCACCACTATGTCAAAATGTCTGTGGAAACAAACTGGATGAACTAAAGTCAACTTATTATTTTATTCATTGTGTAACTAACTCAGTTCCACTGAATGGAATGATTCTAAAAGCACACAACATGGGCTCTGTGTAGCATGTGCTGTCGTAGTGAGCATTATGGTCTGAATTCCCAGGCCCCTATGTTAATAACTGAGAGGGGGGTGTTCAGGTAACAAAGAGGGCAGCTAGAGCAGCAGATTTACCCAGTCTCTGGTTACCCATTACCGGAATATGAAACCAGCAGTTGTGTGCAGCATTTGGAGGCCTGACTCATCCTGTACTGTGTGTGGATGTCTTTGATTAGGCAGGGGGCTCTTGGAAACAGAAGTGTGATGTGTCATAGAGAGGAGCGGGTAAATGTGCGGGGCTGGAGGGCAGCTAATGCAAACAGCAGCTGGACAACAGCTGAGAGCTAGCCTCCCAGCAGAGCAGCAGAACTTAAACACACACACCTTCACAGAGGCCCCTTTGCTGGGGCATGTGCATGCAAACACACACACACACCCACCCACACACACACACACACACCCACACACACACACACACACACACACACACACACACACACACACACACACACACACAC
>JBBPCW010000147.1:9680797-9694978 GCA_037974425.1 Phenacogrammus interruptus
TATATATATATCTGTGTATGTATGTATATATATATATATATATATACATAAAAAGATAGCCTGCCTTGTGACTAAATTCTGTATGCTATATAATCTGCTGAATATAATTTTCTGGCTTCATCAGAAGATCCGAGTGCCCATGCCATGTAGTTAGCTGTAGGACTACTGCTGTGGCAGTATCTCTTTTCATTCTAATATACTTATGCTGTAGATCATGTACTTTACAACAGTTACAGTAGATGAAGTATTACATAGCGAATGCAGCATTCAGTTACACTGTCTTTACTCCAGGATGTTTTTCAAAAGAATTTAGAACTAATCATAAAATGAAAACAGTACACTAATAAAATAGACAAGTACCAACATAAACCCTTACAGTGTTCTGAAGTACTGAGGTCCCAGAAATGTTAAGAGATACAGAAATGATTTCCTACACACACGTCCCTTTTCTTGAGTGCAATATTTTCTTCTGTTGGATCAGTCCACCCTGGAAGCTTGTTCTGTCTCACACACAAAGCACCTCTCTGCTGCCACAACCAGATGCTTAAGCCTGCTAAACCTGTTACCAGCACACCTGTCAACCATTCCATTCACGTACTGTCCTGAAGGATGAGGAGGAGGTGGCTGTACTTCCAGCGGTACGTACGGTCTTAGCCTAATGCTCCCCACTCATCAGATTAGAACATACACTTAATTTCTAGGCTTTCATAACACTATGGTTCAAGCTCACAGAATGCTATTTTGGTGTAGGAGTTTCACACGAGGGGGAAAACACATGTAGGCCAATCACCAGGAATGTTCTCATCTAAAAGGAGTAACATATAAAAAAATCAGGAAATGGAAAAAAAGACTCTACAGTTTTTGTCTATGTCCTCCAGCACCTCAAATTATTATGTAGTCAAACATCTCGACCAGATATTCTTGACTAAACCAAGTTTCCACACTAAGCGCGCACACACACACGCAAGCACACATTTTTCCATGGCTGATCGCACATCATAAAAACTGCAATACATGAAGTAACAAGCCTTTCCAGAGAGGATGCATGTGGAGAGTGAAACGAATAGAAGTCCAGTCTTGAATATGGTTAGGCAATATAAGCAGGGCCTATGCTTGACCAGCACTGGCATTTTAAGCCACGGTTAGGGTTTGACAGTCGCAGCACTTGGTTAGATGTAGGTCTTACTGGTAGTGGTCTGTTAGTTTTAGGCTGAAGAAACAGAAAAGTGACAGTGGAATTGACATGGATCCATGGGGAATGTGGCCGGGGACTTGCAGTGCAGTAATTGTGGCCATTTGCATGGGTCAGGGGTTAAAGGTCTTGTTCCAGTCCTACCCAGCTGCTGTGAGAGTAGAGTTCATTCCCCTATAACCTGGACCAGCTGGTGAAGAATCCACATAGTCCACAGTGTTCACTTTTTCACACAATGCCCGGATAGCTTTAAAAATATACGAATGCTCCTATTTCTTCTTTGCGGTCACGTTCTTGCAGACCCAGTTCATGCCATCCTAAACAGACAGAATAAAGTACAAGTCAGTACCAGTGGTCAGTGCTAGAACATGGCATACAGATGTAAAATTTATAGATCAGGTATCTATAATTAAATTAGACAAAAGTTACACTGACCAAACAAAATAACAGGTTAAAAAAGTTATTAGTATAAATATATTATAAATATTATTAGTAAATACAGTCACTTCTGGATATACAGGTTCTGGAACTAAATTTTAGCCTATGATTCAGATTCAGATTTTATTTGTCACATACACCATCATACATGGTATGACATGCAGTGAAATGCTTTTGGCAAAGCCAGACCTTAAAAACAGTAGAAAAAAAAAAGAAAAAACAGTAAAAGCAGTTAAAATAGTAAAAACAGTAGAAACAGTATGACGGCAAGGATTAAGTATAAAGATAAAGTGCAGGTGCATTACCAACAAGACATACATGAATGTATGATATACATATAAGAACTATGTAGGGGTGGAGTATTAATGTGGACATGAATATAATATGGAGTCACAGTTGCAGGTATTAAAGTACAACGTGTGCCCAAATTAACACCTTTTTAAAAATTGGTGTATAAATACAACATAAACAGTTGGTGTTGTGTTGGTTAAAGGGATATTTTAGCCAACAGAAAAAAGTATCCCTTTAACCAACAGATTCTTGCCTCCAACAGCAGAGCCATAGTAGTCAAATGAGTGAGATTTTACTGTTCCAAGAATAAGAACCCCCCCTTCTGATGATGTATCTTGGAAGTGTAAGCAATAATGAAAAACTACATTACACTGCCAAAAGAATGCAGACACCCCTCTAATTACTGAGCTCAAGTGTTTCAGCCACATGCATTTGCAGGTGTATAAAACTAAGCACACAGCTATGCAATCTCCTTCCACAAACGTAGACTGGGACATGCTAAATGGACTTTAAATGTGGCACTGTCATGGTATGCCTTAGGTCAGTTTGTGAAATGTTTTGCCCTGCTAGATATGTCCCAACTATATAAAATATTGCATAATATGACACAGAACATACTAAATTTTAGGCCAGAATACCCTTTTAAGAAGAGGGTGATTTCTATGCAAAACCCAAAACATTTGCATGACAGGGTTTACCTGGACTCCCTCTCCTGTAAGAGCAGAACAGGACTGGATCTGCCACATGCGATCTCGGATGGTGTGGAGATTCAAACCTTCTGCAATCTCTGAGGCTGGAGCAGCAGTGAGCAGGTCTTGCTTGTTGGCAAAGATAAGAACAGGAACGCCACTAAGCTTCTCCTCGTCCAGCAACTCGGCGAGCTCCTAAAAAAAGAATATAAATGCCAAGCATTGGTCTCTGTGGTACTGCACTGTGTTGTACATGGCACTACTGTTATCTTAAAGTGCTTACTGTCTGAGACACCTCCAAGGATTACATTCCAAGGCTGATGTAAGAAACATAATTCTTGACATAATTTAGTGCTTCCTGACTTACATTACAATCATGCTGTGATTTTCTTGACCATACTACTATACTTGTGCTACAAGTGTAACCACAGCACAAGTATAGTAGTATATGAATCTTCAAGAATCTACAGATCCCCAGTAATATCTCCTTTTTGAACCGATTTCTATCTCTCGCTCACCCACGCATGCAAACCCTTACCTGCCCTGTCTCTTCAAACCTCTTTCGATCCGCGCTGTCAATGACGTATATCTGAAATAACCAACTTCTATTAAGAAAATAATCACAAACATAAAGCAAAGGCAAATATGGACACAATGAACATTCTAAACATGTAACATATCTATTTAGAAGAACATTAAAAACATATATACAGTAATAACCCAGTTTTACGCGGATCGGGACTCGAGGATCCAGTCACGTGCGTTTTTTTTTTTTTTTGAGAACGAAACTGATTGTTTTACATGGAAATATTAAAAAAAAAACACAGAATGTGCAAATAATTCTCAGTTTTTTGTGGCTTTTTTCGTGGTAATATGTTTTTGTTTTTATTTAAAAAACTAATTTTAGTTCTTCTGGCTCCCGGTGCATGGCTGTCGGGACCAAATTTAAACCTCTCTCGTATTCTCTCTCTCTGTCTTTCTGTCTCTCTCTCTCTCTCTTACTCTCTTTCTCTCTGTTTGTCTCTCTCTCTCTCTCTCGTTCGTGACTTTTCCGGATCGCACCCGTTTTAAACCCGTCTCGCGCTCTCTGTCGCTCTCTCGCGTGCGCTCCCTGTCTCTCTCTCTCTTTCATGACTTTTCTGGAGCGTGCGGATCGTCTCTCTCTCTGTATCGCTCGCTCTCTCTCTCTCTCACTTTTACTCTCTCTTGCTCTCCCTTACTCTTTCTCTCTCTCTCTCTCTTTGTCTCTCATGTTCCTGACTTTTCCACGGTTTTTCACTATACGCGGGTGCTCTTGCTACGTAACCCCCACGAATAACGGGGAATTACTGTATATATAATTGTGCGATCACTGTGTCTACTAAAATTAGGGTAAAATCATTAAGACCAGACATCTTACTTACTAGCACATCAGTATTTTCAAAGTAATTTCTCCAATATGGTCTGATTTTCCTCTGGCCTCCTATGTCCCAAACATTCAGCTTAAAGCCCTGGGACTGCACACTCTTAATGTTGAATCCCTGGTTAAAAAATAAATAAATTAATAACAAACATGATGAGAAACATCCTGATTTGATTTAAGCAGGGTACCAACTTTCATCAGCAGAAGGAAGACAAACCCAGAGTAGAGTGTAGAGTGGTACTTGTGAACTAAGGACATTCAATGTTAAATAATTTTACACTTTCTTGTATGTATATGCTGATTAACACACTGGGCAACTCTGTCATCTAATGCAGTGGTGTTTAGCTCATAAAAGATTCTAGAATGACCTAGTTGTGTGTAGAAGCAGGGATCTTAGAATAAGAGTTTTTCACACACATGATCTTGCTCTGGTATCCTTGTTCAAACTTGAATGGGTGTACCTGTGTAGGGGTGATGTGACTGATGTCCTCAGAAGCCAGCTGCTTGAGTAGCGTCGTCTTTCCTCCATTGTCAAGACCCAAAAGCAGAATGCGCACCTCCTGGTCTGGGGCACTCTTTAATTTCCGAAGGATTGATAACAAACCCTGCAGCACAAAGACTCAGTCACATCACTGTCCAAAAAGCAGACAGGTTTCATAAGGCAAGAAGAGAATGACAGAGCAAGCTTATTGCCACCGCAAGTGCTTTAGACTGAGCTATGCAAGGAAACTACTGACTATAATGGACTGACCACGAACTGGCTGTTTTCCTATGCTGCAAGCAAAGTAATTCAGGGAGGATTCATCAGTTCATCCAGATAACTTCAGCCCAAAGCTGAAAACAGTCCAACAGAACTGTCCCTCAGCTCTCTCAAGCTTTGGTTAGGAAACCAGAAGTAAAAAAAAAACATTTTATACTATCTTGCACACCTGATCGTCTTAAATAGTCCAGAATAGAGCTTGTAAAGTGCACCCTTTGTCCATTTAAAATGTTATTATAATTTTGAAAATGTTCATTTTAAAGTTTGACAAAAGAAAAATAAGCCTGAATTAGGGAAGTTAATTCAAGAAAGATGTAATACATTGATGCTCCAGCTAACTTTTTTTTCCGTCTTCTAAACATATGACTGACCTCCAACCAGCTTAAGTTTAAAAAAAAAGATTTTTTGCAAAAAAAGATTAATCTCACATCTTTTTATTTTGTTGTTACTGGAGGTCTTTCTGATCCAGGCTGGTCCTTTTTTTACCTTTTATACCTCATTAGGAACTGAATTTAAAAAGGGTGAGAGCGTCACTTCATAGCTGATCAGTATTGGCACTTCGTCACTGTTTTTATATACTGGATAAATATTGTAGTCACAATATACAAAGGTGGCCACTCACGATGCTCTCTTAATTGTAACATGATAAAATACAACTCAAAATCTTCTGAAATTCTAAAACGTTGGAATCAACATTTTGCAAATTTAGTTGTATATAAACTAAACTCTGAGCTTGTCAAACCTATGACTTTGCCAAGCTAGTTGCAAAAGTAAAGATTTTTTTTGGCTTCAAGCCAGTTTTACACTGCAGGCACAGACCCTCAGCATTCAGACTGCTCCTCGAGTCTTGTTGTAATGAAGCATTAAGATGGAAGTAGAGGGCCAAGCACAAACTCTGAAAAACAGGTCTGTCCCAATTTTTGTCCATATTGCGTATACTGATAAACTGCAACAATTTTCATTGTTTTTGGCTTCAAACTGATTTTACACGGCAGGCATATACTTTCTGCACTCAAGTTTGATCAACAGTATTTCTTTTTTTTTTTTTGGCTTCAGACTGGTTTTACACTCATTGAGTCTTCATTGGAAGTAAAGGGCCTAGCCCAAACTCTGAAATACAGGTGTTTCCCAATGCTTTTGTCCATATTTTGTATACTGATGAATTAAGTAGACTACTGAGGGTCTGTGCCTGCAGTGTAAAACCAGTCTGAAGCCAAAAAATGAAATACTGCTGAGCAGACTGAGTGCCCAACAAGTACAGAGCAAGTCATCATTTAATAACGTTAGATAGATGCAAGTTTGATTTTGAGGTCCATGCACACATCTCATCTTTCCTGTTAGCTACATTAGCCAGCTAGGCTCCACAACGTTATCCTATCCGTTAGCTGGCAAGCCAATTAGCTCAAAGCAGCTAGCAGACAAGTTTCCTGTGGTAGCTAGTTTGTCCGTTTGACACAGAAATTACCAATTAGTCTCAATTTGCAATACTCGGTCTTCACGTTAAACAAACGTCGAGAACGATGTACCTAATGGCTTTCTGATAGCTTCATAATAAAACCGCTGATTTACTGACCATGTTGATGTTTTTCCTGCCGAGACGCCAAGAGGGGTTACTAGGGGAGGCGGATGACGTCACGGCCCCATAGCAACCAAAAGCAGATTCGTTAACAGGGATCAGAAAAAAAGTGTTAAACACTAACAACAAACCTGTTTTCTATTTATCTCAAAGACAAAAATGTATATTATAGCTCCAGTGATTTAAGATAGCACTTGGATAACCATACTTGGATGACTGTGGACACCACTTTTATATTTAAACACACATTTAATCAAAAACTACACTGATAGTGGTCATTACAGAAATCCTGAGTGACATTTTAAGCTGGCACCTCCAAACCTGCTATAAATCACAAAATCATTCATGTTTGTGAGTCTATCTGGCAATTCAGATGACTGTGAGTACGTTGTCTTAGGTCTTGTGCCCCAGTAAGTTATTCATGTTTCTATATTTTGAGTTTCAGCATTGTGGAGAACACCATGCTTCCAACATTGTGGACAGTTTCTATTCCAGCAAGACTGTACCCCAGTGCACAATGCAAGCTCCAAACTCTTGAGATGAGTTTGGTGTAAGAATTTAACTGAGAATTCATCCAACACTTTTGGGATGTACTGGGACAGATTGCAAAACAGGCCTTCTCGTCCAACAGCAACGCCCGACCTTATAAATGCTCTACGGAATGAATGGGAACCATTTCCCATGGAAATACTCCAAAATCTTGTGGAAAGCCTTCCAAGAAAAGTAGGTGTTATAGCTGCAAAGGATGGACCAACTCTATTTTAAAGTCTATGCATCTGAATGCAATATCATTAAAATCCCTGTTGGTGTAATGGTCATGCAGCCCAATTCTTTTATATGAGGAACTGATTTTGACAATCATACATCATGATAAGCACAGAGTGAAAATGAAAAAAAAACCCTGGTCCATAGTAATGAGTTGCTTCAGATTTGTTAAAACAGAGAGATTTATTCATAAAATATAGAAATGTAAAAAAAAAACCCCGGCTCATTCAAAATCCTCTACATCAGTGTGTCAAACATCTACTAATTATAACCATGCATGCACAACTGCAGAAATCACTGCTGGTGACCTCCCGTGAGGCAAATACAGAATCACTGACTATAAAGACACAGTAAGTAGAATTATCCATTGATATCTGTATTCCGTTATTATAAAACAGTGGTACATATGGAATGTTTCCAGCTTGCTTGTTGACAAGGACTGCAACCAAATGGGTTCAATGAAACACCATTCCTATCTGTTTGGGTATCGCCTTAACAAGAAAATATGGCTCAAATACTAAATTTACTAGTATATGATCTACATGGATACGGTCAAACAGTGAATTAAAATATTGAAAAAGTTTACTTATTAAAACTGCCCTTTAAAAAAGCAATAATGTACATTCGAATTACACAATTATGTAGCTTTATTACAAAATGCTGCATGTAGGTGACCTTACGTTTTAGGGCAAAGACCCGGAGTGATTTATAAAGAACACCTAAGATCAGAGTTCTGTTGTTCAAGTTTACTTGAACTATAATTTGAGTGTATAAATACAAACATGGTAATTATAGCATTTTGGGAATTAACTCCAAAGTGTGAAATGGTAGAAATTTTTCCACATCACAATTATCAAAAGTACTTCAAGCTGGTCATGATTTTGCACTCAGCACTTGTCAAAATTGGCAAAAAAGAGCAAAAGGCTTCAGTTATGTGGTCCATTGCAACTGTTTGTGGTACAGTTTATTTAATACTGTGTTCTATAAAATTTCTTGAGGCTGTTATAAAATGTGTGATTCTACAGTTTCTGCTTCTTCTTGGCTGGCATAACAGATGGTAATTCTTCCTCAGAGTCCTCATCTTCATCAGACGACTCAGACTCTTCATTATTCTCAGAAGCTGAGGAAATGGAGAGATTACACTATTAATGTAAACAGTGTTCATGTGTCAAAGTATTTCTGTCATCTAAATGAATCTTTATTTAAAATGTGTCTTGAATTAAACTTATATAAAACAACTAGGTATCTTCCTTTAAAAAAAATAAATAAATCAATCTCACCAACTAGATGTAATCCACTAACTGTCACTGGTCCACTTCCAGATTTCAGACGAAGCGTCACTGGTGCCATCAGCTCAAATTCCCCCAAGCTTACCTGACAGAAATATTACCAAAAAATCAAATCAGGAACCACAATGAAGGTTTGAGTCAATGGTGTTGTTTTTGGCGGCCTGTCTTGTTATCTTATAGACTCAAAAATACTGTACATCCGTTCCAGACACTGAAGACATTGATTGGAATTTACGACGTTTATTTTGCCAACTAAACATGTTAGAACTTAGATGTACACACACAAATTTAAATGAATAAATAACATCACTAAAAAGTGCAAATAAAATGAAAATGTGTGTGTTTATTGGCATAAAACCCACATTTGTAAAACTGGTCAAAGTCTTCAAAGAAATACCACATTTTTTAAAATTCCTGAATAAATATAGTCTATACAACCAAATCAGAACAATTTAGGATCAGCTTTTTTGGCATGGATATGTCAAAATGCTGTGTGTGTGTGTGAGATTTCTCTCTCTCTGGGACATTATTGGCCCTGAGTCCCAATGCTTTTGTCCACAGCGCCGTTCAAATATTTAAGATGAGCATCCCGATTCTTTTTTCTCCCATCTTTAGAATTGTTTTTATTTTGTAAACCACATTTAGTCTCGTTCTTATTTGAAATATCACACACTATATTTCATAAGTTATCACATGACCAGCGTTTACGTTGTGTCTCATCTCGTTATTGTCACATGATAAATGTTGACGACGATTAGTCATAATTTTTGTTGATGAAAGCAACACTTTGAATAAAGAGGATGCTCTGCTCTATCTAGTTTGTGTTTTGTGTGAAGTTTGCTCAAATCTTATTATGAGCAATGGTCTTGAATATCACTACATATGTCATTATTACTCCTCACTACTATCTGTGTCATTAGTAATTCACTTTACTGTGTTACTTATCTGCAGTATTAATACCCATGTGTATATTGTGTATTGAGGTTTTCTATATACGTTTTTATTGGATATATTTAGACATATTTGACCCTGTGTGTCTGCAGTAATAATAAGCAGTTAACCCCTGGATCAATACCTTTTCTGGTTCTGAATTCATATGGTTACATCAGAGATAAATGATTTGGATTGTGTGTGTCAGTCCAAAATTACCATTGGAAGACAGGATACATGAAGGTTTGCAACAGGTACGGATATTTTCTTTCCTTGATGGTTCATAGCAGTCACTTCCACCACATTGTTCTCCTCTTTGGCTCCCTCGCCGAGGCAGATCTACAGAGGTGGCAGGGTTTCATACTTACAACATCTGTAAAAGTAAACATTATGTCTTAAATAACACTAACTTGAGCTCAAAACCAAGTTTCTACACACCGTTCTGAGTTCAAGAAAATGCTCCAAATCCTCCTCCTCATCTCCTTGAAAAGTGTAGAAGGGTACTTCGGAGGACAATTCACAGCCTTGAGAATTCAAAGAAAACAAGTTCATGATACTGTTTGGTCGTACACTATATGGACAAAAGTATTGGGACACCCGACCTTATGGCCAATGGAGACTTTAAAGGCACTGCATTTAAATCACTACAAAACCAAATGCCTTCATTTTACGCCTTAAAATTACCTTAATTTCCCATACAGGAAATAAATTTATAATAAAGGGGAAAAGTGCACAGATTAAGGGGTAAAATCTTAAATAACAGAACCTCCTGATTTAAAGTCATAATTTTAAGATTAACAAGTTTCACACACCTTTAAACTAAGGGGTCAGAAATTAACTGCCACTTAATTCAAGTCTTTGGAGTATTTTCAGGGGTAAATTATGGTAGGGTTAAGCACGTTTTAAGTACATTGTGTTTCGTAGTCAATGTAAAGCAATAAGATGCCCTTCACTGGAAATAAAGGGTTTGTCCCAATACTTTTGTCCATAGTATATCTTCTGCACCTTCTAGTGATTAGGGCCAAATTAGCCTTTGTGTTGAACGTTTCAAACTCCGTTCTGGAGCTTGATATTTCATGCAAACCCCTATTGCAGGTCACTACGTGAGAATTTCAGAAAAGAAAAGATTTTTCATGCCCTGCAGCAGCCCACGTGTGTTAGCCAGAAAGCTAACGCTTCATAAACAAAATACGAAAACAGAAGCTGAGCTTACTAAAAACGTAGCTCTCCAGCTGTGAGCGGGCTCCTGTTCCACCGTCTGATGAGTCATCCTCTAAAAATGACATAACTATATAATATTCAGTTTAACCCAGGAGAAACGAACCTAAATTATAAAGAGCACAGTGTCTTCAAAACATGTGACGAGGACACTATGGGCGCAGGAGTTATGACATCATCAACACTACTTTCCATACCATTACCTGTAGTTTTATTTTATTTTACTATTAGAAATGAATTATATTTTATACTTGGCTCCACGTTGTGGGTATGTCTTTTCTCTAAACCATCTTATTCTGAAACGACTTTTATTTTGGCTTTCTTGATTGACTTCATTAAAAGGGGGACTTTCATAAATCACTGCCTTAAGAATTCTCATAGCAGGAGTTATAAAGAAAAAAACAGGTCATTCGTTACAGGCTCCCCTTCTTATCTGGAGTCAAGTAATTCTTTCTCTAAAAAATAATCATATGATTGTCAATAATGGATGCATTTGTGTGACTAAAAAGATTGGAGTTAAACTTAGTATGAGCGAATAAACTACACACAGAAGAAAACTAGTCTACAGTAAAATACAGCAATATAACAGAAAAAATAAATCACATACGCTGCTTTGCCGCAATGTTAAAAAAGATAACACTGACAGGGTCTTGAATATACTTGAAAAAGCTCATTGAATACCTGAAATGGGCTTGAAATGGGCTTAACCCTTCCTTAAGTAACCCCTGAAAATACAACAAACCCCTTAATTTGAATTAAGTGGCTGTTAATTTGTAAAACTGACCCCTTAATTTCACCTTAAAATGAGATTTAAAGCATGAGTGTGAAAACACTAATCTTAAAATTAAGGTGTTAATTCAGGAGGTTCTATTATTTAAGTGACAAAGTAAGAGAAAAGTTCAGTAGTTTTACCCCAAAAACAGAACTTCCATTAATTTTAACTTCCAGTAATATTAAGGCATCAGGTTTTGTAGTGAGAAAAGCACAATATGCTGAAAAAGTTCATGCTGGCTGAGATAGAAATGTCAGAACACACCGTGCATCATAGCTTAATGTTTATGGGCTGCATAACTGCACGCTGGTCCACCACCAAAAACACCTGTAATGGGCACTTTAGGATCGGAACTGGACCGTGGAGCAGTGGAAGAAAGTGGTCTGGTCTGGTGCATTTATATCATGTGCATGTGTGTGGTGGTAACAGTATGCACTATGGGAGAAAATGAAGCTTACAGACACAGATGCTCTAGGCAAAGTTCTGCTGGGAAACCTGGCAATCATGTGGATAGACCTTGACATGAACCACATACATAAACATTGCTGCAGGATAGTGTGGCCTGCCATGCTGCAAAAAATGCTGGGGAGTGGTTAAAAGAATATGATAAAGAGTTTAACGTTTTGATTTGGCTTCCAAATTCTCCAGACCTCAACCAGTTTGAGTACTTGTGGCATGTGTTGGACAAAGTAGTGCAATAATAATACTATAATTATAATGTTAGGGGAATACTTGTCCACTTATTTTTGTTTGTACTGAGAAACAGTATGTCGTATTACGGGAAAAAGTTACAGAATTGTGGCCAACCTTCAAAAATTCAGATACAATCTAAATCTCCCGTAAATGATCAGGATGGAGAACGTTAAATACCAAACTACAGGCGAACTATTAGTTCTGTTAGGTATTTTTTGCTGTTACACAAAATACCTCTATGACCTAAACCCTAAGATGTGTTTGGTGTACACTATATTGCCAAAAGTATAGCTCACCTGCCTTTATACGCAAATGAACTTAAGTGACATCCCATTCTTAATACATAATATGATGTCGGCCCACTCTTTGCAGCTATAACAGCTTCAACTCTTCTGGATAAGCTCTCCACAAGATTTAGGAATGTGTTTATTGGAATTTCTGACCATTCTTCCAGAAGCACATTTGTGAGTTCAGAGACTGATGTTGGACAAGAAGTCCTGGCTCGCAGTCTCTGCACTAATTCATCCCAAAGGTGTTCTATCGGGTTGAGGTCAGGACTCTGTGCAGGCCAGTCAAGTTGTTCCACACCAAACTCGCTCATCCATGTCTTTAACGAACCTTGCTTTGTTCGCTGGTGCACAGTCTTGTTGGAACAGGAAGGGACGGTCCCCAAACTCCCCAAACTGTTTCCACAAAGTTGGGAGCATGAAATTGTCCAAAATCTCTTGGTATGCTGAAGCATTCAGAGTCCTTTCACTGGAACTAAGGGGCCAAGCCCAACTCCTGAAAAACACCACCACACCATAATCCCCCCTCCACCAAACATCACACTTGGCACAATGCAGTCAGACAAGTACCGTTCTCCTGGTAACCGTCAAACCCAGATTTGTCCATCAGATGGAGAAGGGTGGTTCATCACTCCAGAGAATGCACCTCCACTACTCTAGAGTCCAGTGGTGGCTGCATCCAACGCTTTGCATTGCACTCGGTGATGTATGGCTTGGATGGGATGTATGGCTTGATGTATGGGTTGCTGTCATTCCCAATCGCTTACACTTTATGATACCACTGACAGTTGACTGTGGAATATTAAGTAGCAAGGAAATTTCACAACTGGACTTGTTGCACAGGCGGCATCCTATGCTGGAGTTCACTGAACTCTTGAGAGCGACCCATTCTTTCACAAATCGACACCTTGCTAAAATAATGGTCTCTTTTTATCACATTTTTCAGGAAACACCAAAAACTTAACCAAAAAGGCACACTCTTGACATTGTCCTTAAGTGGTAGAATCATATTACCTGATCGAATGATGGTGTAATTTTACCATGAGGAGATGATTTAGGCAAAAAAGTTTATTTTTATTTTAGTATGGTGACAAAATTTTTGTAGAAGTGGTCTGCATACCTAAGTGCTTGAAGTTATACAACTGTGGCCATGGAAGTGATTGGAACACCTAAATGTAATCATTTTGATGGGGGAGTGAATACTTTTGGCAATATAGTGCACAGTATTTCTATCAAACTTCTATTTGTAGTCATGGGGTATGTGCTACCCCTCACTGTAACATAGACTACTGAGGAAAGGTTAGTAACTGAGAATGTTTTTTTTTCACTTTGTTTGAATACACGTCGACTTGATGTATGTCAGAATTGTTTTAAAGCGCCTAACATGGATTTGGAATACACACTAATCAGTTTATGAGGCACACATACCTTGAATCTCCACTGATCATAATAGATGCACATTGTAGTTTACAATACAGACTGTAGTCAGTTTGTTTCTTTACATAGTTTTGTTTGCTTCCTTTATCCTGTTCACCATGGTCAAGATCCCCTCAGGAGCAACAGTGAGGTGATGTCCACAGGACACTGCAGGATGGACTGATGAATGGGTAAAGCTGGCTAACAAACAATGCAGAGGAAAAAGGGAATTCTACAGTCTGTAACTGTGAACTACAAAGTGCACCTGGATGGTAATTGGAGCAGATAAAATGAGCAGAAACGAGGTACAGTGGGGCAAAAAGTATTTAGTCAGCCACCAATTGTGCAAGTTCTCCCACTTAAAAAGATGAGCGAGGCCTGTAATTTTCACCATAGCTATACCTCAACTATGAGAGACAAAATGAGAAAAAAAAAATCCAGAAAATCACATTGTCTGATTTTT
>JBBPCW010000147.1:9700197-9713883 GCA_037974425.1 Phenacogrammus interruptus
GCACCTCCACATCATTGCATTCAGTTTTTATTCACGATTTGTATAGTGTCCCAACTTTTTTGGAATCCGGTTTGTATTTGATAGTGCTCTTATTACAGAGTGTGCTCCATGACTCAATGCAGGGTAGCTCTATACCCATCTATGTCCTACTGTGGTGTGTGCCAAAGTGCCCCAAATTGTTGGTAACAACTTTTTTTTTGTTTTAATTTTTTTCAGGGACCATCTTATACATTGAAACATTTGGACATATGGAGCATTGTGTACTGAGGATATCAAAAAACATATACAATTATCTGCAGAAATAACATGAAACTGCATTAGAAGTGCATATCACTTTCTGTGATACCTGTCTCCAATAAGGTCTGGCTCCTGGTCAGATAACGGAATCCCGTCACATCCCTCTGTGTATATTTCTTTACAGATCTTGTAGACAGCAGCCTATAAATTCATACACATACAACCATACAGGTGAACATACAGCTACACATATTCAAAAAATCCAGAGAAAAGAAAATGCAGTGTGACTCTTGACAGCTCTCACTTTATATCACTGCAGCAATCTGAAGACTAACAGGTGGACCAGACTGCTGGTTCAGCAGAACGGATCAGTAGCACTGCAAATTGACCTCAAAGCACTACCTAAACTAGGACACTTCACCTGGGAATACTGGCAGCTTTAGCAACTTTTGACAGCTTTGGAGGTAATCTATCTATGGTGCAATTTATCAGTCTTACTAATTCAATGAGAAAACCTCACATGCTGCTTCATAACCAGTAATTCAAGGTGCTGCCTGACTAGGGGGATAAAGGCTCAAATGGAACAATGATCAAATTCTACTGTTCTGTTTGAATGAGATCAAATAAACTTAATTTTATTATCATTCAGTGCCAAATACTTTTTGTCAAATGGATAAAGAGATAAGACAGCTGTAACACTCACCTCATCTTTAGTAAAGTAAGGTCTTATGGAATACATTTTGGAAGTGGGCATCGAGGGCGGTGGCTGGTAGAAAAGATCGTTTGCCCCTTCTATTGGCAACAGTCGCTGTGGAGACCAATGCAAAAACAATCAATACTTTCCCAACTTCAAGTACTTAACTGAGCAGCTCTTTATTCAGATGTAGACTTATGTGTTTCTCTGCCCTTACTGAACCAACCTGACACTCAAGCCCAATGCTAAGCCAAATACAGGCATGAAAGTAAACATGTTACAAATGAGCTTTCCTGGCTCTGCTGGTTGATAATCAGCAAGAGCAGGTAAACAGCACAACAACGTTAAATCCCTTTTTTGGGGCATTTTCTTCTGTTTTGTTTTGGAAAAGAAAAAAAAAAAGAAGAGGGAAATATCTGGCTGTAGGCTTGGTCTGAGAAAGGTTTAACTGGCTAAAGGAGATGCCCCTTTCCCACTGCAAGGCATTGCAAGTTTCGCTGCGCACTTCCTGTAGAGAAAAAAAATGACGCAGAAACTCCATGACCAAATAATGTGTTATTTTGAATCACTTCAATGTTCAATGTGTACCTGTGATGCATATAAACACTAATCAGTTAACAGATACTTAAAAATATTCAGCAGTTACAGCAGTGATTTGTTCATGGAGCTTTTAAGCAGGCGAACTCGCAGGCGCACATATGAGCGCAGCAGTGCAGATGCAGGCGCAGGGGATAATTTTGTGCTTCCTGCAAAGGAATAAGGTGTCATGAAAATAAACCCTAACCATGCTGCGCAGTCGCAGGCGCTTGGGGAAAAGCCACATCTCTTTTGGGCAGTTGCTGAAAGAAACCCAAATGTAGGTTGTGTCAGAAAATACCATCATCCCAAACAATGGCTTTGATAGCAGCCATGCAACCCATCTTATATCACAATTCAGCATAAATATCTGCTGATAAGACCTATCATTTCACAATCAGCTCACCTTAAACAGACCAACCCTTAGTATTCAGCAACCATGCCAGATACAAACAAACAAATAAATAAATAAATGAATAAATAAATACAACTTCATTTTAAGAGTTTGCTGTGAATTCAATATTGGATACCTGGAACTCTCCCGCTAGACCGCCCCTAAAGGCCCAGGGCTCTTGGTCTCCACTTAAGAACTGTGCTGAGGACTGACTACGACACCCTGTTGAGATCAGATCCAAGCGGAGAACATTACATGAGGGGCTTTCTTCCAAATGAAGAGGAAGGGGGAATGGGGTAGCGATGTCTATTTCGAATTCAATCCATTGAAAAATAAAAGCCAATACTTTTGCACACTAGAATTAAAGAAGAGATCTCAAAATGTACAAATGTGCAACGCTTCAAACCTATGTTTCTTGGGCTCAAGCAGCTAAAGCTTAGATTGATAGACGACAATCTCTGATGAGAACGAAATATACAAGTCCAATCTATTACATATATACTTATATGACATGTGCTAGCCTACAGGATGGACCCTAAAATCACTAGTCACAAGTGATTGAGGTTTGTGAGATTTTATTTCTCATACTACTAGTCATAGTTGACAAGAATAAAGTCAACAGCATCACTTAGAATGCGAAAAGAGGAACTTTCTAAAGAATGAGACTGTGTAGTAATTTGCCCCTCATGATTTAATGGGATTTTGTTTACAGATTTAGTTGGTTCTGCATCACTGGCTTGCTGTTAATGAATTAAGCTTCAGCTGTTGAAGCCCCTCTGAATTCCAGACCTCATCTTGAAGTCACATTTACATCTATCTGCCTTGTCACATGACTAATGAGCACTGTTCATCAGTCCAGGAGATTTAGAGCCCAGGTTATTATACAGGGTAGAGCACAACCCTTTCTAAAAGTGGAACAAATGTTGGATGAGTGAACCCCTTTTTCAAGAGAGCAAAGGTATAACTTCTACAGACATGATAAAACAACAAAAGCTCAATGACCAAGCAACACATGTAACAAGAATTTAAAAACAATGATCTGATTTATGACCCAAGTAGGACTGGAACTCCAAGTCATGTAACAAGACAAATGCAGCGCAGAGACAGGAGTTACAATGCTCCTGTTAACATCGGATTTCATACGAGATACCTAAATACACATCCTGTGATGACATGGCAGGACACAGCACACATGCGCACCATCTGAGGGGAATTCAAAAATTACTCCTCACTATGCACACACAATATACTGAGAAATGCAATTTTGGATTACTATTTTAAAGAAGCAATGTAAAATGAGGATCTATGACGCTTCCCTTAAGGTGGTGCTTCATGGCTGGCCAGAGCCATCTCAATTAGGCCTACTAACAGAAACAAAAACCACGTTAGAGCTGCCAGAAAAAAGAATTTGGGGTTAACAATCTTCAACTATCGCTGCGCAAATGTGACTTCGTCCGAAATGTTTCCTTTTGAAAAATATGCAATACTTAATATCCAAACGCTAGAAAGAACACAAATAAAAGAAGAAAAAAAAACAACAAAAAAAACCCAACATATAACCCCCTGCCCAGCGCCACCCCAACACAAAATTGATAACGCCAGCACTGTGCATACATCGGCCACTGTCGATCCAATAGCAGTAGACACTTGTGCTGAGGATTCTTCCATCTGTACATAATGAAGGGAGAAGACAATAGAAGAGCTCGTTAGTAAGTAATTTCAGCACAACAGCAGTGAGGCGCTGACTGACTGCCATCTGCACTGCTCTGGACCAAGGAACACAGGAGTTGGATAAGCTGCGAATTCAGATGTGCTGCACTAGCCTGGGTGTGCAGACACAGAGGCTGAGAGGCACACAGAGGGGACACACTCCTTTACACCACACACACAGCAAGTCTCATTGTAGCAGGTCTTCCTGTGGTGTAATTGGATACCTCTCTTTTACACAGCCTCTTACTTTATGGTGGCTTTTGTTCAGAAAAGGTTTGCACTAAATGTCTCAAAAGAGACAGATTTTGTTTTATCTGTAGCATATTCTGTTTTACCATCAGTTATGTGCATACAGACTGACATGTGGCTTGACCAGTTTTGGTTGCTGCCTGCTGTGTTGCTTTGTCATATAGCTGGACAGAAACCTGTGAATGAAATGTGGTTACCAAGGTAACCCAGGCCATGCTGGTGCTATAATTACTCAATCAACTTCTAAAAAACACTAGACTGAGAACAGAATCCAGTACTCTAACGATACAACAGTAATGCCCACAAGATATATAAATTATGAAAATTCCCTTGGGCAAGACATTTCTGGGTGGGAGATTTAGTCACAAAACAGAACATGCTCCCAAAAGGGGCTGCCTTGTTAAAACAAGTTTCATGGAGTTTCATTTTTTTTTCTATAAGCCTAAATTTATATTTATCTTTCATAAAGAAGAGCGTGGACATAGTCCACACTCATCAAGAAATATTTCCAAAGCCCACAGCAGTACGGTTAGAGTAAAGCATCCATTCAGGTTCTGTGTTCATGACTATATATTAATTTGCTCAACTAGCAAATGTGCTAGAAAGAATATATCAAATTCACCAAGCTTTGTTAAACTGTAATCAAATGTGGGTATTAAGACCATCATAATGCACCAGAATAGCCTTACACAGCCGCCTCGCTTTCCAAGCTCGCATGCGCGGCGCACTAGGGCGTAAGGGATCAACTTTCCTTCACGATCAGGCCCTTGATCGAGAGAGATGGCAGCAGGTGTTGCCGAGTTAACGCACAATGATACTGGACACACAGCAAGCAGCAGGACTCCTACTGGCTAGTTAAACCACAGTATGCCAATTACAATATGTGTCATATTTAGGTAGGCCCTTAGAGTTTCACCAGTTTTTCTGCTGATGCCATTAAACTCACAAACAGATGGTGAACTGCCTAGCAATGAAGACAGCATTCAGTCAGTGGAGGAGAACAGCATTTACACAAACATCAAGGGAAAAAGGGAAAAAGAAATCAAAATAAATAAACCATGTGAAGCAATGAGGTAAACCTGTCTCAATGTCTGTAAATGGTCTAATCTAATAAAAACAGGCATGTGCAAGCTGACATAACGTGTGAGAATAGACTGGATATATTTTTGCCCTGTGAACAGGCGTAAAATGAGAAGTGATAATGTACCTGATCAAGTCTAAAAATATGCTTTGCCATCTGTTGAAAAATGCAGGATAGGGGCTGGAATTCTTACAGATGTTGCAATGTGAGATGATAATACATCCAACTTGCTTGATAAAAATAACAGCCTTAATATGTAATTGCAGGTTTAAATATTTTATCTTGTTGGGAAATGAACATCCCAGTACTCATTTGGACTGCTCCTTGTATGTGTATTTAATATGGTGTGTAATGAACAAACAAAAAAATAAATAAAACGCCCAAAATGCAGTGATGACGAACAGAGCCATACCTACCTAACCACTGGACAAATGATTTGATCATTGAGATGATACTCTTTATATCCCAGATATAGGGATATAGGTCATACAGTATGGTCCTGTTGGCGGAGTTGGAAAGTCTGGTGAACATTTGCATGACGGAGCAACACATCTCCTCAAAATTCTCTGCTCTGGATTGCCATTCAGTCACCTGACAAAGACACAAACCCTTTAAATCACAATGTACACGGTTACAAAAATGGCAAGCAGGTTGTGCCAGAATAAACCCCTATTTCTTACTTTAAAAGCACCACCAAGTGGTAAGAAAAGACACTGCATTTCCTCCATTTTGACTACAGTCAGTCCCTGCTCTGGCTGTCTTTCAATACTTGATTTAACATGCCCTCCTTGACAACCCTTATCATTTCTGCTGCCATCTTTGCTGTTCCACTACTTCAACAACACTTTAGTTTAAGGTAACCATGTGAAATCAAAACTGTTCATCCCAAAAGTGCATAAACTGTATATGTATCACAATACATATTTTGTTGTCTTGTGAACAACGCAACGTGTCACAGTACAATTACTAGTTTTTTTTTTTTTTTTTTAAGATTACTCAATAGGAGATCTCCCAAAATGCTTGACTAAAATTCATAAAGGCTAAGGGTCATTGTTTTCGTAAAATTTAGAAAGCAAAGGCTTATGAAGGAACATAATTCAAGTGGAGCAACATTACAATATAACAATATTTCTGTTTTTGTTTTATTAATATAAAACTGCCTCTTGTCAATATGGAGATTACTTTCCAAGACATCTGTCACATTCTGTTGAAGTTATATTCATTCAAAAACAAATTAAAATTCAACCTGGTAAAAAGAACAGCAGTTGTTTCCAAACTTGGTCTTGGAGAGCCAATGTCGCACACATTGTAGTATTTGTTCTTCTCTAATACATACTATAACTCAACCCATTGGGTTTTTACTAATAATTTGTATTAAAGGAAAGGAAAGTAAAAATGTGCACAGCATGAGTGCTTCAGGACCAGGAGAGGCAACCAAGAAGCATGTCATGTTTTCAAATACACTATTTGAAAATATAGCCCTCTGACATATTTCTAACCTTTCCTTTTATGGTTTTTATTTAATTACTCTTAACTTTTGTTTAATGTGTTTCCCCTCAATATATTACATTCAGCATTTGAGCAATAAATGCAAACCTACCCTTCAACATATCCTCTCTGCAATTCTAACTATTACATAATGTTATACAGCTAACGGGCAAAAAAAACATTCCGAAACCTGTTTTGAGCATATCTTGTGCAATCATTTCTACATTATGCATCTCCCATTTTAAATCATTCAGCAAATGAATGCTCCCCTAAATGTGTAAAAAACTATGTATTGTGTGATTATCATGTCATGAAATGAGAAATGATATGCATCGTGTCTGATACCATTTACTGTTTAGTGGACAGGGCAAATGACTAAAGTCTGTTAAGCAAACTGAAAAAAATGAAAATTTTTAACTTTTATTGGGTCATTCAGTCTCCACAACTGACCTTCTCAGAATCCTCGCATTTGGAATTTACGCTGACAATGCTGCTGTTGGCTCTGAGCCAGTTGAACTCCTTGAGCATCTGCACTGCCTTGGGGCCATGTTCATAAGGAAGGTAGAAAAGTTCAGCCAAGAGGGTCAGATCCTCTAGTGTGAGTGCCTCAGTTGTATACAGCGGTTTCTCGTTAGGTCCTGGAACAAAAACTTCCTTATTGAGCTGTTCATCTGTCTGCATGGGTGCAACATCACTGATCGAGTCCTCCTGAATGGACATCTCAGGAGACTTTGACTCTGTTAAGCTCTCCTTATCGGTGTCCATTGGTTTGAGGTCCTCGCTCATTGTAGCCTTCACAATCTTTGTGAGAATCTGGTTCACATTCTTGGCATCCTCCACCTCATATTGTTTCTCCAGCACCATCTCCATGGGCTCCTCATCAGACTCTTTTTTCTCCACCTCCACCTCATCCTCCTCTTTGTGCAGTGTGTGTGGCTCTTCGTTGAGAGGAGCAGCAGGACTCATGATGGGTTGCTGGAACACTGTGGTAACTGTGGTGGAGGAACCTAAAGTGGGGGCAGTAAGTGAAGGAACATCATTGGAGGAGCTGTTCCCTCCGCTGTGAGCGACCTGTCGACCTGCCAAAACAGAAACGGTAGGCAAACAGAGACATACGCCTTATTATAGACTCACACTGTTCATAAAACATGCAATACTAACTCTTTCCTGCCCAAATTACTTCATAGTCATGACAAAAATACACCCTTTGCTATCTGAGGTTAAAAAAATTGCAAAACACTAATCAAAATTAGAAGAACAAATTACGCCAAAAACTATTTGTTTCTTTTGCTAAATCTGTGCAGCAAAGCTGATAGTACAATGTGGGCTACCACATGACTACTTAATGTTTTTGAAGATCATGCACCCATGTAAAACACATACAGAATTAAACTTTTACATAGTTTACATTGATATCCTTGGGAGATCACTAATCATGGCAATTTAATATGCAGAGAGGTGGCCAGTTAATACAAGAAATATGATAATTAGGCTCATTGGGCTGGAAAGGGCTGTGTAACATAACATGAACAAGGGTAGTTACTGTTGTATTGATGAGGCACTCCAAACTCGGTGAGCCACTCGGTCAAGGCCAACTTGAGGGCAATCTGTGGGCTGTAGAGGATGTCTGTCTCCAACTCCTCATCACTACCCTCGTTCTCCAGCTTTATCTGAATGGACACTGTGCTGTCTTCACTATCCGCTGAGAAAAAGGAAAAATTTTGTTTTAATTTTAGTCAAATCAATGAATTTGCATACTTCTAAGACTCAAAACTGTTACCAACAGCATTTCATCACTTAAGGCTTTCAAAAGCCATTATTAATTTTTCACCATTATACAATGAGAATGATATAAAGAAGACTAAAATACTTTTTTGCAAACAGTAATTGTGTGTGGTTACATGTCGGCTTTTATTCCTTAAACTAAAAACATGGATTTTAACTGGGTAACCTGTGAATAGATATGAATCATAGCTAATTATATTAGAAGAAGGAGGCATAATATATTACAGCCAGAAATCAGAATTTCAGTCTATTGTGCATTTATACAGATCTTCTAAAATTCAATTTTACACCAAGCTATGCTGATGGTTGCAAAGAAAAACTGGTTAGAGGGATACTTACTCATAACAACATCCTTTCTCACGCCATTCATGTTTGATTTATACCATGTGGCTAATGTGTGAATGGCCACAAAGTTGGACTCAAATTCACAGTTGGGGTTGGTGAGGACTCCCTTTAACCGAGGAATAAGCTCTGTGGACCTTCCTTTATACGGGCCCAGAAACAGCCGTTTCTGATCATAGTCATTGGCATGAATATTATCCCAGATGACTGGAGATCTTCTCAGAATCTTTGCAACCTCTTCAATAGACTCTACTGAAATGTCTTTAGAAACCACTTTTGGACCTTAAAAATAAAACACTGCTGTAAGCACCCACAATTTGCAAGTAAAGTAGTTCTTAAGCACACAGACATTTTCGTGCCTATTTACCTGTCCACAAAACTTCAATGCCAGGCAGCAGCTTTTCACCAATTGTACGCAGGTAAGGTGACTGGGCTACGTTTGGGTAGCAAAAGGTTCCACAGTATTCTGAAAAGGACAAGGCAAAAAACTTGAACAAACAGAATTTTGGCAACAACCAAGCTTAATTTACAGAGGGAGTCATAAAATTAAATAGGACTTACCTGTGGGGCAAAACAAAAAGGTTTCAGGTTCTCCCAAATACTGGTAAATCTCATTAGTGATAGACACTTGTGCATGTGCGAATGAGCTGAACACTTCTTTGTCAGCAGGACACATGTTGTGATCAATGTCATCAAAGAGTAAAGCAAAGGACTTGCATCCAAAATGAGAGACCTGCAGTAAAATATAAAATGAGTCAGTGAAACATGAAATCATTTCTATACTACAGATGAATGTGCAGTATTCTGAAACTGTTTAAAGTTTAATCTTTACTTGGTCCAGCTTCCTTTTCAATGTAGAGACCTCCTTCTGATTTGAGAATGTTATATCCAGACCAGGGGAGATTGCATAGATGAACTCAGTTCCATGTTCTTTTGCAGCACTGATCAAAGTCATGAGTTGTTCTATGAAAGTGATGAGGTAAAAGTAACACATTTTAATTAAATGTCAGCAACACAATACAAAAGGTTTCTGGCAAGCACATTAGTTTGAGGATGGACATTCACCTGCTTCTTCAACAGAGTACATCTCTCTCCAAAACATTCTGTGTTTGTAGTCATCTTTTGGTGCATACAAGTATGTGTTCAATCCCCATTTCTGTTGTCTAGAAGAAAAAAGAAAGTGGAAGGCTTGTTCATACCAGTGTCATTACACTTCTACCATAACACTCCACCATACTACAGCAGAAAAAACAGTACCTTCTAAACAGCTCTTTTCTTTGTTCCATCGTCCATGGTCGACCATAAAAGCCTGACAAACAAAAGAAGGCAAACTATGAGTTTCGCACTCAGCACACATACTTCACACACCCCACAAACGGGACATACTTCAACCTCATCTGCAGAAACTTTTCACAGTTCTCCAAAGTGCAACGTTCATGTGTGAACAACTAATAGCCTAAAAGAACCAAGTGTCGTTTTTTGAAAGAATTTTTGAAGAAATAAGGCAAGGAGAACAACATTACATTAGGTTTCAAAAAGTAGGTCATGCGGATTTGTGTTATCAATTTCCTTACAGTGACTGAACAGCAAATTTTGTATAGCTCTGATATAGATATGTATAGCTCACACGTTACACAAAAAACAGTAACAACTATATGACAAATTTATGCAATGAACTCACCCTCTACGACCCCACTAATGAATTTTCTCCGGCCTGTTCTCTCGACCACGATACTGTGTTCCTCAACAGAATTCTGCACTTCAACGACGGGATCATTTCCTCCGGGAATCGGGTCGCTCTCGGGCTGAGACGTTTCGGCAATTTTGTCTTTTTGTACCATTTTTCAGGAGCTCTATACAACAGGGCAACCTTTTCTGTTTACTATTTAGACGTTACAGCTAGAGTTCAGTCTTCCCCGCCCAAAATAAACAACCTACTACTGTATCAGCCACACAGGTTAGAAGGACATCCCTGAGACTAACCGTAGCTATTTTAAAGAATAATGACTAGTATGTCACGAACAGTGAGTTTGTCTGGGTTCAACCTTTTCTATAGTCTGATATTCTCAACGCCAGAGCTACCAACCTCTGCTAGCCAAGCAAAATTAGCATTAACGGTTTTCTCCACTAGACGAGTGTGTCGACGTCCCGCTGCAAGCTGCACATTTCGCGACAAATGTTGCTGCACCAACTACCAAGTTTTCCTGAACAATATTTTTAACAACGACAATTAAACACGGCCGCAACCTGCAATATTTAACGTCGCGTCCATCAACATCTACTACGATCTAATTTTTCTCTTCCTGTTTACACTCACTGCGCAGACTCACTAAACTGGTTTGAACCGGTCTCAGCCAGTCAAAAACCTGAACTTGCACCAAAGACTCCGACAGAGTGGCGAGATAGCACACTTACTGCTCACACCCAGGAAAACAAGAGTAAAGTGGCCCAGAGAGCAGTGTGTGCTGATGGTACGTTGCTCGAAGGTACCTAAGTGGTGCCACTAGCAGTCCTGGGATTCAAACCCACAACCTTCGGATCACAGGGGCAACTCCCTAACCACTAGTCCACCAGCTGAAATACTGGTAATACATTTGTCATTAGTTGTCTAGATCTCAGATTAAATCTTGACTGCACTGTAAATCCCCAAGTACTACAAACCAACATAAACACGTAAATGAACCAGAACCAATTTCCCGAATAATGTTTGGTTAATATAAGACAATCATATTTATTGCTGTCTGTTCTGCATGTTTGCACACACAACTCTGCTGCTGGAATACAGTACACCTCAGCAACTGAAATGAGCAGAAATACAGTTAGATCTTTAAAACCAGTTTAAAAACTCAATTGTTGATCTGCACAGGTTCACATTTCAATGCAATTGACATGCTCTGTCTAGTTCTCAGATTAAATCATTATTCCGCTGTGTAAATCCCCGAAAACGATAAACCAACATGTGCATGTAAATGAAGAATCTATTTCCCGAATAATGTTCGGTTAATGTAGGACAATCATATTTATGCCTGTCTGTCCTGCATTTCTATTCATCCAGATTGTAGTTATTGCCGACAGTAAATGTTGCTCGTTTTGTCTTTCGTTGTCTGCACGAGTGGTCTTCTGTTCTGTTCATATATTGCTCCGTGGTCTTGGAGCACTCTCTTGGAGACTAGGAGCTAACACGAGTTGCACATCTCCCACCTAGAATATCTCTGCTAATACACGAAAGCTTAAAGGTCTCAAATGGACGATCTAGTTAGGGAAAGGAGCAGATAAGGGGGGTATTCCAGAAAGCAGGTTATGCTACATAACCGGGTAAGTTCAAGGGTAAGCTAGTGCAGAATTTACCCGCTTATGTAGCATAACCTGCTTTCTGGAATACCCCCCAGGTTGCTTTTGGAAATATTAGATGTGTCTGTTATTTCATATATGTGGGTTTTTTTGTTTTTTGTTTTGGCGGGCGGGGGTGGGGGTGTGTAATCGAGAAAGGCTAATATTTTTCTTAAATAAATGTAATATTTCCTAACCAAACCTGTTTAATCTAGAAAAGGGCGGTACCTGCATTTAGCGGCACTGTTTAAATGAAAAATGAATTGTTTCCATGTACTGTTAATGGGAAGTTCTACTGGTTTGTAAAAAAAAAAAAAAAAAAAAAAAGCATAATCGTTAAAGATGTAAAAAAAAATAATTAAATCATGCTTTGGAGTGAAATATGCAGTTCTATAATAACTTGCCAGGTCAGACACCCCTCTAGGTAATACTGGATTTGGCTTCGCTGTAAGGGAGCCGTCTCTCCCAGATATAGATTTGAAAGATTACATATTAGGAATTATGGTTTTCCTTTTCAATCCCATACCAAAAAGAACACAGGCTAACATCTCACAGATGACTTTTTTGCTTTTAAGGCTTAAGAATCCAATATTTTATGCAAAAATACAGAATATTCTTAAGGGTCCGCAAACTTTCAAGCACCATGCTTTATGAGGTATCCATTTTGCCATATGCGAACACTGAACAGCATGAAATTGTTTTCTGTGTTTAACCCATTCAGAAAGTGAAGCAGCATGCAGCCGGGAACACAGAACCCAGGGAACAGCGTGTGGACGGTGTCTTGCTCAAGGGTACCTCAGTGATGCCACTCAGTGCTGAGATTTAGACCCACCACCTTCTGATTGCAGGGGCAATACCTTATCCACTAGGTCACTAGCTACTCCATTATTTTAATCTTACTTCACTATGTTTCTTCCTTAGATTAGGGTTCAGGGTTCCTTGAAGACTGGCTTTACCCACTGAAGCCTTATTACATGAATCAGAATGCACAACAATTGACAATTTTTCAGGGTTTATTTGGGTTGAATACATTTTCAGCAATGTAAATATAGCCCACCAGCACTGAGCTTGTTCAACTAATTCAGTCCTTAAAATGTAATAAACATTTTAGATCAAGCACTTAAATAAATTCTTCCTTTAAAAAAATCTTTCCATGATATTTCATCGTATTCCATTTTTTTCATCTTTTATTTTTTTATACAAATCTTCACTTCAATAGAAGGTGTAAGCTTGCAAAAAAAACAAACTAAACAAAAAACAAAACCATAAATGGGAAAAGAAAATACAACCAAAAATGACACTGAATGGCAGCATTGGAAGGCATGTGCATCACCCTGTTGCACTGAGGTAATTCATGATCTCTCCTCCGTGTCCTTGTTCCTCAGTGTTACCTTTTCAAGTTCCTCTGAGCCTGCTTAAGTAAAGTGTCAAAGTCTAGTGCATCAACCCTGGGCCTGGCAGGAGCTGGGTCATAATCTTGATTTGAATCTGCAAGAGGACAGGAGACTGTTTGTAAGGATAAGAAAATTACAGGTGAAGTTTACATCTGGACTGTAATAGTTGCATCAGAAAAAGGGGAATGCCTATGACATTGGAATAACTTTTAAAAAAAAATTTTTAAATTTTTTTTTTAAAGATATTTCCCTTAAATATATTATCGGCAAAGAACAGATATTTAGATATACAGTAATCCCCCAGTTCTCCGCGGTTCAGTCCAACAATAACCGAACTCCCCACAATAATGTGGAAACTACAAAATATCCACCATTTTACCTTTTTTGTGCCAATATATATTTGTAA
>JBBPCW010000147.1:9741197-9762152 GCA_037974425.1 Phenacogrammus interruptus
ACACACACACACACACACACACACACACACACACACACACACACACACACACACACACACACACACATTCACATTTCCTCCCTCCTGCCAGATCCTCTCTCTGGACCACAGCCCCACAGCGCTGCATGTATGCAGTCTTCAGCTCCAGCCAGTCTCCAGCAGATCTTCCTCCTCTCCTTTTCCTGTTCTTCTCCAGCAGACCCTTCCTCCGATCTCTGTCTCTCCCACTGAGGGCTTCGGTCTGTCCGCCGTGGTCATGCTGCTCCGCCCGAGGAGAGAGGCTCTGCTCTGGCTGCTGCCCGAGCTGCTGCGGCTCTGGTAAGGTTCCCCCCTCTCTTCCACTCTCTTCCGTCAAACCGAGAGACCCAAAACATCAACAGAAGTTACCCTGCAAATCTGAATCCTGCTTTCTGAAGTGCTCGTTTCGAGATGAATCTATGAGCTCAGAGATTTTGGCGGCTCGAGTTCAGAAAGTGATATGCCAAAAGATTCCGTTTGTTTTCTTTTAATATATAAATTAGATAGATGTGAGTGTATAGTTTTTCGTGTCTTTCCTCCTTCGTCTGTGAATTAGCTCCTGTGCTAGCTTAGTTAGTCCTGTCTTCTTGTGTTGGTTTGTTATAGTCAAACAGTCGCAATGTCACTCCTGCAAAAAACAACCTTGAGGAGACTTCAGTCCGCAACCACTCAGATAAAAAGCCCCCCCCCCTCAGACCATCCTGAGGAAACCAGTCAAACGAGCCATGTGAAATATGACACATGAAATATGCGGCGTTCTTCGTTTTCTCCTTCTTTCCTGTGCTGTTTATCTCTTGCAGTCTCTGTAATGGTCGTGCCCTTAACGCTTTCATTTCAGCTCGTCCTCTGCAGCTACAGCTGGAGCCCACATGGACACACAGGGTTAGAGGGTTTCTGGACCTGAAGCACATGAGCTTATATCTGTCCGCCTGACAGGACTGGGCAGCACAGCACAGCCCCCTCCCCTCAACCCCCCCTCTGCCACTACTGCTGAGACTAAATGCATTTGTTCACAGCTGCGAGCAGTACTGTGATCTGCAGTGACAGGGACCGAGCACTTAGGATGCTGAATAGGAGATTGAAATTCTGTGTGTAAAACACAATGTTCATGACATCAGGACCAACCTAACACAGAGTAGCCTCCGGCACAACTCACTGGCTCTTACAGGATGCAGCTTCTCTTTATGTTGAACTGTTGGAGCATCACATACAGCACTTACTACACCCTCCTGGATGCACACTGTTGTTTTGTATGTTTCATTTAAATGGCGGTTAGCTTTTTGGGAAGAAGCTTGATGTAACTCTCCATTACCACAATCCTCGTGTTACGATACAGATCCGTTCCTACGACAGTGATGTAACCAGATTTTGGTGTAAGTCAATACACACCCTAGTCTAAGTCACTTACCTCTCCTGACACAGCTGTAAAATCATAAAAATGCAACTAAGCTACAGAAAAAAGAAAATGAATACTCCCTCACTCATATTCGGCATTACTGCATATTTGCACGCAATCCAACTTGTTTGCACATGTGATCCAGAACTAATCATATAACATCTGTATGTGACCTCACTAGTGCTTCTGTGGCTGAATGTAACCAAAAGCTCACACCAAAGTTCCAACGTCTGGTGTGAAAACGTCCCATATGAGTGTGTTACTGCAACAAAGAAAGACAAACTTTGAAAGAACGCTCATGCTTTTAGGTTAAACACTAAATAAGCAGGTGTCTATACATTTTTGGACACATGTTGTAAATTGTCAGTTGCTTCATTGGACTGCTCAGCTTAAACAAAATGCTATTTACTGAGCAAAAACATGAATTACATGTACATAACTAAACTGCAATGTTGATTAGTAGGACTATGTGCATATCATTTACTATGTGTGAGTAATCGATAATAGAGAGGTCGAAAACTGGCCTTGTAAAGTTGCAGCTGTATGTGTGTGCCACAGCGGCTGTGTGAGCTGTGTGAGCATCTTTCACGCTTATTGAGCAAACAGTTGGGAACACAAGGTGGAAGAAAGCCAATCAGTAGTCTATTTGTGCCTAAGAAAGTGCAGCTCAGCCACTTAGAGAAGGAAAACTATAAAACAGTATGAGCCTGCATTACAACTATCACTTCCTTGCCATTGTTATAAACATACTTATTTTTTTATACTTCCTGAATGGGGGAAATTTTTTTGTGAGCCTTAAATCCCACAGAAATGCAGCATGATGTCGATGTGAGCTCGAAACGTCGTATGTCGAGACTGTTGTGACCGAGGACCCCCTGCAGCATGATGTCGATTTTCGAGTGAAGTCTTTTCTTTATACATCTCACTGATAAACACCTTTCCAATCTGGGCCTTTTATGTAGACTTTTCTTAGAAATTCAGTGTCAGGGAACCTTCCCTGTGCTGAGCTTTCTGTTTCCCTAGAGAATCGATGCTGCAAAGTCTGTTTGCGTAGCTGGTATTTTGTCATCATTATCACTGTTAGAAAGCTGCTTATTAGATAAAATTGATGCTTGTTTCATCATGTAGTTTACAAAAGCCTTTTGTCTGCATACTAAACAGGGCAATGGCCATCCAAAGGTATCAGAAATGTTATGCTCTTTGAGAACCACAAATTAAAGCCTTCGGTTCTAATGGACCATTAGTGAGTGACAATAAAACCTATTGCATCTGCAATTAAATTACTATTTTCTTTTGCAGCTTAGATAAGCAGTTAGGCAGTATTTGAACTGCACAGCATACAGAAAGCCTTCAGTGGAATTATTCCTCTTGTAACCTGCCTAACAATGACAAAATTAACGAGGAGCCAGGATTAGATACAAAAGCCTTCTCGCTGCTCATTGACACAATTTATTAGCTTCATCATGCGCAACTGATTGCCCTGATTCAGGTTAGCATATCGTAGAATATCTAATCAACTGAACAGATGAAGAAAACAATGTTGATGTTTGATAATTTATTCATGTTAAAATATGATGCACATTCGAATCAAGTGAACTCAGTGTTTCACTCTTTGTGGTGGACGATACAATAAAGCAGAGAAGAATGTCCTGCTTTTGGGAGTATGATTTGAGTCTCATATGTTTCCTTTGCTTCGTGCAGCTGAGGGCTCTCCTAATATTCTCATTTGAAGGGAGTATCTCTCATAAGAGCCTTGTTTAAGGAAATATCAACCAACCAGATTTCCCATTGTCATGTGATCAAATTAAGCGCTTAAATCACTTATAGTGTTGAAAATGCTGTGCAGTTGCCTGTTGTAAAGAGTGAAGTGCACACAAAGGAATTTTGTCAAAGGTATAAAATACATTAATACATTAATCTTAAGCTAATTTAGTCTCTGTCATATTTCATATAGAGCCTGACAAAAGTGCTTTTACAGAGAAACAGACAGAGAGTTGTGGGTGATAATTTAAACTTCTGACCTTCAGCTGTTCCCTGGTACTCTTTGCCAGAACACATCTTCATTAATCACTGCACTCTTTTATTAGATCTGCTTCTTCGTGTCTCTAACGCTGCACTCGTTTTACAGATCCCTCTGTCTCACTGTCTGGGAGACTGGCCATTTACAGCAACAGATGACAATCTTTATCCTTTCAAGCAGCCATCCCCTCCTTACAAAAACTTATTTTCTCTTCCTGTCTATCACTCATAAACTTGAGCTCACTCTCCCACGCACACCTTACCTAATTTGTCAGGGGACTGTATAAAATGTTTTTCATGTCTCTCTCCTCTAACAGATCACTCTCTCTTTGTCCTTTTTAACAGCATGGCATTTGGGCCCAGTAAAGCTGAGGAGGAAGATTATGAGGACGTCCCCATAAATAAAACTTGGGTTTTATCGCCAAAGGTTTATGAGAGCGACGTCACCCTCATTCTGAATAAATTACTGCAGGGATATGACAACAAACTGCGACCAGACATTGGAGGCAAGTTAACACAGCAAGTTTGGATCAGTTCCCATTCTCTCAAACCAGATTTTCACCCCAACAGTCAGTGGCCATAAAAACTGATATTAAATAAAGAGGTTCTGGGCTGCCTAACTGTTTTACAGTTTGTTAACTCGACATTTGATACTAAAATTTTAAGCCTAAATACGTTGTTATTTAACACAAAATTGTGGAAAGTGTAATGATTTTCACATATTCAGGGATATTATTGCTTAATTGTACACTGTGTTCCTGTCTCGGTTGCCGTTTGCTGGAAGGAATGCGCTGAGCTGACCACGGCTCAGGCGTTTAAGCAAATTGATCCCAACGGTGTCAGAGCACAACAGAGTCAAATCAGCATTGATCTTCCTTCTTTATCTGTATGTTTATGTGTATCTCTGAGAGCCTGGGAGATACAGAGAGAGAGAGATGGAGAGATAGACAGAGAGAGAGAGATGGAGAGATAGACAGAGAGAGAGAAAGTGAGACACAGACAGAAGGAGAGCGAGGGCGAGTGGAGTTCATTAGTGTTCTGAGCCGACAGTGAGGGGGTGTAAGGAGGACCTACGGGCTCTCTGTGATTCATCATCTCTTTAGATCCACATTGTTTTTCTTGGATGCATTAGACGTAGAAAAGCCTCTACAAGTCCGTGTCATTTAGTTTCTTTTAAATATTTGCAGCTTTACTGAGTCTGATGTAAATTTTATTGTTTCAGTTTATATATACCACTCAGCCATAGCATTAACCCTCTACTGCATGATTTTCTGTTTTAAGAGGAAAAAAATATTTCCCCTAGTTTTTGGGAGCTTGTGGATCCTTGATAATATATCAATCATAAAATGTGTCCCACCCAAGACCCCCTACCAGATTTTGGTTTGTTGCCGCACAGCAACTTAATGCTACAAGGTGTACTAAAATGCCAAGGTATTTTATATGGAATGAGGAACAAACAAGCATTAAATACATTAGAAGTGTTAATGCATTTAATGCAACAACAGCACAATTTTCAACAAGTTTTATTTCAACAAACATCAGTTACAATTGTTTTATCAAACTGTGGGTTAGGGATTAGCTGCACAGTGTGTTTGTGTTTATATATATATATATTAGCACAAACATATTTATAACTATATAGTCCTGTGCAAAAATCTTTAAAAGTCACCTATACAAATAGTTTAAAGACGTTTTTTCAGTGTGTGATAAAGTTTTTCTGCTACCAAAGTTAACATCCGAAAAAAATATTGAAGATAAACAGTAAAGCAGTAAAAAGTATAAAGATTTGTTTTGTTTGTAAAAAAGTAGCTGATATTTTGTGAGCTGACGAGGAGAACACGGGTTCAGTTCCAGATTTCTCCGCGGTTCCTCCAGGAGAGGAGAAACTTTTGTGAAATTCCATCAGCAGCTCCTGATTTAATTTATTGAAGAACTGATCAAGTTAAACCAGGTTTCTGATGGAAACTGTAAGTAATATTGGACTTCCACAAAGAACACACAGCTATACAGATATATATTTACTGTGTAATGTTATTGGTATTTATTCTATTTAGGTTTATTTGGTATATTTAGTAATGTTCCTGTGAAAAAAGAACACACACTGATCATGTGAACGTATGTGTGTGTGTGTGTGTGTGTGTGTGTGTATAAACCTTGGTGTTTTAGTGCCCTTGTAGCATCTTGTTGCCCTGAGGCAACAAACAAAAAGTGGTCTTTCTGCGCGATGATACCCTGAGGCACCAAATGAAAAACTACAATTTTAGTATATAAATAAAGACACAAAGATAAGCTTGTTCACATATTCATATGCATCACATATTTTTTATGCAAACATTATTTCAATTTAAACAGGTTAAAAAGTGAATGTAAAAAATGTATCTTACTTTCTGCTAGCAGTGTGTCCAACACAGCTATTGGGGTTTAAAAAGGACTGCTCCACCCCAGATGAAAAGTCAAACCTCCACCCACCTCAGATTTTATTGGTTTCATCAGACTTTTAAAGTGATGTTTTAAAATAAATGGGGAAGTGGGTGGGCCAAAATAATGGTTTGTTGCCAGAAGGCAACACTATGCCATAGAGGGTTAAAACCACGTACCTAAAAAACTGCTTTGACCCTTCAAGATCCATCTGCAGGTGTGCTGTGGCATCAAGATGCTAGCAAGTCCTGTTGTGAGGTGAAGCCTCTATGGATCAGACTCCTTTGTTCAGCCCAAAAATGCTTGATTGAATTAAGATCCAGGTTCAACACATTGAACTCTTTTTCATGTTTTCAAATTCTGAACATTTTTTTGCAGTGTGGCAGAGCACAGATAGAGGCCACTGCTATTACAGAACCCTGTTGCCATGAAGGGTGTAGTTGGTCTGCAGCGAAGTTTGGGACATGGTACACAGTTCAAATAAAATCCAGATCCAAATCACAAGGTTTCCTAGCAAATCATTGCACAGAGCATTACATTGTCTCCAACAGCCACCTCTTCCACCAGAAAGCAATGCACACACCACCAGCCATCCACATGATGTAAAAGAAAATGGGATTCATCAGACCATATAATGCTCTTCCACGGCACCATTTTTTCAATTATAATGCTCACATGCCAGTTGTAGTTGCTTTTGGCTCTGGACAGGCATCAGCATGAGTGCTGTGATCTGTGAGCGTAGGTCTGTGTTCTGCTCTGACAATCACAATTTGACCCTTGTCAAAGTTATACAGATCCTTACACTTGTCCATTTTTCCTGCTTCCAAAACATCAACACAAGAACTGACAGCTCACTTTCTGCCTAATATAGGCATGTAATGAGATAACCAACGTTATTCATGTTTTAATGTTGTGGCATTTTGGAACATTTATACTACCCTTTTTTGCATAAAATGTATATCCAGCCATTTCTGGTTATTGGTTTAGTAATTTGTGTGTCACTATTGTTTTATACATTATTGACCACACTTGAAAAAATCCAAACAAAAAGATGTTTGGAGAATATTTGAAAATAATACATATAATAATTTATTATACATTATACATTGGAAATGTTAAACTACACAACACTCACATTACTTTACAGCTGCAACAATTAAAATAGAGATGTTAAGAGCAGAGTGTGTGTGTGTGACTCTGTTTCATCCCATCAGAAACTGAATCAGGAGTGAAGCTTCTGGAAAACAGCACATAGAAAAGCTGCTCTACAAACACTACTGCACTCACAACACATTTTCTTATTTTTCACAGAGCTCACTCTGCAATAGTTAAAAAAAGATTAGCAACCTGTGCATTTTACACACACTCTCACACACACACTGCACAGAACAGAGAACAGAAAAAAAGGGAAACGTGGTCTCATTTTTTTCCATGGCTGTAAACTCAATACCTTGTAATTTCAAGTTCGTATTTTTTATATGCAGCACAGTAACAAAAAGAAACAAATTGACACCCATTTGATCCCATATATAAATGGAAATGCATATTTTTGCAGTGAAACCAACTGTGATTCAGACAGCTGTGTATGTGAACAGCATCGGCCCAGTGGATCCCATCAACATGGTAAGTTCATACCAGCTACATTCATTGTATGTTATACATTATGAATACAAATGTTTAACACTTTCCTGTAAGACTTTTTAAACGTGTTGCCATGAGCTGTTCGTTCTCCTTAATTGTTACCCTGTGTGAGAACAAATTGGGTAAATAAAAAGCTGTTGTTCTGCAGGAGTATACTATAGACATCTTCTTCGCTCAGACATGGTACGACAGCCGACTTCAGTTCAACAGCTCTATGAAGGTGCTTATGCTGAACAGTAACATGGTGGGAAAGATTTGGATTCCTGACACCTTTTTTCGCAATTCCCGCAAATCTGATGCCCACTGGATCACCACACCCAATCGCCTTCTGCGGCTGTGGAGTGATGGACGAGTGATGTACACTCTGAGGTGTGTCACTGCTAGACATCCTTTATTTCACACATCTGGTGCTGATGTGTGCGCTTCTGTTCTCCTGTCCTAAAGCACTCTCTTTCATTATAAAGAAAAAAAACAAACACCCCTGCTGTCTGTTTGTACAGTGTAAGCCATAGCCATTTATAGTGAATTTTTTATGTCAGCTGAAAGTGAATAACTTCAGAGAAATGAACTTTTGTTTTGCTCCTTACCTTTTACAATTCTGTTTTTGTCAGGTTGACTATTAATGCGGAATGCTACCTTAAGCTGCATAACTTTCCTATGGATGAACATTCGTGTCCGCTGGAATTTTCGAGCTGTAGGTGTTAAAAACTGTTACCATCAGTCTGTGACTCAGCCTCAGCCCTGCCCTGAGTGTTGCTGGCCTACCAGTCCCCACACATTGCCTCTTGTCAGCTGACCAGCCTTCATGCACCGCGTGCTATGGCTAAACAAACATTGCCTCAGGCCTGTCCTAAGTGCCATCTTTCAACCCCGCATTGAGGAAGGACAGTGTGCCATCCCTCAGCAGAATACTCATCCCTCTCCAGCCGTCTTTACATTCCTCTGTTTTCCAGTCTGTGTCATCCCTGCATCCATGGAATGCGCTGTCCCTCAGCTTTCCATATGTCATCAACCACCGTGGGCAGAAGTTTGAGGGAAAGGCATGCTGTGCATTAGACAAGAAGTGGGCCATCTTGAATGCCTCAGTGCCATCCTGCCATTCTTTTATGTGTGTATGTGCTGTGCAGCATAGCTGTATGTGACTTACAATGAGACGGTAAATTGAGATGTAATCTGTAAACTTGTCTTTTTTTTTTTTAGATGGATATCCAAAGAATGAGATTGAGTATAGATGGCAGCGTCGTGCCGTTGAGGTCGCAGACCAGCGCTACTGGAGACTTTACCAGTTTGCATTTGTTGGCCTGCGGAGCATGTCTGACGTGGCACACACTCAGTCTGGTGTGTGACGTGTTTGCAAAGTGATTTTAAGTTATGCAACCCTGGAGATTTACATCATTGGCTAGATGTTCAAGTCTAGTCTTGAGATACACATGGCACAGACTGTTTTAAACATAACATAGTGTGAAGCTAAATGCTTTACCTGTAATGTGAGGTGGTGGTGGCCTTGTGGGTAATATACTTGCCGACCCACTAGTTAGGGAATGGAAGTCACTTTGGATAAAAGTTTCTGCTAAATGCTGTAAATGTAATTTTACAAAAAACTGTTTGAGGGGAAAGTTTTCAATATTTCCTGGACAATTTGGAATTTCAGTGCAAAGTTAAGTAAATTTTTCTTACACAATTTTCTTACACAATACCCATGAGCCCGTTGTCTGCATTTGATGCATGAGGTACATTTATGACATTTGTTTGGGTTTGTGTGCTAAAAACACTCGTTATTCCTTACAATCAAAGATTTGGCATAAGTAAATAACCATCATTTTGATTGGCAGTCCTGGCTGAAACACTCCTTATAACTTCAGTGTGAATAGGGGCTAAACTGTTGTAGGGTCAATAGGAGGATATATGTAACTGAGGTCACAATCCTATGGTGTTCCTAATGTGGAAGAACAAAAGTAATATATTTGTTGTTATATTCAGAGCAGAATTTTATGTTTATGTTTTATTCTAGGAGAGTATGTGGTTATGACAATCTTCTTTGACCTGAGCCGGAGAATGGGCTATTTCACCATCCAGACCTACATCCCCTGCAGCATGATTGTAGTATTGTCCTGGGTTTCATTCTGGATCAACAAGGATGCTGTTCCCGCCAGAACATCTTTAGGTATCCTCCTGCAGACATTTCAGAACTGCTTGAAATTACTCAATATTTTGTAACATTTCAGGGTTATAGGCAATTAAATGAGAGATTTGAAAACAGTAAACAGATTTGAAAACAATAAACAGATTCGATTTGTTTAGGTATTTCCAAAAATGATTCAGGCCATTACTTTAAGCAAACTTTATGTTTTGTGGTGAATTAATGAATGGAGGAGGAATCAAATCTGAGAACGTCTTGAATTAAACTCATAAACTCATTAGTCATTCATAGATGCCTGCTTTTCCTATGAGGTTTTGTTGTGTGTTTGTTAGTTATCAAACAGGTGTGGCTGAATGTGAGTGGGAGGTGCTAGACTTCATGGCAAATTATGCAAAACACAGAATCATCTCTTTACAAAAACTCTGTTAAACTGTTTAACTGTAGGCATTTCTATTACATGAAAGACATTTCTTAAATCCATGAACTGTCTCTTGTGTTTGTTTTTAAATATCCCAGGTATCACAACTGTACTCACCATGACAACCCTGAGCACTATATCCCGGAAGTCTTTGCCAAAAGTTTCATATGTGACAGCCATGGATCTGTTTGTGTCTGTGTGCTTCATCTTCACCTTTGCTGCACTAATGGAGTATGGAACACTACATTATTTCACCAGCAATAGGCAGAAAAAGAAGACCAAAGCCAACAGTGCACCGGTGAGATAATGTGTACTCAGCACCCAAATTCTGTATATTCTGATCAGCCTTTGTATTGCTTTCTCGCATAGGCGGGTTCAGACTCTTACATAGCTGTATAACTACATCAGAAAACTTTATTAATCCTGGAGGAAATTATTTATGTTACTTATGACTGCACAGAGTCAAGACACAGAGGCAAGAACAATATAAAATATAATGCTTAAAAATCCAGTAATGACTCCTATAATATAAAAATGAATGCTGGGGTATACATACTATAGATAACTTACTGTGGAGTGTATTACAAGTGACACAATAGTGGTCAGATTTTTTTTGCATGTAATGTAGTTTAGTAATATTGACATAAGAAGTGATATTTCATGAAGTAAGACTATTACACATTATTACACATAATAGCAATATATTGCACTTAATAAAATAACTTAGCACCCAGTAAAACTGTGCATCACATTATAGCCCATAATAATGCTCATAATGATTACTGTGTGGATGTGTGACAGGGGAAGAAGTTATGGAGTCTGATAGTGGGGGGAAGGAAGGAGTTTCTGAGGTGTTTACATACAACATGAACAAGAGCCAGCCATCACAAACATATACAGATATACTGATTAGGGCATTCAACCATTAGGCTTAACACAAAATGCTACATGCAAAATACCTTTTATGACCACTAAAACGTGGACACCCGAACATCATATTCAGATTTCTCATATCTCATTCCAAAAAACTGGAGCTGGGCTCCCTTTGCTGCTATGCGTCTCTTTTCTTCTGGGAAGACATTTCAATGGATTTTGACTGTGGGGTTTGCTTTCATTCAGTCTTAAGAACATCAGTGAGTTTGAGGAATAATGTTAGGTCATAACACATGACTTGTATTCCAATTAGTTTAACATTTGTTTGATGTGGTTAAGGTCAGGGCTCTGTGCAGGCCAGTTCAGCTCTTCCACACTAAATTCAATAAACTATTTCTTTGGAAATGGAGCTCACTATTTGCACAGTCATCCTGAAACAATTACCACAGAGCTGGAAGTGCTCAGTTCTCTGTATAATGTATCTAGCATCATTTCACTGAAAATAAGGGACCCAAACCATGAAAAGTAACTCTAGACAGTAATTCCTCCCCCACCAAACGTTACAGCATTCTCCCAAATCTACCAAAACCCAGATTCATCCATCAGAGAGTGGCCAGTTTGTGAAGTGTAATTCATCACTCCAGAGAACTTATTTCAACTGCTTTAGAGTCCATTGGTTGTGTGCTTTATACCACTTCAGAGGATGCATAGCAGTGCGCAAATGGAAGCCACAAATGCTTATGTGTGGCTGTGCACAAATGGAAAGTCCATGAAGCTCCACATAAACAGTTCTTGTGCTGACATTGCTTTTAGAGGCAATCATTTTGAGGACAGATGATTTTTACATCCCTCATACATCAGGACGTGTGGTCCCATTCTATGAGCTTGTGTGGTTCATCAATTATCTGAGCTTGTATTGCTGGTCTTAGATGTTTGCACTTCACAATAGCAAGTATTTCATGGCCGCTCTGGCGGGGAAGAATTTTGAGGAATAAAATGGCTGGAAATGTGACGTTCTATGACAATACCATTCCAAACATCACTGAGCTCTTCAGTACGACACAATTGCTACCAGCGTTTGATTTAGGAGATTGCTTTTCGTATATTTTTTGTGATTTCATGCATAATAGCTATTTTTGTCTGACTAATTAGATAAAAGATGCCCGCATACATTTGGCCCAGTTCAGACAAATAGTCACACAAGAAATAACACTTGGCTAAATGGCAAACTGCAGCTGAGATAAATTGAGAACACAGGCGATGTGAACACGAGGTGAAATCTGCAAAGTCAAAAAAATTGATAATAAAATAAAATGGCAATGTAATTTTGGTAGTTGGTTTAAAGGTCTTTTAGCTCATTAAGCTTGCTAATTGGCTAATGAGAATTTAAATGTATATTATTAAAAAGCCTAATGAATCAATAATATCTGCATATCGTTGTAATGGGCCTACAAGGTCTTGCTGTCATGATACTGTGCACATGTTCATTCACTCTTCCTCTATGCTAGAAATCGAGTATGGGAAACATCAGACCCGGGACATCTCTGCTTCAGATGAACAACATTGCCCCTTACCACGATGATGATGACTACACCTATGAGTGTCTCGACGGGAAAGACTGCACAAGTTTTTTCTGTTGTATTGATGACTGCCGCTCAGGGGCATGGCGTGAGAACAGGATGCACGTCCATGTGTCCAAAATCGACTCTTACTCCCGAATATTTTTCCCAACCGCTTTCGGCCTCTTCAATCTTGTCTACTGGATTGGGTACCTTTATCTATAAAGAAATAGTACAAGAGAAGGAAGGACTCATTTAAATTTTCAGATATTTGGAAATCATTTGTAAATTTCCCATCCTCTTGATACAGTATTTGGCACCACAAGTCCCCTTTGACAGTGAATGGCTAAAGGCAGCAGTTGGATGTTTCACCAGTGGATGTGTGTTCATTTAAATTGAGGAGGGAATGTGTTTATAAAGAAAATAAATAAGAGGCACATGTGACATTTTAATTTACAGTTTGAATTACAGTACATCAAATATTTAAATTTCCTGAAAGAAGTAACCGTTTGTTACTTCTTGACAGAATGTGCCAGATCAAACAAAAATCATTTCATTTATCTGCCTTTCTCAGTGACAAACCATTCTCAGAATATGGTGTAATGGAGGCTATAATTTAAAATAATCTTGTACTGTCATAGATAAACTGACACTACAAGAGAGAACAGATAAAGCATTCATCTCTCTGTTTTGTACACAAAATATAGAACATTTTCCAGTTTCATGCAAGCCAGTTAAATACCGTAGTTGCTTCAAATTTAACAGGAAATTTTAATTAGCTAACATACTAACCTGTCAACTAGTAACTATTCAGTTGTTCAAATAGTTTTTATTGTAAAGACACTAATCTGATTGCTTGTATATACACTAAAATTCAACTTACTTGAGCCTTACCAAACCAAAGCTTACATAGTTTGAGATTTTGAAGCTTAAGAGTTTCCCGTAAGCCATTTTCTTGGAATTAGCTAATAATTACAGCCTACTCGACTTGAAAATACAGTTAACGCTAACACTGTAACTCTTCATTGTCATGTAAACATTGTAAGTGAGCGCATAAGTACAAATTTGTTTTATGTACACACTGTAAGTACACTGAAAAAGCGTAATTTGAATTTACATTGCTTACATGACTTGACTAAGTCGCATCTAAAAAAGTGAGTATATCTATAATTGATATACTTGTTCCAACATTGCCTTAAATTTAAACTGGGAAAATAATTATGTTTCCTAATAATGATTAACTACTTTCAGTGTATTTGGTAATGTAAGGTCTGAGAATAAGATACAGATAAGTTTCAATACAGATTGAAAAAGACAATTAGATTTTTCCCGCAAATAATTCAGGCCCTGTCGGACAGTAAATAGAAACATTGAATTGTGAAAATTCAAAATACCATTTTCCAGTGTAATTAAGTAGCAATTTTGAGTGGAGACAAAAAGCTTTTCATGATTTTACAACTTTGCCTTTTTTTGTCAACATCTGTCCCCCAGTATGTAAGTATGTAAGATCCAATGCTAAAAATGTTGCTAACAAAGCCTTTAGTATGGAGCAGTGTGGCCAGTATGTTTATAAGGCTCAGTCGTCTTGTTCTCGTTTTCCTGACAACAGCTATGCTTTCTGCAGGCGAATGGTTTCACAAGCTTCTCATTCCTATTATCTCGTGACTCATCAACGTTCCTGCAGATAATGAATTCAAATGTTCTTTGGAGGCAGATCTGCTCTCTCTCTCTTTCATCTGGCCCTGCAGACACGCTGGAAAAAGTAATGAACTGATTTTTTTTTCAAATGTACACATAGATTCCACATGAAATGCAAATATATTACATTTACAGAGCTGTGTGAGTGTAACATACTTTACTCATATGCTAATTATGTCTGTTCTTCGTACGCATCCCATCAGCAAAGACAAAACAACAAAAGATGGAACCGTTCCTCGTTAGCTTATCACAAAGCCATTGATGCCTTCTGTATAGTTTTGCTCTTAATGTAGGCAATTCTGCAAGTACCCCTGTTTAGGCTAAATGTTATATGTGGAACATTTAAAGCATGATTCTGTCTGATTGTGTTATTGTGTAGCTCGAACATACTCACCAGTAGTCTTTTTCGAAAAAGCAGTTTGTGTGTCTGTGTTGTCTGTTGATACTACTATCAGACCCTCTGCCCTGTCTCAGCTGTGCTCTGTCAGATCTCTGTTAGCTGGCTTCTTTTACATGGTGTGTGTATGGATATACGTCTGTCTTCATGTCGCAGTGTAGTCTTTTTCCTCTTGTAACATATTTCCTAAAGTAGAACTATGTAGAGATCTGTGTTGTGTCCAGTAAGTAAACACTCTTTCACCCAGTCAGTGGTTAGTGAACATTTTGTGCACCCTATGCAGAACACAGAATCTAACAGCAATGAATATTTATAAAAGAAATTCTATTTATATTTTTTATATAAATAGATGACTATTGAGGTTTAACATGATTAAAATGTGTCAAACAGCTGCACACGTGTGCTTTGTGTTTGCCGGTGCTTTTTTCTGCCTGAAAAAGAGAACTGAGAGATGTCTGTTACATTCTTTATTCTTGTGCAGTGCCATGACACATTTGAATCATGGAGGATTTTTTTCAGTGTGTTTTATTTTTTCTTAGCGATTGTTTTCCTTGATTCTGAATAACTAAATAAAGTCTACGGCTTGCATGAGAGAAGAGAATGTGGTTGGGTGTATGTGTGAGTCCGCAGACGTACAGTCGCATGCAAAAGATTGGGCTCCTCTGGTAAAATGAGGTTTTGTTGATTTTTTTATGGCCTAGTGGTTTGGGCATTTATCCTGCGATCGGAAATTTGTAGGTTCGAATTCCAAGACTGCTACAGACACCACTGAGGTACCCTTGAGCAAGGTACTGCTTCACTTGGTGAATGGGTTAAATACAGAAGAAGGATTTCGTGCTGTTCACACCGTGTGCTGTAGTGTGTTCATGTTTGTCAAAAAAAGAAGAAAAAAGAAATTGTGGATTTCTTTTAATGCACAGTTACTGTTTATTTGGTGAATTTAGCATTTCTGGAAAATAAGGATAAAAATGTAGCCTGAGCAAAAGGTTATGACAGACTTGATGTTTTATCTTTTTCCAGTATGTTGATTGTACAGAAAGTGCCATATTTGTGTGTTCAGTCTAGAGGATGTGACCTTAACTTCACTTACAAAAATCAACAAAACAAAACAACAACACTTTGACTATGAGCATCTAAACTTTTGCATATGACTGTATACCTCTGTATGTGCTCGTGAATGTGTGAGATTTTATACTTGCTTTGTCCACTGTTTTGCTGCGCTCTCTCACCTGTCCTTTCTGTCTATTTCTGGCAACAGATCTTGTTTGGCACTTCTTTCTCTGTCAGCACCCTAAACCCCATGCTCTTCACCTGTTAATAGATTTGTGAAATATGTGCAAAAAGAAACAAGCAACTTTAACACTGTGAGAAAATAAATCTGTGCCTGAAAAAAGCTGAATAAAATTATCTGCTCTTTTTGCTCATGTTAAATATTCAGCACCTCATTGAAATGTAACATTAGGATGCAGAGAAGCTGGAGAAAACAAGCTTTTGATTATTTTTCTTACATGGAAAGTCTGCAACGGGACACTTATCAGCTTATTATTTCTTCAATTAGTTTCAGTTTACGCAGTGAGTACATAATGTCAACTGTGACTGAAGGTTTCATGGATTAAAAACGGACAATAATCTGTTTATTTCTACTATTTTGGGCTAAAAAGTCTTAAAGGGTCCATGCCCTACATTCCTCTTTTACCCTAAATGTCTTCTTTACCTTCTTTGGATGTTGTAGCAAAATATTTACATTTTTACATGATCTCATTATTTCTTAGAATCAAACAGGCTGTTTTTGTTACTGATATATTGTAAAGGAGCTCAGCTCATTCGAATTATGCCTCAAAAGGTCATGCGTTCGAATCCTACCTTCAGCACTGGGTTCCTGAGCAAGACCCTTAACCCCAAGTTGCTCCAGGGAGACTGTCCCCTGTAGTTAGGGAATGGAAGTTGCTTTGGATAAAAGCGTCTGATAAATGCTGTAAACTTAAATATATGTAAAGCATTGGCTTTTGTGACAGAAACACAGAAACAGCTTAGTCTTCATGTACATTTTGAAACTTTAACAATGTTTATCTACTATGTAAAACTCTTTTACCCAAAAAGAATTTTGCCTTTCCCTAATATGGGACTCTTAAGAGTGTGATCACAAATATGTGAGTAAAGTAAAATGGTCACGTGTGAACACAGCACATATTGTGAACAGTGTGAAATGCATTTTACCCATTTACCAAGTGAAGCAGTGGGCTGCCACCGACAGAGCGTCTGGGGAGCTGTGTGTGGTATCATGCTCAAGGGTACCTCAGTGGTGCTACTTGCAGTCCTGGGATTCAAACTTGCGATCTTCTGATCTCAGGGGCAACACTCTAACCACCAGGCCACCAACATTAGAGTTACGTATTATAATGCAACAATTACTCTCCAACTCATTCTAGGATGTTAGAATGCAATTCTAGAGGGACTGGAAAAAGTCCAGGACAAAGCATTGTCTTAATGAACTCAAACCTCAAACGGTTAAAAGGACTTCACTTGTGATACTATCCTGAGGCAATTTAAATTAATTATAGCTAGAACTAGTGAAACATGTATGTGTGGCCTTGCTGCTCTTAGAGAAAGTCATGTGTCCAACATTTATTTTCAGTGTGCACACCTGTTTGGACTGCATCTGTATACACTCCCTTCCAGTTCTGTTTCTACAGGCAGGCCCCAGTGATTAGCATAACTTAATAACAGTAGAAGACTTCTGGGTAATGGTAAGAGGGAGCAGATTAAAGGCTGTCTCAGTAAAGACAGATCATGGATTACACGCTGATGAGGCCAATACAAGATCTTCAATGAAAAACACCCACAACACTGAGCTCAAGGCTGCACTGCTGGGTGAACTGAAGGTAGTTAAGGGAGGTAGAGGCTTGTCTGAAAAGTGCAGAGCCACTGTCAGCACATTCAAAAAGTCGCTGCACCACAGGCACGCAAAGCCGATCTAGTGAGAAGAAATGTCAGGCATGCCGAATCTGAAAATGTCTTGTAAGAGAAACTTATCTTGTTACTGTCCAGAGCACAACCTCTTTAAAGGTGCCAAAAAGACTTTTTTTGCGTGATGCCATAGAACAGCGTTTCCCAACCCAGGAAACTAGAGGCCTACAGCTCTCCCCATTTGAATGTTTTCCTGTTTTAATACACCTACACTACTGTTAAAAAGTTTGGACACACCTTCTCATTCAACTATTTGTATTTTTAATATTGGCTACATTGTAGATTAATATTGAAAACATCCCCTATAGCTCTTATAACAGCTTTGCACACTCTTAGAGTTTATTAGTGGAATTTCTTGCCTTCCTAATGTGTTTCGGCCCTTCAGTTGTGATGATCAGGTTGGTACACAGTTAGTAATTCTATTCCACTATGGTTCTACCCCAAATTAGAGCAAGAACCACTTAACTAAGTAAAAAGAAACCACAGTTAATCATCACCTTATTACAAAACATATTCTGGTTTGTTTAACTCATTTATTGTTTATATTAACCTCTCACTTTTATGCAGATCAGCAGTCGTGGATTGATGATAATATATATTCACTAATTTTGTAACAGTTTTGTTACAGCTGTGCCCTGTCTAAACATGTGGGTAGAGTTTTTTCAATGTTTCTTTTGTGTAAAAGTCTTTGTTTTGGCTCAACGCACGCTGCTAATGCTAAGTTAGCGGTACTGACTCGGTTTTTAAGCAATAAAAGCAATAGTTTTTCACTATAAGCGGGTGTTCTTGGAATGTTACACACGCGAAAAGAGGGGGGTTACTGTACTGCATGATTCCGTGTATTTCATATGTTTTCAATATCAGTCTACAAAGTAGACTGATAATAAAAGAAAAAACGTGTGTCCAAACCTCTTAATGGTTGTGTACTAATGAGCTGTTGTTTTGGACCAACTGTGTTGGCATTAAGAAAAGCACCAAAAAGAAACCTTACGCTAGTAAATATTTGTTTCATTATGTGAAGGTTCTTTGTTCTTTTAAAAGGTTTTTCCTTAATCAGATCATTATCATAACATTTCATTTTAAAAATGGTTCTGTGGGGGCCTACAACATTTTTGTTCTTTAATATTGCCCAAGAAACCTTTTTCCACCTTTTTGCACCTGTATGATTGTTGACCTACATGCTGGAATGTATGTGGCAGATTCCCTGGTCGTAAATGTTTCATGACTTGAAAGGGTTTGGACACCATGAAAATTCATTTTAGTCAATTTTGAACTGATACAAGGCTTCACCAATATTTCATGAGTACAAAAATACCACCTGGCACTGGGTAAATACAAACAGGATAGAGGATAGAAGAGAGCAAAAAGAGATTGAAAAAAGGGTGTTAGTTGCAAAAAGACACATGTCTATAAAGAAAGAACTGTACATAAGAACAAACTTGAGAGGAGGTTTATCCTGAATCACAGCTTCTCCCATGAACAGATTTTATGTGCTAACAGATCAAAGTGTGCTGCAGAGAGATAGAGTGATGATGTGCATAAAAAATGGAGCAAAAAATGTAATTTTGTATCCAAAACTCAAAGTTGAAGCCCAAACGCTGCTCTGCTTTACACACCATCAAAAGGAGAGATAAGACGAGGTGAGAGAAATGCAGTTCTGACCTTCTGACTGCTTTAGGCTTCATATGTGTCTGTTTGCTAGGTGAGACCTTTTATCCTTATGAAGACCAAGCACAGACAGAAGCAGCAGATATCAAGTCAAAGGTGCAGCAAAGCATGACTTGCCATGAAAGCCTGATGAAATTTTGATGAACCATTAGTAGATGCACAAGAACATGAAATGCAATCCATGTATTTCCTTTTTATTTCTTTCCTTTCCTCTGTATTCCTTTCCTTTCATTTCCTTTTCTTTCTATTCCGTTCCTTTCCTGCCTTGTCCATTTGAGGTTATTGCCTTTTCTACCCTGGGTTATAACTGGCTCTTGACTGGAGATATTATTAAAGTAATAGTCTCAGTCAGGTTATTTGGACTGATATCATAGAAGAACCACTTTTGTTTCCTTAAAGCAGGGATTACATCACAGTCCTGGAAAACCCCACATCATGCACATTCGTGTGCTTTGTCTCTTACAAATATGACTCACTTTAATGAAAGGCTCTTGTGGGCTGGACAGGTTAGTTACTGAACTTCAAGCTTAAACCAAAAAGCTAGGTAGAGGAAAATGAAGAGCACATGGTAGAGAATTCTAATACATAGTGGAGTGTTGTTCAAATAATATGAGTTAATATAGGGAGGGGGTCAGGTTACAGAAATGATTTGCTAACAAAATGAGATTCATCTAATTTCAGTTAATTGTTGTAGTACCCACAAGTGCGCCTCTACACTCTCCTAACAGATGAAAATGTATGTTTTCCACTGCCTGCTGCTTATTGCTGAGAGCACTCGCAGCATCTCGAGTGTCATTAATCTTAGAGCTGTGAAGGAATTATGAGTTTTGCGGCTGTTGGTGTATAGCTTACCCTCTGAATTGTGTTGTTATTGGCGCACTTGGAGTTACTTCTCACACATAGCCATCAGGGGTAATTTAATGTTGGTTCTCACATGCCTTCTCTGTCTTGATGCACTAGAGTGCAAATAAACAGTTTTACAGCCACAGCAAATCTTGTGTGTGTGCGTGCCTGGCATTAGATTTTATAGAGACAAAATAAAACACATAAACGCACCTTTGAGTACCGGCATCATAATAGTGAGGTAATAGTGATGGATGCTAATGTCAGCATGCCAGACGTGATGTAGGACTATAGAATGAAAAACGTCCTTTGTGTAGAAACAAAAATTAAACCTGTGGTTTGCTTTTATAACCTATTACAACATTTATTAAATTAACACTGGCTCTAGTGTAGCGGGCAGGTTGATCCTAACATCTATATGCCTGATGCTCCATATACTGTATATATATATTAGTGGTGGGCCGTTATCGGCGTTAACGTGCTGCATTAATCTGAGACTCTTATCGCGCTTTATAAAAAATATCGCCGTTAATCTATTCACACAGTTGGGTTGGGAGCTGGGTCTGTACTACGCAAGCTATGATGACTTTCACCTTGATATTTTAGCGCGGATGTATACCTACTGTGAAACAGGGATGTCACTTGGACGGAAAGACAATGGGGGGGTGGGGGCTGGGGTCTTAGCCTTAGCCTTAGCCCCCAGGGTTGTAGGAAGGAATTAGCGTGTATAGAGGGCTGAAAACGTTTCACCAAACCTTTCCTTTCACTTAAGGAAATAAGTAAAATTAAGCAGTGAACAGTTATGGACACTCATAGTATTGCCATAGTATTGTTCTATTAAACTGAGTACAAACGGCGCTACCAGAGAAATATTACTGAACGTGCTCCGGTTGCTACTTG
>JBBPCW010000147.1:9769805-9785642 GCA_037974425.1 Phenacogrammus interruptus
GAACATGTACCAGATTAGGGAACCTACAAAGGGAGAACAGAGAACACACACGAGACCAGACAGAACAGAACAGAACACGACAGGACAGGACAGGCTCCAAAACCAAATACACTAAACCAAACCAAAAAGCCATAAGGGCATCCAAAAACAGAACAGACAAAACCAAACTAGAAAAGGGAAACCAAGAACCGAAAAAACCAAACCAGAAAAACCAAACCTGGCACGGCCCTAGCGTGCCAGCCCTGACAGTAGTATTAAAGTTGTTCTCACACAGTTTGTGAACAAAGAAGAAAAATAGAGAGATCGAGAAGTCAGATACATTAAATGGGCAGTGGAAAAGTGGCGGGAGGGAGAGGTGTTTGACATCTACACTGACCATAGTGTTCTCACGTGGGCTTTTAATAGTCCCATGACTCACTAAATGGACCTTGACTTTCACCTTTTAGCTCTATTACAAGAAAGAATGTTGTACCGTGGTCCCTGATGCATTGTCACACATGCTAAGCCACCACCAGGGAACAGTTGCCAGGAGCAAGTTGGCTGATCTACCATCTACTCTGCTGGAACTAGAGGACATTGAGAAGACTGAATCACTCTGTCAGGATTTGAGGTAGAACAAACCTTTAAACATTGAAAGGTCTTTTGTTGAGAACAGATGTTCAGATTGGGATAGATGGCATGCTGACTTTTGCCTATCAGTATAGCCACTTATGAGACAACAGGTGTATTTCCTGTTGGGTTGGCAATAGGTTGCCACTGGAGCGCCTTATTCACTGTACCTGTGTACATGAAACATCTATGAACAGCATGTTGCAGCAGCAGCCAATAAGCCAAACTAAGGTAGAAAGAGCTACAGGTGTTGCTAAAGCGAGACAAGACAGAAATTACAGTCCATGGCACAGAGATGTGTTGCAGTTGATGAAGTTAATCTGGTCTGGGTTAAAGCACATCTGTTGTTTAAAGCAGTCCGACTTTGGTTTATGACACAATATTTCCTGTGTTTTGCTGAACAGTCTCACACTGCAGTATGTTGGTCAGCTAAGATATGAATGCCCACAAACTGGCATTTGTGATTGGTCAGTGCCTGGACTCATCTGGTGAATGGCAACTATGTGTGGATTATCAATTGCTCAACAAATGCTTCTTGGAAGGCTGCACACCACCTGGGTGGATAATATATAGGTTAAACATATTGCTTTGAATTCAGCCTCAACATTTTTATATCTGCTGCATTTGAAGACAAGTCCACCCCATTTCTTAGTGCGTTACTGTCTTAATTAGGAAAGTAAGTGCTTATTAGTACGTTTGTTTTACAGTAAGTGCCTCACAGCCCCAGTTGAGCCTCTATGAATGTTTTCAATTTTATCATAAACTGTGGCAGGTGAGCATTTCATATTTATATGAGAATAGTACTGATTAGGCCTCTTTATTCTACTCTGCCCTACATATGTTACTGTCATAGACAAGTAATGCAGAAATTCATTGAACTGTGTAAACATGATTGTGTAGGGGAGAAGGATACATTCAAAGTGTTTTTAAATGCTGATTGAATTATTTTTACACCAAGATACACACCTTGTGCAATTATATCAAATGATTTTTGTTTTAATATAATGTACTTAAATTGTAGTTTACTGCATTTATAGTCACTGTGTGCCCTGTGGTGTTTTGGTGTCTGTGATTGTTAATGTCAGAGTTAGTGTTTAGATTAGCTGGTTAACTAAAGGTGTGTGGTGTGTTTGTGTTACAGGACTACACCATCACCATGTATTTCCAGCAGTCGTGGAGAGACAAACGCCTGTCCTACACAGGGATTCCTCTCAATCTGACATTGGACAACCGTGTAGCTGATCAGCTCTGGGTGCCAGACACTTATTTCATAAACGACAAGAAATCTTTTGTTCACGGGGTCACTGTCAAGAACCGTATGATTCGCCTACATCCAGATGGAACTGTACTCTACGGCCTGAGGTCAGTGTGTGTACATGTGTGCGTATATATTTTATTCTGAGTAGCATTCCCTTTGCTATTCTAATGTTGCTTTTTAAAGTCACATAGTGTCCTGTATGAGTCAGCTTGTGTAGCTCTTGTTTACTGATGAAGGATGAAGCTCTCTGCGCCCTACTTAACTCACCTAAAACTGAACAAACAGGTCAGGAAAAATGTGACTGGTTTGCATTTAGTTGTCTGGCGTAACAGCAGTTTAATGAAATACACAAAGGCCAAATCTATGTGTATACGATGTGTATATTTTAGAACCTAAGGTCAATTTATAATAAGGTGTATGTAAACGTATCTGAGCTGAGATGTTGAGAAGGACCTCATGGGTAAGCAAAGCACAGAATGTCCAATGTCTCCACAGTGAGTCGTGTGTCAGCAGTGCTTTGTGTCAGATAAATGCTGATTCGTGATAGAGTATCACTGAAGCCAAGACAAGAGGCACACAGAACTGGAACATTTTTTTAAGTTGCAGTTTGAAGACAAGCAGAAAATGTGTGATGTGGCAAAAGTTCATGCTATCCATCTTCAAAGTGAAAACACTGAAGCAAATATTCGTTCATAGAGAGAGACAGAAAGTATCCTGCTTTACATGCAAATATTTTGGAAGATACAAATGTACAAATGACCTTTGCACATGTTCACAGACACAGAGATGCAGAAATAAAATTGGACTTTTTGATGATATTAGTTATGAAAAGGAAGAAAATCTATTTTCAATGATGTCAACCCACTTTGTTAGGGTATACTCTCAATACTCAATGTTAGTTATAGACAGTTTTCTTCTTTCAGTAGCTTTTTCCTTGGCGTATGATCAGAGGGGCACATGACTAGACTTACCACCCACCTAGAGGCATATTGATATCAGAGGTCTACCATTCTGTTATAGATGGATGGAAAAGGTGGAAAAAACCTTGAAAATGTACACAATAAAAATCCTAGACGACTGGCTAGTGATCCCTTTCACATACCTATCACAACCAGCTGTGCAGGATGCTTTTACACTGTGAAACCTTCATGCAATTTTATTTTTTTGAGAGTGATATGAAACTGCATTTCACTTCCACCACACTATGTAAAGCCTCCTGCAATTCACTTGAAACTTGTTCAAAATTCCAGGGAAACAGATCAACTTTGTTAGACAATGTTCATGAGAGAAAGGCTTCGTTTGTTTAATTTGTTTAGAGTGAGGGAAAATGGTGTTTTCTGCTGATTCCACTGTCCGTGCTATTGCATTTTGCCTTGTTCCACACAAGGTGCAAGGAAAGGAAATGAGGACACATTAGAGAAATTAGATCTTCGACTGAGTTCTTGATTCACGTCTCTGATCTTCATTGGTGAAATGTACGTTTAGGTGTTGCACAGAACCACAGATGTTGGTATACACCAACAAAATAATTAATGAGAGCAGAAGACACATTTATTGAAATATATAAGAAAAGGTTCAACGTGAAAAGTTGCACAATCGCCTTTATGGATTAGTATTGAGTAGAGCTTAGACTGTATGAATCTGTCTTCAGTCTTCTATCCTACAACAGAAGCATAAGCAGACTCAGCTGCACGGCTCGAAACCACTTTTATTCTTCATCAAGGTTAGGTTGCATTTTGGTTATGCTTTGGTTTGTGACAAATAATTACACTGGAGACAGCACTTTGCCGTTGAGGGTTAGAGTAAGTCACTGGTTCACTAAACATATCTGCTGTTTTGTGTTTTCACTCTGAGGCAGAGTGAGACATTACCAAAAATAAAAACAATGATGACAGCCATATTGGCAAACAGATTTACTCAAATGATTCAAATGATGAACTGGGCTTCTTACAATTGAACATATTGGTCATTGAGTTATCTGGCAATTATTTTGACAATTAACTGTGTAATTGTTGGTGGGGATGTTTTAACCCTTTAGATCCCAACATAATTCACTATTTAAGATTGCCTCCTCTTTAATTTGAAAACCACACTCAAAGCTAAAAACAAATGATCAGCAGAGAGTTGTGAGCCCAGGGCTATAGTGAAAACTTTGGAAAATACTTAGTAATTCAGCTATATTATCTGTGAAAACACATGGCTAAACCTTTGGATTTAACCTTCATATCAGTGCTTACTAGCTAAGCAGAAATTGTGTCAGGCTCATTTGTCTCCATATCTGATAAAAAGCATGTCTGAACACAAATTTAAGTGCTATGAGTCAAGAGCACCCCCTTGTGGAGAATGTTAAGACTGCTGGGCACAGCTTTGAAAACGATCTATGAATACCTTGTTTCAAAATCAGAATCAGAAAACTTTATTGATCCCGGAGGAAATTGCTCATGTGAGGACTGCCACAACACACACAACAAAATAAAATAAAATAAGTCTAAAATCTAAATAAAAATCTGTAGAAAGAAAGCAACCACAATATGAATACACAGTGCTACATACAGAAATGCTTGGTATAATATCTATCTATGAGTAACGCAAATGAGTGAAAAACTTACACTTTCACTTACACTACGAACTAATGACTGATTCGTCAAGAACATAATTTTGGACTGACTTTTTTCTCGTACTTTACTGAACTCAAGTAAATAGGACAAATATAAACTATATGGACTGTGTGGTGCCCTGCTCAGTGTGATTCTCTGCCTTGACCCACCGAGATCCTCTGGTGAGGAATAAGTGATTACAGAAAATGAATGACTGAATTAATAGATACGTAGAACAAAATAATATCTGTACTGCAACTGCTTGCCTAAGCTCACAGAGAGGAATGTATATTGAAACTTAATAATACAATTTTGTCTTGTTTTACGTAATCTACTGCAACCAAGTAACCATGGCAGGGCAATTATAAACAATATGAAGTGAGTGGAACAAGACAAATAATATTTGTATAACTGCTGGCCAATGCTAAAAGAGTAAGAGTTACATTGTAACAAGCTAGACTGTTGTTCTTGCTTATACTGAAATGTCACATCAGTGTTCATCTACATATTTTGGGGGAAGGAGGGCTGTGCTTATTGCAAGGACTTGCAATAAGCGTAAGACAGCTGTACAAGATTGGCTAGGTAAAAGCTAGGTTGTATGTCCAATTTAAATGGTAAACATCAGATCATGTTGTGTTATAGCTGTGTAACATGTTACAGCTAACATTAACCTCTCTTTATCATGTGCTAGGAGGTTTAGAAAGATGGCTCTGTATAACTGCAGACATTTGTTTGTGTGTGTGCATGTAGAAGAAAAAAAAAAGGTCCTTATAGTCATAATTGACAACTTCATAAACACCTGACAAAATTGAATAAATTGACATTCAAACTTTTTGTACCCCATTCAGCATAATAATCATTTAATATTGATACACATTAAGCTGCTTGGCTAAGAGCTGCATGCTACCAGACAAACATCCTACCTCTTAACCACAAGCAGACTCTATGTCCTGTGAAGATTGTTCATTCACACTTCATACATATGCTGGACTTCATCAGGGAAGCTTCTGTGTAGCAAACAAGTTCCTTATAAAGGCTACACTTAGTATGATTCCACAGTTAAATAATTACAGGTGGAGTTCTGATCCTAATAAACCTGCCCTCTTGTTTCATGTGCTTGCAGACGGCTCAATTTTTTTCTAGAATAACGTTAAGATGAAGTGGTGAATGTCCAGAGACTAGGTCAAAAAGGGCATTTGTCAAACTTTCAAACGCAAAAAATGACCTTTTATGCAGGATGAGAAATAATATAATACGAATTTTTCATGAATTGATTTAACATTTCTTAATGTATTAGAGAATGCCTACATATATAAACCAGCAAATTTACATTTTGGCACCAAACTTAATTGCCTACTTTCATGAGAGTTGTTAAAATGAAAAACAAAAAAATGTTTTTGTTAGAGTATAATAACAGCATTCAGATACAGTGCGAGGGCATTTACATCAAAAATGCAACATAGGTTGGCCAAAATCAGTTGGACAACTTAATAAACTAAAATACTGCTGACTGTTTGGAGGATAAAATCTCCCAATTCAGAGAAAATGTACATTCCGATGTTGGCTGACTGTGGTCATGCATCTGATCACTTTGTGAACATGAGCTCAAAATTACTCTTTTTGAATGTAACGTAATAGATTTAACAGACAGTCAAAACAGTCAGAAATATACTAAGATAACATGAGAGGCAGGAGAAAAGAGTAACATTTAAGACCGAGTGGGTCAGGAAAAGCAATATATTATTCACATTCATGACATCTTGAAGAATGCAGGCAGTTATATGGGGCTCAACCCCATATAAAAGTCTATGGATTTGAGTGCAATGTCATTAAAATCTCTGTTTGTGTAATGGTCAGGCTTCCCAAAACTTTTGTCAATATAGTGTATCTCCCTTGCTGTAGACAATTTCTTGACAATTACTATGCCACTGAATGTGATCAGGCAAAACTAGCCCTTCTTTTGATAATTTTCATGAAAATTATGTTTGATGTAATTTGCAGCCCACAACTAGTTCCATGAATGTCAAACCAGCCTTAGAAATAAGGATGTAACTGGATATATTATAGTATCAGAACTGGGAAATATGGTTCATGCCAGTTTTTCTGCACATTAGAATGCTCCTCCTGGTCATGTCCTCACTACATACACCTACATATGTGGCTAGAAGGAACATATCCTAAAATATCTGCACTTAGAGGACACGCTCCGTTCTTCAGGTATCGCTCTGCTCAGGGCAGACTGCAGTCCTTTCTCTCTTTTATCATGTATCTGAGGACGTTCAGCAGTTCCCTCTGTCCCTCCCTCTCTTTCTCTCTATAGCTTTCTCCTTGCTGTATAATTTATGTCTAATGCACTATGCTGGGCGGAGAGGTGCGGACACTGTCTAATGCAGTGTGTTTGGACGTCTAACCGTAGGTGCGTGTGCTCTCCTTTGAGTGCTCTGTCTATAAATGTTTGTGATTACTGATTAGATAACTATCTCTCTGGACCTGAGTAAATCAATACTGGGGAGTAAAGTGAGTGTCTTTGTGTGAAGGGGTGTAGCTGTGTGTGTGTTGGCTCCAGCTGGAGGGCAAAGTGTATGTGTGTGTGAGAGACTCTGACTCTGCCAGGAAGGAAAGCTCTATAGCCAAAAGTTGTGTCTGGATGAAAGACTGCTCTCTCATAAGTTGTTAAAAAGTGCAGAAGTCACGCACTGAAAGGCCACAGCGTTTGTGTTGCAGTGTTAATTAAAGCACATCATAATTAAGATTGGACTTGAGGCATTTCTGAGTGCAGTGGCAGCCATGACTGAGACGGTGTGAAGGCAATTACCAGGAGAGGAGGGAGACAGACACACACAGAGAGAGAGAGAGATAGACAGAGAGAAAGAGAGAGAGAGAGAGAGAGAGAGAGAGAGAGAGAGAGACAGAGAGAGAGAGAGAGAAAGAGAGAGAGAGATGGAAAGTGAGAGAATGTGCAGAGAGGGTGGAAGTGATGCAGACAGAGAAGGGGAAGCATGAGGGGTGTGAGTCCACATTTATAATTTGGTCTGTTGCAGGAAGTGAGAGGCTTTCGAGGTAGTGTTTATGTCACTTGAATGCACAATGTGCACATATTATCCTGTGTTACCACTTCATTACATGCTACATCCGCTCTGTCTAAGCAGTGTTGTTTGCGGTATAATTACTGCACTTTTGTTGGTAGATAACACACTGCATGCCTGCACTTATTTTAAAACTGTCATCATTTATTTTCCCTATTATGCATGATATGTTTAGTCGAATAGTCATAAAGGAGTAATGGTCTGGATTCTCCTGTGTGGCCTAACGTCTAAGGGTTGGCCCTGTTCTCAGCAGGTTGCGAGTTTCCATTCCAGGTGGTGCCATGTTCAAGGAAACTAGGAAACTTATCCACCATCACTGTACCAACTAATAAGATCTATTAGATGATTGGCATCTTGACCAAAAAAGAAGTATTTTTTGTATTTTTGTGTTACGTAGCATGACTAAGATTTCTGTGATCATTTTCATTTTCATTACTTGGTATTGGTCACTACTGGCCGTATTTATTCTTCTAGCACATGTCCATATTAATACTTGCTAAATTGCAAAATACTGCATACCAGTATCTGCAATATAGCATAATCTTCAGAAGGATTTCACCAAAAAATGATCAACAAGAAAGTTTATTTAGACCCCACAAGTAAAAGTACTTCTAATCTTATAGTGTAACATTAATGAAACTGAAGTATTGTGTTGCAAAATGTGTACAAAACACATTTTACATGTTTAATATTAGTGTATTTAAATGCATTATCAGTATTTCACTTCAGATTCAAAAACACTAACTGAAACGGATACACTAATAATCTTATAAACATTAGAGTTTACTTTTTATGGCTTATATAAGTGTTTTGAGAAACTGTGGTTCAGTGCAATACTTAAGGATGGAACATCAGCATGATATAGAAAAGCAATGTAGAAAATGTAAAGATAGAAATGAAATACCGTGAAAAATGGACCTCTGCCACTTGGCTTGGCTGATTACACTGGGAGCCTTTTTGCTTTGGCGTACTCATTCATATCTCTCTTGCTTTGTTAGAACAACATATTAATTACAGCTATTTTCTGCAGATTTGTTATGAACTTTGAGATTGTATTGTTTCTAATTTACATATTAAAGAGGAGTAACGAGAAGTAAAGAGGAGCGATACAGAAATTAAGCCAGAGTGGCAATATCTACACTTCAGTTATCTTACCGCACTGCAAACCATCGAGCTCTCCACTGAAATGAATAGACACAGAAACATTTCAAGTGGTCAAGTGCAACTCATTGTCTACATGCTGTTAACACAAAATAATACTCTGTGTAATATTAATACTTTTATTAACACTATTAATTATGTATTAATGTCTTATTGCTGGGACTGGGACATCTCAGACTGTTCTTTCATTTCAGCTGATGGCATGTTCAGTACTGAGATGATTTTTGTTCATTTGGTTGTTATTTGGCCAGGATAACTACAACAGCAGCCTGCATGATGGACCTGCGCAGATACCCACTGGATGAACAGAACTGCACCCTGGAGATTGAGAGCTGTAAGTGCTATTTAATGTTAATCATTTTATCCATATGGTTTTTAAAGTTTAATGGTGTCATAATGTTGGCCATAAAGTGCATACCGTGAGTCCTTCAGGCCAGTTCTGATGTCTTATTCTCAACCTAACTTTGGGGCCAACAGTGTCGTTTCTCTTTACATGTTCATTTGTTTTCTGTTTCTTCCTTCATATTTGAGCTATGTTTGTAGTGTGAGGGCAATTGTGTCTTTTCCACTCAAACTTCTGTTGACATACTTCTAGAATTCATGCTTAAATCCTTGTTCGGGAATAAGATTAGCAAGAGAATGTAGAAAGTTATCAAACCCAAAGAGTTAAGAAGTTATTAGAACTTAGAATGTTATTGTAATGCATTGCGATCATATTAGAACTGTCTTTATCAAGTTTACACACCATTTGAAAATATCAGACACCCTGTAAAACGTGTGAATCTTAACATGAACACAGGTAAAGGTTAATCCTGTAAAGTTGACATTTTACAGCATATTTCTTCATTCAGAACACATTTAGAAAGAGCTGAGTTAAATCTGCAAATATTCAAACACATTTCTCCAGTTAAACCCAAAGTGGATGGCTGTTGTTTCATTTTTAAAATTGTTCTTCTGCATGATTGGTAGCATTTGTTGTGTGATAAAGTCACGGTCTGCACAAAAAAACGTGAAAAGCAATAGTGTGTTTCAGGGGTGTATCAAGAACAAGGGGGTCATTAAACCCAAAACACATCTTGGGACAGCTTAAATAGGAATGTTATTCTACTGTACTGTTCTATGTTGACAATCTTAAACTTAATATGTGATGTTTATCTGTCAGGGTGACTTTAGGCAAACTCTATAACCATCAATTTCACTTAAATTATTTCTTATCTTAGCTTAGATAAATGTAGCATTTGGAATCGTCTTAGTTAAGACCTGTTTGTGGAACTTGACCTTGGAGAAACACAATTGTTATTAACTTCAGAAGTCAATCTCTGTTCAGCACATTAACCAGTGATTTTTGTTATAGACAAACTTATGGGGTGGTTTTAATGAAATGTGATTAGTTGAAATATGACTAGTTTCAAGCACTATTAAACACTACATGTCCAAAAATGAGATTAAGAATCAGAATTAAAATTGCAGGAGGGAATGAAGTGATGAGGATGAAATGAGTCTGATTCAGTGAGTGGTTATAGTTTCTTCCTATAAGAAAGCTGGAGCTCAGCAGTGCAGCGGCGCTAATGCAGAGCGATCCTTGGCATTAATAATAGATTCCACCTGCGTGCCAAGCACCCAGCTCTGCCCCTGCTCTCCAGCCAGCCGTGGAAATTCAGTGCAAAGTGTTCACTCAATCAGCCTCCATCAGGCCGGCCCACATCCAGAGAGCAGCTAGGGAAGACCTTATCCTGCACTTCTTATATACCATTGAACAAACGGGGCCAAAATAAATGTGACAGTAGCCATATGCTCTAAATCTGTCTACTGTCTTTTTAGATCTGAAACAATACTAGTCTCTTTCTCCACTCCAGGTTCCCTTTATTTGCAATTTGGTCAGCAAAAAGCACCCTGCTATTACATGCTCTCTTGGCACTTTCCACCCAAAGGAGAACAGCTGTTGATTTTGTGTGTTCAATCCCTGTCGTACAGTCAAGGCACATTAGTATAATGTGTCATTTATCTTCTGCGATACCTGAAGAGAGGGCAGCTGTGCTAACTGATGTCTCTTTCTCTATATCACTCTCTCTTTTCTGCTCTTTCTCTCCCTCGGTCTCTCTCTCTCTGACGGACAGTGGTTGTAATTGGGTGTGCACTCTGCTGGGCAGACAGCTGTAGCGCTGTGAGGCTACTGTCATGTCAGCGATCAGAGACACAAATCACAACGTGAGAAAGAAAACCACGGGACCAACATCACAGCAGACTCAGAGCAGGACGTTTTCATTATTCTCCAAGGATTTTGCATAACACTGCAATGTCAAGCCTGTGGCCTCTCTGTTGATCAGTCTGTTTTTAAGTGATGCTTTTAAGGTTCTCATTCACAAGTTAGCAAAAAACTAAACAACCCTAAACTGTGGGAAAAAGTGAATGTAATTTTGACAGTGAAAGTATACAGGTAGTTGTCAGGTTCTACAGAGGGCTTTTCTACACTGTCAATACAGTACATTGACTTCAGACACTAATAATCATTTTCACACACATCTACGCCACACAGACAAATCTGCATCTGATAACACCTGACAACAGGTCAAAATCATCAGAGATAAGTTTATGTGGGTTCTGTGGTGTTTTTAATGCTGATTTCAAACCAGCTCCATGTCGTTCTAATTTGAATGTATTTATTGATCGTTTTTGATAGTTTTGCACATATATACATCTCTTTTTACAAAGATGCAGAGGGTAATATCACATCATTCTGTAAGTTAAGTTTTAGGCAGATTAGGAGAGAGATGAGTCTGGCAGGAGTTTTGCTTGTCTAGATAACAGCAATGAACCACAAAAAAGATGTAAAGCTTTAAAAGCTTTGTTTAGTGACATATTTTCATGCTCTGTTTAGCTGGTTTACTGAATTCTTAAAGCCACCAGGTTAATTCCAAGTAATTTGTTGTGTTGCCTTTCCACCTTAAAGGATGCATCAGTTAAATTTCTATGTATGTTGTAATCTGTATAGGTTTAGCAGTTATCTGTGCTGCCATTTCTGTTTGCATTTTGGCTCTGCAACATCTGAACAAGGGACTGAACTTTACTCCTTTAGTCAAACTCTCAGTGTATAGCAGTTAACATGACAAGTTTTAAGTAACCAGCATTGAGACAACATAGATCCAACCAATTGATCATGAAATTTGTTCAAATCTTTCATTTTTATCAATGCATTAATACCCTTCATTTTAAGAAGAAAATTTGAATTATTACTGGATACATATAGTACAGTTGCAATCAAAGTCAATGCCTTTTAGCCTCCAATCTTTCCAAGCGTCTTCTATGACGAAACTGCAGGAAGAAAAAGGCGAGCAGAATATAATAAGCCTCTGTCCCATAATTAAGCTGTAATTTGCCAGAGCACTGTGTTCCTCTTTAGATAAGTAGTAGAATTCTGCAGGGAGGGAAAATCCTCTCTGTTTAGTTTGAATGAGGAGTTCTCACAGATCTCTTTCCACTGTCTCAGCACATCTCAGCCACAAACTGATTTAGTGCCCAGACAAGACGTGGTGTGGGAATGGGTGACTGGCACCTCTCTCTCTAAGTCTCTTTCCTGGAAGGGTGACAGGTGCACGGAGTGTGGGCTTCACAGTATTTTGAGCCATGTCACCCACGTCTATTCATACCATTTGTCATTGTGTTTCTCTCATTTTTCTCTCTCTCTCTCTCTCTCTCTCTCTCTCTCTCTCTCAGATGGCTACACCACAGATGACATTGAGTTTTATTGGCAGGAAGGCAGTTCAGTAACAGGAGTGGACAACATTGAGCTGCCACAGTTTTCCATTATTGACTATAAAACTTTGTCTAAGAAGGTGGTATTTGCCACAGGTACAACAGAGCCGTCATCACCGCTTTACATTTAAGGTGCATGCATATCAATTATTAATGCATTATCAATTATTAATCCCATAAATTATTATTCAGTAAGTAAATCATTTGATGCCTACTGTAAAATGAATGTAAGTTATTGTTAGAGTGAGGAAATGTGGGGATCAACATGCAGGCTCTTTTAGGATGACACTCTCAGGGGCCTGGGGTTTTTGTAGGGCTATTTATTAGTGAAGTAACCAGTGTACTGTATTGTAAATACTGTAAGTATAATTTGTAATTTATTTTTATAAAAGCTTTTCAATGTAAGTGCACAAATGTTTGTTTTAAGGTTTGTCTTTAACTGTGCGTGTTAGTTGGAAAAATAGGAAGTACAAGGATGCCAGTAATGTTGCATGTCATATCCATTGTCGTATTATATAGAGCTATATGGGTTCCTATGAACTGCACTGTGTGTGTATACTGCAGCTGGTCCTGAACGGTTGGGACATCAGTACTTCTATGGTAAATGTCAGTGTGTGTTTATTGAGAACGTGCCCCACAGATATAGTGCTCCTCCTCTCTTTCTCTTCCTCTCTCAGGGTCATACCCTCGTCTATCACTGAGTTTTAAACTGAAGAGAAACATCGGATATTTCATCCTGCAGACCTACATGCCCTCAAACCTGATCACCATTCTGTCCTGGGTTTCCTTCTGGATCAACTATGATGCCTCTGCAGCACGAGTAGCTTTAGGTATGAATGCCTGTGTGCAGACTGTGTATTATTCCACAATTCTCATAAACCATACTCAGATGTGTTAGCACTAAAAAGAACACATGTTAACTTGATATATTAATTATGCACAACATTGAATTTACAGTAACTGTAGGATGAATGCATGGCATGACATTACATAATAATTACAACTACTTTTTCTGTCTCACTGTATCTGTGCAGGAATCACCACTGTACTGACCATGACCACCATCAATACCCATCTAAGAGAGACACTACCAAAGATCCCCTACGTAAAGGCTATCGATATCTATCTGATGGGCTGTTTCGTCTTCGTCTTCTTGGCCTTGTTGGAGTATGCATTTGTAAACTATATCTTTTTTGGACGAGGCCCACACCTGCAGAAGAAAGTGGCAGAGAAAGCTGCTAAGAGCAACAACGAGAAGAGCAGGCTAGAGAGCAACAAAGTCCAAGTGGTAAGAGCTATAGATCCATAGCTTCTTTGAAATATTTTAGAAAATATAAACATATCAAAATGTAAAAGGGCATACTGCTTCTCATTGAAACACAAAATCTGGTTGGGTCTCATTCATGTGCAAAAGAGACTTTTCCCTGTGATCCTTAGCAAATAATAACCGTACAGCAATTTCTCCTTACAACTGTCATTCTCACTTTTGTTGTTCATTGTTCTAATGATGGTGGCCATTGGCATTAACCAGTGTTAGAGGGGCTGCTTAAAAATGACTATTACACATATTATTCTTGTAGTGATCTTTGTTGATCAGCTAGTGGTCTTGACTGGAGTTTAGAGATTGTTTTGTTTTCCAGCCTCATGACCAAGAGAACATCTTTTTTGGAGGTTTTCAGAAATCTTTGTTCATGCCAATGATACCCTTCCACAAATATGAGTTGATAGATTTCTGTTCATTAAACAGGGCACCTACTCACACCTGACTGTCATCCCATTGATTGGAAACACCTGACACAAATTGACTGCTAATCCAGTCATTTTCATCAATAATTTACAAAATGTGATATTTTGATCTCAGTTGTGTTTAACTCGGCTCTATTTATGTACCTATAGGACTTTCTAAAGGGCTCACACACTTTCAAGCACTGTATAATAGTAGCAATCAATCATGACAACCGAAGTACCATAACATAGCTAACAATTGGTGTCTTTTAAAAAGTAGTCACAGACAACAGAACCACTGAATATAAGAATATTAAGTGTCCCTTTCTTTTAAATGACCACTAATGAAAGTAAACCTATTGCCTCTGAACAGGAATTGCTGCCCCTTCATTGCCCACCGGTGTGCTTTTTTCACCTAAACCCCATCTCTCCCACCTCTCTCTTTCTCTGTATTTTTTCCTAAAGGTGGATGCCCATGGGAACATTCCGCTCACTAACCTTGATCTGCGCCTCACTGGTTCAGAGATGCTGGGCAGTCTTGGAGATCCTAGGAACACCATGTTTTCTTATGACAGCGCCAGCATTCAGTACCGCAAGCCTCTGACAGGTCGTGACCTCTATGTTCGGCCCACCGCTTCCCTCGAGCGACCTATAATTCACAAGAAAGGCCGCTTAAGGAGGCGGGCCTCTCAGCTGAAGGTGAAAATTCCAGACCTGACAGACGTGAATGCGATTGACAAGTGGTCCCGCGTCATCTTCCCCATCACCTACACTTTCTTCAATCTAGTGTACTGGCTGTACTATGTCCACTAGGGGGCAACAGTGCACTTTAACTTTCACTCATTAGGGTTGGGCCAGGTCTTCTTAACAATTGTTCCCTTGTGACTTTTTGCCACAAAGATAAACTTTTTCTCTGTAAATATTTTGGATTATAGTGATAAATTAACACCTATAGACAAATTAAGAAAAGTAAAGCAGAAATTTAAACTACTTTTTTCCCTGCCTCTTATAAGCTATATAATCACCTTGGTATTATAGTTAACATTCATTTTTTAACAGACACTGGACTTAAGCACTTTATGTTGATGGCCTCCACTCCATGCGAGAGTGGATTGCAGGGGTGTAGCAGATATGGAAAGGCCTTTTAATGTGTAGCGAAGGAACTCACCTCTTCACCCACTGTGCATGAATGCACCACAGCTCAGAGACCCCAAAGGGAGTAGTAGCTCTAAAACACAACACAGCAACGTTAAGAGCGTTTTCAGACCCTTTCAGACCCTTCAGTAAGCTTGAGTCATCTCATGCAGTTAGTTTTAGTGTATGTACCAGCCTTCTGCTTTGAGTCAGAGTAGATGTTCAAAGTGGAAGCATGTTTGCAGCGGTATCACTATGAACATGGAAATCAAGGCTGGGACTAGACTTCAAGGACATTACTACTTTGAGTCTTGTCAGTGCGCTTGTATGTGTGTTATGTTCAATACTTACTTATTAGGCCATCCACCACCAGGCTTAGCTGCTATATTTCTTACAGACAAATCAGCTGATGCACAGCAGACAGGGATCTATTAGTATATCAATGAAAATATGTTTAAATATTCCACAAAATTTGTGGGCTTGCACATTTCATTAAGAAGTCAGGTAGTAACAG
>JBBPCW010000147.1:9787572-9800580 GCA_037974425.1 Phenacogrammus interruptus
TCTTACCCCACCACTCTTTAGAATGGGTAGGGGGTCTCCTGAGACTGGTCTAATGGACCAAACTGACACTTAATAGACCAGACCAGGGACAAGACATGATAAGGGAAACCTTAATCATATTGGACCTGCACATTTAAAATCTTTTCTACCAAACATATGAAAATATGAATGCATCCTCTACAGAAAACAAACAGGCATATTTTAGTGCAAAATCACTGCCTATTTCTGAATGTAACATTCGCAATAGCATGGTTTACTGCTGTTGTGTGAAAAACTCCCATAGTTAGGCTTGTTCTTCTATGTGTACTTATTCTCTACTCTTTATGTTTAATTAAACATGGGCAGGCAAAGCTGTGCAGCACAGTGTGTGTGTTGCTTCGAAATTGGTCTGTTGCTCAATGTACTGCTTCTAAATTTACTCACATTCATATTTCTGAGACCAGGCTACAGTACAGCTTTTGATTGGGAATATGTTTAAACAGAACACACCCACATTTCACCCTTCTGCTCTCACCAGAAGTATTAGTTTAAAGAAGTTTAATTTGATCTTGACCCATTATAACTTCTGAATAGCAGAGCTAGAAAAACATGAGCATGGAAACAAGCTTTCCAGGGTGCTAAGAGGATACATAATGAAGAGAGAAGCCCTAACTGCAATATCAGCAGTGAGAAAGAAAGCATGGTTGGACTGAATCCTGCCCACATAACAAAATAACAAAGCAAGTGTAAACCACATCCTCAGTAAAGACCTTTTCTCTCTTACAAAGAATGGAGACGAATATCCACTCAACCGTAAGAACAACAGACCCCTTAGTTTTACTGAATGTGAATGTAACTTTCTTGCCAGTTTCCACAGTCTGCAAACTGCATATTGCTGTTGCACATCTAATATGACCTCAAGTAGATTTGAGTTGTGCTCATAACTCCTCCCACAATCATTTAGCAAGATTGTATAGAGCTGATGCAATTAGAGAATGTCTTTAGCAGAGTCAGCATGTTTTTTTTTTGCTCCTGCATACTCAGCCCAGTACCTCAAGTGTGTGTTGTGCAAATTCTCCCAGCACGACCCAACTGTAATAGTCATCTGCCACTCCCTTGTGTCCCGCCAACCCTCTGATGCACAACGGGTAAATACAGCTCCAAAGTAGTGTAAAAAAAAAAGTGATTAGGGATCTGCAGCTGCTATTTGCTATAACCATTTGGTTCTGCTGCACTTGAGTAGCTACTTTTCAGATTACTTTCATAAATGGGAAAATTGGGAGGATATATATAAAATATAATTAAAATGAACTACAATTGAATTACACTACTTGATTATAATCTGCACTATGTGATTGCTTTTGATATTTTATCACATTTTGTTATGGTTAAATCTGTTTTCTTCCAGTCAAAAATGTCTTATCTTCAAAACACATGTTCACACTGGGCAGAAGTGAAAATTCTGACAAGGTCCTGGACTGAACAGGGAGAAGTGGTCAAATCGTCTGGTTGTGGTAGAATCAGTATTGTATGGAAATGTCTCTTGATCTTGTCTTCAAAAACAGAATGGTAAACTGTCATTTGGCAGCAGTAAAATGCAATATAAGAATTAGCAATTATTTTATTTTTAAAATAGTGTTCAGAAATTAATGTGATACAAGGGATTATTAGTTTGTTAGAAAAAACTGTGATGCAAGTGATTATTAGTTCGTTAGAATGATGAGGAAAAGAAATGACAAATCAGTTGGTCAGAACCCACACTGGATTTTTCAACCAATTGAGTAGTTCATTGCGTAATGAGCCATGGTCTTTTATTATCCTGCCCACAGTGGGCATTATCCTGCCAAACTGTGACCATGTCTCAACATTTACCCACAAATACACATTACCTTATCCATGCAGCTCTTTTGTTTTTCCTGCAAAAAGTCTGCAAGAAAGAGGCAACTGTACAGTACTCCATAGGGCTCTGGCTACAAGTTCCTCATCCTGCTTGTACAGTCACTGTGTCTCAAAAAAAAGTATCACACTTCCTCTTCTGAAGTATGAGCCCTGAAGATCCACCGCAGTTGGGAGAGAAGCGCAGGTGTTTATTTCAACTGCAGGACCATCTATGAGAGCACATATAGAATTAATGTACAAACAAGAGCAAGTAAAAACATGTCTGCAACTCTCAAAATATAATCAAAATGCTGAGCGCATGTGCATGTGAGAGACAGCGTAATGCAGAAATAGGAAGAAAGAAAAAAAACAATACCTTATTAGCAGCCTCCATTGCACTGATGAGTGTATGTAGCTCCTCTTTGTTCATTTCTATATTTACAGATTTTGGGATTCCGTTTTCTTTTAGGTCCAGGCTGAGGTTCAGTAGAGGAGTGTTTAAAGAGGACAGCTTATCACTGGATAATGCGAGCTGTAGACAGAAAGGAACAGGGAATGAAAACGGAACAAACTAACGCTTTCCGCAAAGCAGCAAGAACACAGTAAAAAGCTAATGGGGGCCATGTTAATTTCAGACAGTGGCACTGTTGTTTAAAATGCATTAGTTGCATACTTTTAACTGCCAGTTGAAGTCCTGCAGTTGTGTGCTGGAGATTCCATTGGTTCTGTCCACTAAAGCTTGCCTGATCTCCTCCTGGCGTGCGTGTAAACACTTCACAACAGCATCTGCATGTGCAGAGTCCAAATCGCCCAGTAGTTCCTGCACCTACACACAAAAGCATACAAAATACACAATACACAATATGAGCGCATACACCGCACGCTCTTCGTCGTCTGGCTCACATTATAATATAATCTAAATTTAAAAGATATGCCAAAGTGTGAAATCTGTATATGTCTCAGTAATCTATACACTGACATAACCTTACATATACTGTGGTACTTTCTTTCTGGACAAACATGCCCTAAAACACTGTGGGATCATAGAAGTCCTAAAAGTCTAAATATTCCAATGTTACATATCTGTGAGTAGCAAAAGTATGCGAATCTCTAGGATGAGCAGTTAATGTGAAGGTGCAATTACAGTCAGATGTTTCTAATCAATGGGGTGACAATCAGGCATGACTGGGTGCCCTGTTTTATTAAAAGAACCGGGATCTGATTCTTACAAACCATGTATAAGTGTGTCATTTCTGAGGACCTAAGACAAAGAGGTGGTGACACTACAAAACCACCCCTAAAGATTTTGGATATCATCAGTACAGTCAGACAGATGGTGTACAAGTGGAAGAAATTCAACACCATTGTAACCCTCCCAGGAGTGATCGACCAACAAAGATAACTACAAGAACAAGGCTTGTTAATAGTCCATGAGGTCACAAAGAAACCCAGTTTCTAAACAAATACAGACTCACACATTTGCGAATGTTATAGCTACAAAGGGGAACCAACTTCATATAAAACTACATGTATTTGAATACAATAACATTAAAGCCCTGTTAGTGTAATGCTCAGACGTCCCAATACTTTTGTCCATATAATGCAGGTGACCACAGCTGGATTACACAAGTTTATGTCCTATCCCACTACATGTGGTTCCTTGACTAAAAGGAAGCAACGGCAGGTTTACATATTGGTAAATGTTAAAAGTCAACTGCACTATACAACAATGGTGTCAGGATTGTAAGAAGAAAGCCACTGACTTTCAAAAAGAACATTACTGCTTGACTACAGTTTACTAAGCACAAACAATTTTACTGTAAATCATTTAGTAACTGTCTACACAATTACATGTTACAAATGTTCAGTACACATATCTACCCTATGCAGTGAAAAATGAGCAATTGTTGAGGCTTTTGAAACATACACAGACTCACAAAAACGATCAAATTTAGATCCAAGGGCCAAAATAAAAGAGCTGTAGGATTTTGCAAGTCCATGACATGAACTGGGAGGTACACATTAATTTGTTTACCTTTATCTAATCACACCTCACAAAAAAGCTTTGCCCCACAAAGAACATTTAGATACAAACCTCCTGATCCAAACACTTTCTCCCAACAGCAACTTGAAAGAGTTTGGAGAGAGAGGTCTTTAACTCTTCCCACTCTGTCAGACTCCACACGTCGCTAAATTCTGCTCGCTGTGGGTAACTCCGGCCACACAGTCCATCCACAACCCTGTGTAGAAGCTAGAAAAGTAAAAAAAAAAATTGATTTAACTCATAACAAGCATAAGTGAATTATATGATTGATGAACATTGAAATAACAGCGTTATTTATAACACATCTACTGTTTCAAGATCTTGTGGAAAAACTTTCGAGAAGAGTGGAAGTTGTTACAGCTACAAAGGGGGACCTTCATATTAAAGGCTTATGTATTTGAATACAACGTCATTAAAGCCCTGTTGGTGTAATGGTCAGATGTCCCAATATAAGATGTCCATGTAGTGCAAGTGACCACAGCTGCGTTACTCACGTCTACGCCATATCCCACTACGACTAAACCCAGTAATAAAATATATGGTTCCTTGACTAAAAGGGGAATCACAGACATTAAATAAATGCTAAGTTAGCTGCTTGTTGTATTTTCGTCTCTTTTTCGTTTATGTAATGTTGCCTGGCCCGTGTGTAGATAATAACCTATTTTAACTATGTTTGTGGACTTTATCGAAAAACAGTGCTGTGTTACTCACTTTAAGACACTCTGTAGGAGATATTTTTTCGAGTAGTTTTATCATGATGTCTCCAGATCCCCTTTCCTCCAAGCGTGTCAGCTGACCAGCACATCACGTGACCACAGTCTTCTGTGGTGTGTTCAAGCACACTTACTGTTTAGTGTAGTTTCTAATTAAAGCAGTGGTGTAGTAGACATGCTTGATTTTATTGACAGTGTTCACAGTCAGTTCTTAATAAAAGACAATTTAAAGCCTACATTTCACAAACCTATGAAAGCACTTGAAAACGCTTCACTTGGAAGACATGCAATTTCAATCTCAATGTCGTCTGTCTGTCAGCATTGTTTGTGGTTTGTGTAGAAGACCACTGGTTGCATTTGCTGTTGAGTCTTCTTTGTTGCATCTGTAGTTAAATTTGTAAAATCTTCTACATGTTCTTACTACTTAAACACACCCTAAAAAGTTCATGTGGTGCTCTGTAATTATCCGGTTAGCTCAATGTTGCTGTTGCAGGGAGGATGAAAAATGTACACTGAATCCTGAAGATCACTGGCCATAACCTAATATAAGAATCTGAAAAGATGTTGTGAATAATGTGCAGAAGTTAGCTGTATTTGACCATATCGGCAGATGACAATCAACACAGTCAGGGTGTTAATGCCAGATATCTTTTTACCAAGACCTGTCAATCCTCTAACTACTTTACTTTGAATGTGCTTTGACAAGGTTAAATCAATGCCATTAAGGTCCTTAACCTGGCTTTGCCCTCTTGTCCACATTAAACAACCGTGCAGCTCTAAATGTATGTGATCCTTTATAAATAATGTTTTTCTTTAGCATATATTTATTTGGAATTTGTCATATGTGATTTCCTAATGGTAATACTAAATTTAGTCACTGAGAAATGTAAATACTGTACTCACTTGCCAAGAGCCGACATTGACGTGTATTGTCACTTTACCCGTTACACAAATAATTTGCAAAGCTATAAGCAAATAACTTACATAAAGGTGCTAGACAGCTTCTTGGGGGGATGCCAGCATGTACGATTTTATGATAGAAATTGCCACCGAAGAAAACTAATTGAAAAAAAGTTTCACTGACCTCACATCTCTGAATCAGCTCAGTGGGTGTAGTGCGCCCTGTAATAAACATGCTCTTTTCGCAAAAAAGCCAGACACTAAGAAGAACTATAAAAGTAAAAGTGAATTTTATATCAATGAGTAGTAAGGGTTCTCTCAGTAGTGTGATATACAACATACAAGCCACTGATTGGTGATGTGAGTAACCTTGATTGATCTTGTTACAGTAGCACCTTTCAAAGAGTGGTTAGCAAGTAAACAGTCAGTTCTTGATGCTGATGTGTTGGAAGCAATGAAAATGGGCATAAGGATCTGAGCAACTTTGGGAGGGCCCAACTATGGCTAGACAACTGGGTTAGAGCATCTCCAAAACTGTGGGTCTTGTGTTTCTGGTGTGCAGTAGTTTAGGATAGTAATCTCCTGGGAAATACTGAGTCCAGACATTCATGTGGATGTTACCGAATTCCCCAGGTCTCAAACTAGTGCTATCCATAGAGGCCCCTCTTTGCAACAGAAATTAATGGATCCGCTACAAACATCTTCAAAGTTAAAACTGTTTTGGTAGCATTACACATAATGCTGTTTTGCGGCCTTAATAATATTAGGGAGGTGATTTAATGTTGCTGATTGGTTTATAATTTAACATGCAAAAAAAATAGTTAATAATACAATATGATTATAATTATTCTACCTAATAGCTCTATTATAAATACTGAAAAGACTATTAGTGTGTTATAAACTGTTCCGTGTGTGTTGTGCAGAGTGTGAGTGTTGTGGAACATGACTCCGTGTGAGAAGGTCCCACATGGGGAGATGCTGCTGTTGGTGCTGCTGCTGCTGTTCCACTTCTGATGTGTAAAACCGCCCTCAGTTCACAAGTTCCGCGTAATTTAAGTAACCTGCAGGACAAAACAAGCAAATGAATTTCTCACGAACACCACTGATAGCCTGTCCGGTGGAGAAAACATCGTGTCGATTATGAGGCAGATCCGATGAAGAGAGCCGGTGAGTTTTACTGCTGCTTTGTGAAACTGATGTTTCGGACTGTGCTACAAGTTAGCAGGCGAGCTAACGTTAAATAACGTTCTTATTTGTTAGAGAAACTCCATTTCGTACATTTCTGTGAGTGTTTCAGCCTCGTAAAGCCCATTTTAAGGCTTTATCACTTTATGAATCAGAGTTTGTTGGATATGTTAGCTAACACAACTGTTATGTTGTTTTACATGACTGTTGTTGCTGTTGCTGGATGTTTGTTTTTTTACTATATTTTATCTTACTCTTAATCTATCGGTCAATATTTGAGCAACAGGTTATGAAGCCAATTTAGTTGTATCAACATTTAAAGTGCTCATCTATTTATGGCTGTTTAGTCTTGTGATAAGCGCGTGATTTCTGCTCCTCCTTTATTAAAGTTATCCATGACCTCATGTAACAGTAATGTTTGCATTCATTGCTAAGCATGTGTTTACTCTAAGAAACCTTCATGGATGATGTTCATAGTAATTTTATATGGTATTATCCTTACCTTTTATAACAGTCAGTGTGTTTGGTTATGTGAGGGGTAAAATTGGTGTTGCAAAGTAAATACAATGATCGTTTATCAAGAACCCAGGAGATGCATAACTCAGAAATTACAAGGGGATTTAAACTAAAAGTGGGGTTTGTTTATGGATCAGTTAACCTGTCTGTTGTATGTCATTGGGGCATCTGGTGGTTTGGTGGTTTGGAAGTTGCCCCTGCGATTAGAAGGTCATGGGTTCGAATCCCAGGTCTGCCCTTGCACCAGGTACCCTTGAGCAAGATACTGCCACACCAGTGGCTGCCCACTGCTTGGTGAATGGGTTAAATGCAGGAAAAGAATTTCACACTATGTGCTGTGGTGTGACAATAATGGGCCACACAAGAAAAAATAGGAAGTAGGAAAATAACTCGGAGAAAGTCTAAGTTTGTGTAACTGAATGCTTCATATGATGTGGCTCTGGATGTTTGAATAGCATGGTTATCCAGGCTAAGGTTTCACATGTAGGCTGATGTCACATTCCACACATTCTAGATTATGATACATACTGCTCTACTGATAGACTAGACTGAATAAGTTAATGATCAGGCCTTTCACAAATTAAACCCTGATTTGAACGTACAGCTCAACTCTGGAATACATGTTGAACTAGCACTGCACCACATGATGAGATTTATCATAGTTATGTATTATCATAATATCTGTTTTCTAGTGCTACTCTAGTATAAAGCAAAACCAGCCCAATGCTTCAAAAGCATGTCCCGCAGTGAATTAGTCGCCTGACCTCAATCTAGTTAAGCGCGTGTTTCATTTACTAAAGGCAAAACTGAAAGTAAAGCACCCTGAGAACAAGCAGGAACTGAAGAAAGCTACAGTACAGTCCTGGTAGAGCATTACCATGGAAGAATACCAGCTTTGTGATGTTTACAGGTTCCAGACTTTAGGCGGTTAAAGCCTGGTTAAATATTTGATTAATGTATTTTCTTTTGGGTTGACTTTTTAAAATAATGTGTTTCAGCTGTCAATCATTATGTAAAGTTGCAGTATTTTGGAAGCATTTGTTCATATTTATGCAAACTTCAAGGTAATCTGATCTTATATAAGTTATCTTATCAGTACCATTCTTCATTTCAGTGCTCTGTGTATTTGCATTAGATTCTTTTGAAATTTGGGCTTCTAAAAAGTAATCCAGTTATCCAAAGCACATGTTAGGTTTTTTAAGCCCTAGAGATGCTCAGTAGACTATGGGTGTTAACCACTTGAGGCCCCTCAATATGACATTATGTGACATTATAACATGATACATTACATCTGATTATTAAAGCTGTGTAATATGTTAAGAATAGTGAGATGTTGTGAGATATTTTGAAATGCATTTCTTTTGTCTGTAAATTATTCCTCCAAAAGCAAACATTCTGATTGTTTATAAATTTTTCATTTTATTTAAATCTTCGCAAAAAGGTTGTTGCGTATTAACCAAGTACTATGGTGTTTAATGTAAAGACTGGATTATCAGACCCCAATATTGGTAAATTATCCTCAAATACATGCTCAGATTCTTCTTGTGCTGTTTTGAGACACCACAACAACTCCAAAGATTTTCTTAGAAAGTGCTTGTTTTGAACATGAGCAGCTTTGTCAACAGTGCCTAAGACCTGCTTTCACCAAACAGTTGAAATGTAGGAACACAATACAATTACAGTCACTTGTTTTAAAATTTGCATTTGAACATTCATTTATGCATAATCTGAATCAACACCATAATTCCTCAGCATTGGACTGGAAAGCTAAGACTGCTGGGCCAAACACCTCTCTGCAACTGGATCCTGGACTTCCTGACTGAGAGACATTCAGTCAGATTGGAGGCAACATCACCAGTATCACCATGCTAAGCATAAGGTGTTGTACAGAGACGAGGTACAACTGCTAATGGGCTGGTGCAAGGCCAACAACCTGTCTCTGAATGTAGACAAAACAAAAAGAGCTGGTGGTTGAATTAAGAAGAACAGGCCATGACCAATCTCCACTGAACATCAATGGATCCTCATTGGAGGTTTTCTGGAGCACCAAAGGTCCTTGCTGTTTACAGTGCGAGACTGAGGAGAGCGCAAGCCCCCCCCCCCTCAACATTCCCACTACATTCCATGGAGTGCTTCCTGGGTAGTTGCATAACGGTTTGGTACAGAAATTGCACCTCATCTGTTTGCAAGACCTACAGAGGATATGGAGGACAGTTAAGAAGATAATCAGGGTCTCTTTCCCCTCTGTCACGCGCCGTATCTGCAAAGCCATCAGCATTGTAGACCAGAGGTCCCCAACCACCGGGCTATGGACTGGTACCAGTTCGTGAGGTTTTTTTTTCTTATTGGCAGAGCAAAAATAAGGAGATAATCTGAGAAAGTGGTGTTGTATCCTAAATGTCTATATAATTTGATTGTAAGGTTGGTTGGAGGGAGGATCCTCCAAGGCTGTTTCATTCCTTAATGAAATAGCAAGCTGCATTTCTCCGACTGTGTTTGAAATGTTTCAGGCTTAGACTTCTGCTCCAATTTTCCACGACACTTTCCCATGGCTATCCTGACTCCTCAATGAGAACTGAAACATAAACTGTGCCTCCCACACACTCTGAACTAAACTGCTTCCTTCCCTCAAACAAACAAACAAAAAAAGAACTTATTCCCCAGATTCAGCTCTAAAAAGCCTTTTTTGTTCCAAACAGCATGTTCTCTGTTCTCTCTCTCGCTGTTTATATTTTTGTCTCTGTCTCTGTCTTCCTCTCTCTCTCTCTCTCTGTCTCTCTCTCTCTCTCTCTGTCTCTGTCTCTTTCTCTCTGTCTCTCTCTCTCTCTCTGTCTCTCGCTCTTTCACTCTCTCTCTCTCTGTCTCTTACTCCCTTTTACTCTCTCTCTGGCTCTCTCTTACTCTCTCTCTATCTCTGTCTCTCTCTCTCTCTCTTACTCTGTCTCTGTCTCTCACTCTGTCTCTCTCCCGTTCGTGACTTTTCCGTATTTAAACCTCGGGTTTATCTTTACATTTTGTTTAAGCGTAATGTATTAAACTGAGTTTAAAATGAAATTAGTGTTCTGGGAGCACATCTGGGGGCATATTTAGGGTTTACACTATAAAAATAGGCATTTTTAGGCATTATTATAAACCAAAACACAACAACGTGGTTTTTCAGTGTACACAAGTGCTCATGTAACGTAACCCCCGCGAATAACGGGGGATTACTGTATTCCAGCATGTAACCTTCTCAGTAGGGCTGGGGGGTAGGCAAACTCTCTATTAATATTGCATTTCAGAAGAAACATCAGTGTTTACAAACTTTTTGTTTTATCATGCAGATATTGGATGCTCCAATGTTTCCTCTGCTCAGTTACCGTCAGTGTGCAGTTACCTTATTCTGTAGCTTAGGAACAGCAAGAACATTACTGCAAGTCTTGCACACGCAGCGTAATTACACCCCTTTAAAAGCTGTACATCGTATATATTAAGCAAGCGTGAAATGTTAGATGGCTTCATTACGGTTTAGGAGCATTATGAAGTAGGTTTTAATAAAAATGGATGTGCTTCATACTGGGGGCTATGTGCAGTAAATCAGATCCGCGCTCTTAGTCTAACTGAATCATGCTGTCGTCAGGGTGTAAGGGCATGATGTATGGGATTTTTCCCTGGCGTGAGCGCTCCTGGGGGCAAAAGAAGAGAGCAAGCAGGTGTTTTAATAATATCACTCCATCAGAAGGTAAATCCCGAAGGATTAACCTCAGCAGCGGATGAAGGAGGGAGGGAGAGGGAAAGAGAGCGAGCTTCAAACAATGAGGCTCTCGTACAGAAAAAGCTTTTCATAACGCTGCCGTGCCCCAGGCCTCAGTTTTCTTCACTTATACCCCAGCTCTGGCTTCAGCTGTCGGCTCCAGCACCCAGCCCTAAATTTAACTCTGGCTAAGAATTCTCATTCGAGAGCATTATCTTCTTCTGAAAGTCCTTATCAGTGACTTTGTTCTGCAGGGTATGGGCCCGGAGCGTCTGGTGGCTGATAATGGATATGGCTGGACATTTAACATTATTGTGGAAAATCATGAAAATATTCCGTACCTGAAGAACTGAGCTATTCATTACAGAGATAGAAAATGTCTGAATATCTTTAATTGTAATTTTGTCCTCTTGTCCTCCATTCCTAGCTTCAGTTTTAAGGCTTACTGACGGCTCTCACTCTGATGGGCGTCCTTCTCCTGGGAGACCTGGAAGCGTTTCAGAAAGCGAGTGTTTGCCTGACATTTTCAATTTGGACATTACAATAATGCTCTAAACCCAGAAATAGCTTTATCTATTATTCTGAAGATTTGGCTCTGGGGTTTTTTAAATGGAGCTGGCAACCCAGTGTAGCAGAAGCCTATTATTAATCCCTAATTTGTACTTTACCAATGAGCTCTTGTTTGGAAAACACTCTGTTTTTGCCACTAATAGTGTACAGTGGGCCATTGCGAAGAATGACATTTGGTTGCTATTCACATTTTCCAGTGACATTTTTAAGCTCTTTTAATAGAAGTTTTCTCATTACGTGATTTCTATACTTCCAGAATTAAAAACCTCCATTCCTCTGGCTGGTGACCGGTGACGAATGCGTATTGTGTCGGATAGATGTGGTAAAATGAGGTCCTGTTTGTGGTCTATGATATGTTAATTTTCATGAACTGGAAGTAAAACACTTTCCACTAATCTTTTAACTGACAGTTGGCTCAGAAGATCAGGGGGAACGCATGTCTAGTTCTGAAAAGAAGAGTCATAATGAAAAATAAGAAGCAACCTCTTCCCCCAAAGTAAACAATGTCTGTTTGGTCAGAGCCAAGTTTAAACCAGTTAATCTTCTCCAAGAGCTGGTACACTGGGCTACAAGCTATAAAGTGTTTGAGGTATAAGAGTCTTTCTTGATTGCTGGTAAATATTTTATTCTTTAAATTTTGTGTTGCTTAAAGTTCATCACATGACTTGATCGCTTCACAGTATAAAAGTCAAATGCACCGTTTCAAATGTGAAGAATTCTAATTTGGGTGTGACAATGCATCAAAAAAATCATGATATAACAAAGCATGTGACCGTTTGAATCGTGATCTCCTGTGCCAGTGTGTGGAGAAAAAAAACTATAAATGATGAAGCCTGCATTGTTAATCATGTTCAGTAATTGCACAACAATGAATGGAAAAATTGTCAGCTTGGAATGAAAAACGTTTTGTGTGCATTATAAATATGCAGGATGGAAACGCAGTTATTTTTGCTTTCTAATGCAAATGTATTGTTTGAAAACCAGTGTTTGCTCTATTTAGGTCATGCATAACACTCTTCCTGTCTCCTTTCTGTAGTCTCATTAGTAGATTAGGCCCAACTGAACACATCCCACATGTGTTTTCATTCAGATTTTGTTCTTAAAAGAAAGATAAATGGTAGACCAGTATTGTTAATCTAACTGAGGACAATATGAACACACTTTGCTCTCATGAAAGCCATACCAGAGGAAGATATTATTATTATTATTATTATTATTATTATTATTATTATTATTATTATTGTTATTGTTATTATTGTTATTATTATAATCAGTAGTAGTGGTATTAGTAATAACAGTAAAGCTATAAACAGCAACAATACTAATAATATTTTTGGACCAAATGTTTTCTGCCATTTTCTGTTGCAATATATGGTGAAATGAGTGCTTTTTGTATACTTTAAGTTTTTCAATGTCAAAGTCAACTTTATTGTCAAATCTGCCATACGTACCAGACATACAGAGAATTGAAATTATGTTACTCTCAAACC
>JBBPCW010000147.1:9862172-9880287 GCA_037974425.1 Phenacogrammus interruptus
ACACACACACACACACACACACACACACACACACACACACACACACACACACACACACACACACACACACTCTGCTCACAAACTCTTTCCTATACAGCTGTAAAGCCTCACACTCTCCACTTGATGTTAAACACCCCTGTCCTGCCAACTTCCTTCCTCCCGACAGAGAAAGACTGCCTATATCAGAGCTGTCTCGTGTAAATTACAGCATATCTTTACAGAGGTTCCAAAAAGACATAAATTTACAATAAAAATAAAATCAAAATATTTACAACCAGAAGTGAAATGCAGTCCAAATACAGGGATCGACTGTCTGAAGCTAATCTGAAGATTAGTCTAACAGCAGTGGCATTCGCTTGCAGGAGCCCCAGAATTCATACCCTCATCCTGTTAATCATCAGTCACCTACGCAGGTTAATCAGCAATCGAGAAGACTGATCACAAGGCAGATTTCAGAGGGACAGGGAGAGAAAGAAAAGGATAAGAAAAAAAGTATAGGAGAGAGAAGAGACAGCAGAGCAGGAAAGAGTGGAGAAGAAAGTGAATGAGAGGAGGGGGCTTAAGGGAGGGGAGTGGCGAAATTGCTACACTCTCTTGAGCTTCTCTCTTCACTGCTTTAGTGTGTAACCACTGGGATTACCACAGTAGACTTTTGTACTGCAGCTAAAATCCTCAAATTCCCGAGGTGTTTTCACGTCTAGACATGTAATGGGCATTAGAATTAAAAATAAAATACCATACGATTTGAATGGGCTAATAAAGATGTATGTCTGGACAAACCACTTAATTATAACCAAGGAGAAACGATAAGGAAAAGTAGAGTTATTGTTGGGCCCTCTCGTAAATAGTAATCTCTGGTAGACTCTGTCATTATCTCTTTATCTTAATTCCAGACAGTTGCAGCCTGTTAAACTCACAAAACATAGAATCACTTTTTACACAGGTTTGACCAAAACATAGGAACCAGTGACATAGACTTTAATGGTCTAACATAAGGGTCTTATAACAGTGGTAACAAAAATACACTAAAAATAAGAAGAAGAGGAAGAAGAAGAAGAAGAAGAAGAAGAAGAAGAAGAAGAAGAAGAAGAAGAAGAAGAAAAATGTATCAAATGTATCATTCCATTTCATTATTTTTTAATAATAAATGAACACAGTAAAGCAAGATGAAAAAATAAATATCTGTTATGTATGACCACAAAGCCACCATCTCAAATACTTAAAGTTGATGGAGCGTTACAGTGTTTTCAATGAAAACTTGAAAGAAGACAGTTCGATGTTTGTCAAAAGTGAATTCAACATCATATGACATCGAACAAACAAAAGTACACACACTAATGTGAACAGGTTGTAAACCTAGCTCTTCAGATGTGTCTTTTATCTCCGTAAATGAATACACACATCTACACACAATGCAAGATGATTATTTATGATTATTGTTGTCTGTAACTGCGTGTTGAAATCAATCTTCGAATCTTTACAGCAGACATTAGATGTGTAAAAGAGATAAGCACCTCAGAAGTGCAATAATGTTCTCACCTTTACTCTCTGGGATCTGACACGGCAAAAACAATGGCCAAACAGACAGAGACCAGTAAATACTGAGCAATCATGAACTGGCTGGAGTCACTCTTTAATTGTCTGAACATTTAGTATTTACTGTGCCGCAGCAGTCAAGTTTGTAAGTGTAAGAGCTGTATTCCACTCACATACACCAACTCAGGACACAGTTCAGAAATATGCTGAACATACAATTAGAAGAGAAAAACAGTTTGCAAACTATTAAGAAAGCAATTAGAGAGACAAAACAGCAATATGAACTGAGGCTGCAATACGAACACCACCATCTCCCTATCTGAACATGTAAATATCCTATTCTAGCTTTGAGAACTCTGAAGCTCAGCCACTCAGTTACAGGCCAGTAGCATCATGTAGTCATGAAGTGCTTTGTGAAAATGGTTCTGCCCCACATTCAGAGCAATACACCTGAACCCCTGCAGTATGCATACTGTCCCAACAGATTCTCTGTAGATGCTGTCTGCATATAGCCCTCTTCATTCTGAAAACCAAAATACTTCTGTCAGAATTTTCTTCATTGATTGCAGCACAGCCTGTAATGCAGTCCTCCCTCACAAACTCACAAACTGTGCAACCTTGGCCTGAATCCCACACTCTGTGTGGGGTTTCCTGTGTGTAGATTTCCTCTCTGAAGGACCACAGTCTGTCAGAATTGTAGATCTAACTTCAAACGGTGTGATGATGAACAAAGAAGACACACTATTCACCTACAGATCACTCTGATGAAACAATCTACAGGGAAGAGGTGGCAATAGATAATAGACGCCAAGAAAGTGAGGACAGCTCATCATCCTCTGGCGGTCTGTGAGGATCAGTTACTTTAAATTCCTGGGTGTATACGTCAGTGACCTCACCTGGACATGTAACATCACCAAGTGGCAAAACTTTTCAAACAGAATGGAGAAATTCAGTCTTTCACAGAGGATTCTCAGCAGCCTCTACAGTTCTCAGCTGCATTGCTGTGTGGCATGAGAATAACTCTGCCAAGGATTTCAAATGCCTGGTGGCCTAGTGTTTAGGGAGTTGCCCCTGTCATCAGAAGGCTGTGGGTTCAAATCAAAGGACCGCTGTAGGCCCCACTGAGATACCCTTACCATCCACGTGCTGCTCCTGGGGCACTGCACTGCTCTAGCCCCTGCTTCACTTTGTGTATGGGTTATATGCAGAGGGGATATATCACACTGTGTGCTTTGCTGTGGTGAGCCACCTTAAATGCAGCTTAGAAGACCACCCTTAAATTTTTTGCACATATTTCATATAGGAGTGTGAAACATTGTGTCTCTGGACAAAAAAATAGCTAAGCACCCTGCTCTCGCTGGGCTACGTTCACCAAATTCGTTACATGATTTCATTGTAAGTCTGCCAAATCATAATATTTGAGATCTTGAGTAAAGAAAGATTAATTTAATGCCATTGCTGTGTGTACATTATGGTAGTCTGTTTTTAATGAAGGCTGTAATCTATCAGTAGTTCCATACTGGGCAGTTACAGTGTGTTTACTAAAGAAGAAAAGTTATTTTGTATTTTTAAAAAGTGTTTTTATTTTGTTCAGAAAGAATAGGAAACAAAAATAACTTATGAACATAGGTCGTGAAAGAATAATAATAATTTCCATTTTATTCTGTAATCTGGCTATGACTGGCTAAATCATGCCCTCTGGAGGATAATGTATGCCATGTACGTGAATTAAATTAAGCAGCAAATACAACGTGTTCAGAAAGACAATACTGTCCTCAGTAGGGATTTATTTTGAGAACAACAATCAAATAATTCAGATGATTTTTGAGGTGAAGAATGCTTTGGCTGTGTTGCAGTTGATTGGTATTGGATGTGAGCTGCTTGGGCTGTGTGGATTGGATAATCAGCTTTGAGGCAAGTTCGGCCTTCCAGTCCTGTCTCTCTTCATCTTGTCCCTGCTGGCTTTAGGGGGGGTAAGGATTCTTTTAGGAGGGGAGAGAAGGCCTCCGGTGATGTTTTTAGGGAATAAGCTGGGGGTCAGTTTAAGAAATTGGGTGGGTTTCCTCTCAGAAGGGGGCAGCTTTGGGGAAGATTTTGTTGTGGGTGTTTTTTTAAAATCAGAATTTCCATTGATAACTCCAACCACATTCAGACTGATGATGGCCTCGGACGTCCCAGCCATGTTCTGAGCCCTGCAGCGGTACTCTCCAGCGTCCTTGTACGAAATCCCATTCAGGCTGATCACAGACCAGCGTAATCCTTTACGGGGGGATTCCTGCACAACTGCCCACAGAGGAGACACAAAAACACACACAGATGAAAAAATGAGGACACAAAGGAACGGAAGCTGTCACCTGTGGGACTCTTTGCATCTTTTGTCACATTATACAATGCTAGAGTCTATAATTCAGTCTATTAATGACTATAATTACAGTCTCCATCACTACAACCTTATGGGAGAGCGGAAGAAACCTTTTATTGTTTTAAATTAAAGGTTCGTCCTGAATATCACTTTGGAATTCTTTTTATTATTTAATTAATCAAGAAATGCACATTTACACAATGTAAACAACAACATTTCAAATTATGAAAACAACGTAGGTATAAAAAAATATATATCATTTATTCTCCTTAAGTGGTTTTTAATCATCACATGAAACCTACTCACCACTTGGCAGTTTTCTTGGTAGTTTCTCATTTTCAACACTCTCAATCTGCCTGCAACAGGCTGAAAATAAAAAAAACATGCAGTGAGTTAGCAACAATGAAACAGTGTGTGTGTGTGTGTGTATGTGTGTGTGTGTGTGTGTGTGTGTGACAGAGGGAGAGAGAATGAGAGACATGAAAGGATGATAAAAAAGAGAGCGCGAGAGAGCATGTGTGTAGACAAAGACCTGTGTTATAGAGGTTAGGCCTAGCTGATTTGATCCAGATGAGAGCAGGGGTAGGGTATCCTCTAGCATCACAGCGCAGCAGGACGTTGCTCCCCAGCAGGGTTGTGACTTTTGTGGCAGAGGTCAGCACCGAGGGTCGGCGGCAGCGTGGCAGATTAACGCTCTGGAAGGGAACTCCAGCCAGGTCAGGAGGGCCAATACATGTCAGAAACCGATCGAGAAGAACTAGAGAAGATTCTGGGGCCTTACTGATGTCCAGCAAAATGGACAGCCTACAGTCGCAGAGCCAAGGGTTGTCCTGCAGACCTGAGAGAAAGCCAAAATACACATAGAGCCAAATCAATTCACAGGACAGATTAAAACCTGGATGAATGCTAGAAATATTGATACCTTTACTTGGGGGTTAAACTAGGCTTCAGAACCTCCTGATCATGTAAAAGCCATGACTAACTATGTATCTAGTACAGTCCCATTACATTTCTTCAACTGTATGATGTGACACACCATGCTGACAGACCCCTGCTATGCAACAGTTCACCTACCCCTCTCCTTCTAAGATAATTAGAATTTTGCATATTTACATTTTACATCATCCCATTTTAACAACCATGTAAGGTTTTTTTTTACCTTGTTATACATTTGTTTATAATGCCCCAAGTTTAAAGTGCCACAGATTTTTGCATTGTTTTTTTCCTCCAGTATTGTCACATCCAAGTAATTTCAAGGAGTTCTGTTGCAAAGGTTTGCATAGTCAGATGGAATTGTCACTGAAGCAACTACATAAAACATGTCTCTGTACCTTAATCCTGTTTCATGATTAGATTTTATTCAGCTTAATAGACAGTTTGCATAATTACATTTGGCCTACTGTTCAAAACTATAATCAAATCTTGTTTTGATCATATCTCACCACAGTGCATGACCAATGTTGTTTCCACATTGTTACAACTTATAGAAGAAGTATGTTTTTCTGCGCCTAACCCCTAGTTTATCTCCAGCTTTTGCTAAAGGGCAAGAGTTAAGCAGTCCTGAACGTAACAATGTTATTTTAAAGGAAAAAAAAGGAGAGAAGAAAAAAGGGTGCTTGTTATCTATGGAATCTGATAGGGGCAGCAGTCCTGCAGGGTTCAGGAATTTCCCCATTAAATATTTTATGGGGTCTTTGGTTGGGGTATGTCTCGGATTATATTAAATTCTGCTGAGTGAAAGGAGGGCTATCCATGATACCTATATTTTCACTATAGCCGAATGATTTAAAAAGTTAAAAAAAAAAAACATTTCTTCTTGCTAAAATAACACTACTTTTTGAGGCTATATGACTGACATAATTCAGTCCTTTTTTTACTGTGTCATAAATGTCTGGGCATGTATCTGGCTTGTTTAACTGTAACATGAATACTGAGGAGCTGTCAAGTAGAATGACTGTAGAAACAGACTGCCGTCACAGAATTGGATTGCACTTAGAATTCTGTATTCCAGTAATAATTTTATTGAATTAGTTTCATATTTTGTTGAATTCCACGTGTAGCATTAACGTCACGAAAAAAATTTCATTAGAATTAAACATTAAATAACAAGTTTGCAAAGGCATGTATATTATAGTAATTTGATGCATGTTGAATTATAATGCATTTACTATTCAAATTTTACTATTCACCTCATCTTATTTAGCCTTAAATAGGCAGTATAATTTATGTTAATTTAGGTTTATGTTCATTTAGTTTATTTAGTTGACATGCACTGAGAGCATAAGCACGTTTGAGACATTTTGAATAGGAGCCCATAAATGCACTGGGGCCTATTAGAGCCTAGCTAATCAGCCAGTCAAATCCTAAAGAAAACACAGACCCTGTCTTGTTAAACTAACCCATTTCAAACAATGCTGAGAACATGTAAAATTGACTGTCTGATGCCCCTTTGCCTTACCAAGGACCACTGAGCGCTGGGGTTCACTTTGAGTAGTGAGGGGCCAGAGAGCGGTGAGTTCATTCGGCAGCGTACTCAACCTATTGCTTGACAGGTCCAGGTAGGTGATGTTGCCAAGGAAACGTGCAGCTTGAGGAGGGACTCTTGACAGTCGGTTGTTGTGTAGTCCAAGGGTCCGGAGACGGGGTGTGTCCCTGAGGGCTTCCCATGGAAAGGTGGACAGAAGATTTCCATCCAAACGCAACTCATGGAGGCCCGTGAGGTTTGAGAAGCTTCGTGGATGAAGAATGCTGATAGAGTTATATGTAAGCCAGAGATACACAAGGTCTGACAGGCTTGAAAAGGCTCCCCTGAGAATGCGAGAGACGGAGGTGCGCTCCAGACGGAACTTCACTGTATCAGTTGGTAAGTTGCCTGGGATTGCTGTCAAGGAAGGATTCTTACACAGCACAGTCCTGAAGAGAGCAAGAGAGACAAACTCACAGTGATCTAATAAGATTAATTTGTCTAAATGCTTTATGCATTGGGCCTAACACCTACTGCTATCGGCTGCTGACACATGACTGTGGAACATATATACAAATTGTTCTGTCAGCTCGTGTTCACAAGTAGAAATCATGACACAGATATAATGGGAATGTCATCTAAGCTCACATAGTCATACGTGCTTCTATATGGATAAATCCCTCTTCTGTATGGTCAAAACAGAAGGAGAAAGTAAAGGAGATGGGAGGAGTGTAAACAGGGGCACTTAAGGTAAAGGAGGAGGTTGAAGAAACGAAAGGCTGATGAAGGAATAGGGAAAGAAGAAGAGAACAGCCAGAAGAGCCTATTTAACTGTACCTGAGTCCCTTTCCATTGCTGCGTCCGTGGAAGGCACAGATGCACACAGACGGACATGTGGCATTCTGTGCCTGGACAGCAAATGCCAAAGCCAGAAGAAGGTAAACACACAGGATTGTGTGCATAGTGCTGAGACAGGTGTCCTAGGAACGCAGTTGCACTCCCCTGAGTAAGAGTATGGCATTCCCAAACACCCTGCCATAGATCACAAGAGGTGCTGCACGGATTAGCTGGGATTACTCTGGCCAAGAGCAGATAAACACTGTCACACTGTCACAAACACTCTGAGGAGTACGGACAGGTTCATGCAGAAGTCAAGGTTCACCTAATTCTGTCAACTCCCTATAAGTCCAATTAAATGCATGGGAAATACCTTTCCACAATATTTTGGAGTGTTCCCGTATGAATTTGTCCCCATTCATTCTGTAGAGCATTTATGAGATCAGACAGATATTGAACTTATCTGCAATCTGCAATCTTGCCTTGCAATCTGCGGTCCAGTTCATCCCAAAGGTGTTGGGGTTGAGGTCAGGGCTCTGTGCGGGCCAGTGAAGTTCTTCCACACCGAACTCACCCAGTCATGTCTTTATGGACCTTGCGCACAGGCATGCTGGAACAGAAAAGGGCTTATATATACACACAGATGCATATGTAGTGCAACCCATCTGAAGCTGCCCCTAACCTGTTCATCAGTGGAAAGGGACTATCGTAGAGATCACTACAATTTGGAATCTGAAATAACAATCCCATGATCTATATCACCATGATTTTTCAAACACACAAATGGAACAAAATTCACAGAAACATAAAGAGATCAGTGGGGGGAGATCGGAGAAGAGCGCAGTGGACATTTAAGGAAACACATGGTCAGGCAGCAGCGGTCCCTCCCTCTCGACGTGCTGGTCCCTGCCCTCTCCTGCTGGAAGCATGGCGGCGGTGGTCACACGGGAGTGTGAGACGGAGGGTTGCAGTAAAGAAGCCAAACTCCAGTGTCCTACTTGTATTAAACTCGGGATTCAAGGCTCATATTTCTGCTCTCAGGTAGCGTTGCTGGAAGCTGTAGAGGGGTCGTTGTGTAGAAGGGTAACAGTGCTAACACGCTGTATCTCAGGACCGGCCTGCTAAAACTGGGCTCATTCGGAGTCAGCCCAGCGAGGCAATCCGCTAAGTTAACTGTCCAGGCTCCTCTCGAGTTGAACTTATGGTTCTGACACTTTTTGACGTGTCTTTTAAGCCTTTGGTAGGTGTCTTGTCACACAAAACGCACACTAGATGTTTAGGTGCTCGCTAACTCTATAGCTAGCCTAGCTGAGTGTGCTAGTTCAGCTAGCCCAGCAGCTCGATACTGGCTCCGAGTCAATCTGTCAAGAACCACAGACTGTCTGATACAAGCTGGACGAGCAGACAGGGATATTTTAGTGGCCCTGATAATTAGCGATTATTTTACTTCATATGCAGTTAGTTGATTTCTTCATAAGTTATTCCACGTGAAATTTTAGTGGGGAGTTAAAGACATCGTTGTGCTGCTCCTGAAAGAGGTGTCTCACTTTGCTTCAAGAAAAATAATAGTTAAAAAAATAATAATAAAAGCAAATATGGCAAGAAACTGTCCAATGAAATGGGCATGCAGAGTCTGTTGAGTCGTCTGTATAAGATTTTATGACTTAGACCTCGTGTGCAGTGTGGCGACCACCTGTTGCAGAATCAGTCAGGACCAGAGGTGTTTTAACTAACCAGACCGAGAACCCATTTCTCTCCTGCTGGACCCAAGAGAGGGACAGGCAATCTGCATGATGGACACTGCCCGGTTAATATTCATCCTCATCAATATCTAACGCTCTGTAAATGCCCTATGGTTAAATAATTAATGAACATGTTCTCATGTCCGTTAAAAAAGGCTCTATGTGTTTTTGGCAAAGCACTGAGAATGTGAGACCTGATTCCTTTACATCAGTTTGTCCACTAGCACTGTGGTGTGTCATCACATCGTTATGGCATGGTTTCTTTAAACTTGCAGATTTTAAAATCAACCCTCTCTTGCTGTTTGTGTTCATAGGAATGTTTCAAAGGCAGCTGGGGTACTCACAAACTACTCCACAAGAAAGCAAGTACGTAAGATCTCACGTGTATATATACATATATATATGTGTGTGTGTGTGTGTGTATGCATTATTAGTGAGGGGGTGATTATTCTCACTTCATTGATATGTTTGGAAAACAGAGGATGACAAAACCAAGGATGAGGACAAGAACTGTGTAGAGAAGGAAGTCAACACAGACCCCTGGCCTGGATACCGATACACTGGCAAACTGCGACCTCACTACCCTTTGGTATGAGCACAAATGGAAAAATGTCCACTGAAGACCAAAAGGAATGGTCAGCTGAGCGTAAATTTTGACTTGAACTGTTCTGATTGCTTCTGTAGACGCCCATGCGGCTTGTTCCGGGTACCATCCAGAGACCAGACTATGCTGATCACCCGCTGGGTAAGACAGAAAAGGATTTTGCACAGTCAGAAACAATAATGCATAACTTTAATGAGAGACGTAGTAACATTTGATCCGCCAGCTTGTACCTCAGTGCAGAAGTGTCCAGCATCGGTCTTAGAATGTGATTTCATGATGGTAACGTGTCTGCTAAACCCTGCAAATAAAGATGTTTTTCTATTGGATAGTGTTATACAGCACCGTGCAGCAACTAACCTGAACCCATCGCAAAACATAACCATGAAAGTGGGCAGGGTTCTCTGAAGGCTCCGTGGTGGTCACATTATTACAGTAAACACAGACAGCAACAACAATGGGGTATCTTCAAATTCTGATTTGCTTTTTACTATGCAATTTAAAGAGTCACAGAAATGATTGCTAGCTGTTAGAAATATGTCATCTTGATCGATCAATCAATGGTCTGGAATATTTTTAGCTTCTCACATATTTTCCAGCTCGGTACGCTTGGCACCCTAGCATGAAGAAAAATCAAACTCAGCAGGGGTACTATATGAGGTGGAAATAGCACACCGGTTTGTAATTGTAATGTACTTACCACACTGCCCTGTGGAAAAACAGAATAAGTTTAATCAGTTGTGTTTAAATCAGGAAATCATCAAACTATGCTGCCTGGCAGCCTCCCAAGATCTCTACATTACATAGTGCCAGCTTTTTCCTTTATTTTATTCTTTTGTCAAAGCTTCATCCTTTTTTACCACATAACTGTAGTAAGTAAAACTGGAAATTGCTAATAGCATCTGTCAGAAAGCACCCCAGCTGCCCCCTACTCTTTTATAGTGTCACTGAAGCTGCTGCCATAAAAAGACTTCAATGCAGTTTTATTATTTATATTAGCACATTATATTTGCAATATATTGAACTATATTGGCATAGTTTAATGTGCATGTTTGTGTCAGATATCTTTTAGGACACATCCTGTGTAATATATAATTAGAGGTCCATACCCCATGAATCATTGCATGAAGTAATGTTTTATTTCCTCCCAAATGGAAGCTGCAGAATCTGCCTGTAAGTAATAGTGACGTGGACCATTAGAGCTAGGCTTTTAGTTTTAGTGTCTTACTGCCAGTTGAGCAATTAGATAGATGTTTCCAACAGGACTAAGAAGCGTTTGTATGTCTGTGTGCCTGGTTCATACAGTATGTGTGCTAATACCATGCATACTTGTGAATGTATGTTTACTAGCACTTCAGTGTGTATGTGTGTAGTAGATTTGTGTGAGCGTGATGGCCCTGATGTTCGAGTGAATTTGCATCGGTGTGTGTGGTGTGTGTGTCTGAAGCTTTTCTCTTGCTCACTGCAGCAGCAGAGGTTGGCTTGTTGGCAGGTATGAGGCCCGTCGCCCCATGTGTTTGTGAGGCTGGTGCTGTGTTGTAGGGCTGCAACTAGTGATTATTTCTGGAATTAATCTATGAACTGTTATTCTTTTGGTGGAAGTATCAGACCATTATGGCTTCTGCCGCTTCCTCTCACTTTGCCCATGTCACAAAAGCTTGTTCCAAATGGTTCCCTGCGGCCCTACCCTCTCAAGTGATGTCAGAAATGTGCAGATATTTAAGAGTGTGAGGCAATGCATCGATTATAGACGTTTTATTGATCCGTTTCTGAAATGCTCTAAACTTCTCTCAATAATCTGCAGCTTAACAAAAGGGTAAATTAATAAAGAAATTAATATTTAACAATTGGAAACTAAAGAAATCCATCCATCCAATTGGTCAGAGCCTCACTTAACTACTTAGTCACTGAGAGTGAAGGAGTTTTGCACTGTATGACACACAATTCTAGTACAATGCAAAATACATGTGTTGGTCATGTATTGTTCTTAGCCAGCATTGCAAGGAATTTGGAGTAAGAGATTAATGCTGTGTCCACATTAGTATAGTCTTTGCTAGTGGCAAATAAAGGTTGCTTCATAAAGGTTGCTTCAAAGAGGAAACACCCTGTGAATAGCAAAATGAGAAATGACTCCATACAGCTTTACAGCCTTTTTAGACACATATGGACAGGGACTGCAAGACTGCAAGTGCATCATTTGGGACAGGCCCAGAGTTCCCTTTTGTGAGACAAGTGATCTTTTTTTTTTTTTCTTTGATGGTGCAGTGAAACAGTAGAAGCCATATTGCCCCCACCACTTCCTGCTGTGTATTGCAGTGTGTTAGTCAGTACGCACACATGATAAACATAATAAAGCTTTAAAAAAAATTTAAATATACAGTTTAAATATACAATAGACAATTTTTTTTCAGTGCAGCTAATCAACTTGATTGTTGCAGCCCTACTGTCTGGTCTTACGGGAGTTTCTGAAAGAGTTGAGGATTTGTTATTGTCTGTGTTTGTTCGTGCCAGAGAGAAAGAGAAAGATTGTGGATGAGAAATAGATAGTCTTAATAAATGTGTAATGGCATGGCTCTGTCATCTGTTTTTGCATGGCTGGTATTGGTACTCTGCTAGTAACACCATTGTGAAACTGTCTGATACCAGACCCTCATAGATCACAGGAAACGTGAGTGGCAGTAGTAGTTGGTTTGTAGTAGCTGATGTGAAGACGATGATGCTGACAATCTGATAAGGACAGCGTTATTGTGTGTAGCTGGTTCTTTCTGATGGAAGGTTGTGTAGTAATTGCTGTGGTATGGACTGTTCGTTGGTGTTTAGGGATGTCCGAGACAGAGCAAACTCTTAAAGGGACGTCCCAAATTAAGATCCTCAATGCTGAAGAAATTGAGGGCATGAGGGTCGTCTGCAAGGTAAGCCCTGGGTTTTTTTCTGAATGTATCTTTATTTACCTTTTGCCAGTTGCTTAAGTAATTCAATACCCTTTGAGTGCAAATAATTAAATGATCAACCACTGGTATTACCACACAGGACAAGCTTAATTGTCATCCATGTAGCCTCACTAATGTGTATTAGGTCTGTTGCAAGAAAGTTAAGTGAATTGATGCCTAATTTAGTTGCGTGAATAAAATATATATAATATTTGAAACACGAATTAAGCTCAATATGAAAATATGACCACATAATATGTAAAGGTGGTTTTTAATCATGCATGTCTGGTTGTTGAGTCTTCTGACTGTTGGGTGAATCTGTTACAGCTTGCACGAGAGGTACTTGACATTGCTGCCATGATGGTAAAACCTGGAGTAACAACAGAGGAGATTGATCATGCTGTACATCTGGTAAATTCTCTTTCTTCCTGCCGTTCATCTTTAGTTACATCTTTAAAAACGTATACATTCGGCTTTGAATCCACTAGTTTGCGCTACAGTACGAAACATTTTTTTTCATTTTATTTCTTTTCAGTTCTAGTATTTTCAATATGCAACTTGTATTGCTTAATTAAGACCGTTTTTGTTGTTGGGCCTTTTTAAAAGCTCTGACTTAAGTGTCAAAACAATAATTGGTAGATAACTCTGTTTCTAATGCACCTGATAGTGACGGCTCTGGCATCTGTGTAACTCATGTTCCTCTGCTTAAGGCATGCACAGCAAGGAACTGCTATCCATCTCCACTCAACTACTACAACTTTCCCAAGTCCTGCTGTACTTCAGTCAATGAGGTCATCTGCCATGGCATACCAGATCGCCGTGCCCTACAAGAGGGTGACATCCTTAACGGTACAGACACAAAATATTCCCTCATCCACAAGTTTTCAAAAATAGATGGTGCCTTTAAGCAAGGTGCTACTCTAAATTTAAATTGTAAGAAGGGCACACACATCATCCACAGTCACACACTCACTCTGCCTGTAAGAAGAAAACTACTGACTGATTTAGGGCGAGTGTGTAGCCTCATAACATCTTTGGGCCAAGGGATTAGCAAGTTGTGTAAATGAATTATTAGAGTTGGTCACCTATGGCTCGGTCCTGGATCACCTTAATATTCACAGGTTTCCTTGCCTTATCACCAGATTTAGCTGATGGAGGTTGTCTGATTAAATGTCTGAAAGCAAAGAGCAACATTTGTTATTATATCTGTGTTTTTAACCAAAGTCCTCCTATTTCAGTGGACATAACTGTTTACCACAATGGATACCATGGAGATCTGAACGAGACATTTTTTGTGGGTGAGGTTGATGAGGGGGCAAAGAGACTTGTGCAGACCACTTATGAATGCCTAATGCAAGCTATTGATGCTGGTAAGAACTGACACTTTCAGATACATACATATTTAGTTTTGTCACATTTTGTGTATATGCTTGCTGTGCATGTGCCCTATGGCCTCTAGAGGTCAGAGCTGCACTGCAGTATTTCATAGCTGTTCCGTCATTGATGGGGTGTGCTGCTGTTGTGCTGTTTCTGCAGTGAAGCCTGGTGTTCGCTATCGGGAGCTGGGGAACATCATTCAGAAACATGCACAGGCTAATGGATTCTCTGTAGTGCGGAGTTACTGTGGCCATGGCATTCACAAACTGTTTCACACTGCACCCAATGTACCGCACTACGCAAGTGAGCATCTATACACCCAAGCATACCACTTTAATACAGACATACAGCTCTGGAAAAAAATGAGACCACTGGAAAAATGTTCAGTTTTTTTAGGTTTTATCTTTTATACATTTTTATAGGATTTTAAAGGAAATGACAAGACCGTACAACAAAATAAGGGAAAAAATAGTGTTTACATAACTTAAATAATTAAATGAAAACAAATTGCTTGTTCACATACTTCTTGTAGTGTTTTGTCATCCAGCTGCTCACATTGTGAGAGGAGAGTGTTGATGACAACAGTGTTTTGATTTTTTTTGTTATACTTTTCCTCATTAAGATTAGATTCAGGTGATCACTAATCAGTAGCTCATAAAGCAGAATGAGGTGCTTGTGTAGGAATTTAACAGATGCCGACATGAAATGGTTGTCACACTCCTAGAGATGCTGATTTAAAAATAATTTGCAGTGGTCTCTTATTTTCCAGAGCTGCAGTTCATTTGTGGTGAACAGCTTAGTTATGCAAATGGGTGTTACGCACTGTTGCATATAATGTTATCAGAACATATCACACTGAACAAACATTTCATTTGAGCTTTCTTTTGTGTAGAGAATAAAGCTGTGGGGGTGATGAAGCCTGGTCATGTTTTCACAATTGAACCTATGATCTGTGAAGGTAAGAGACTTGGATCATGGTTCTGTATAATTCCTTGGGAAGTTTTTAGAACAGGTGGGAGGAGTAGTACTTTGAATGTACACAATGTAGTGGATGTGAATTAAATGTTCCATCAACACACCTCTTTTCAAAAGAAGTAAAGTTAAAGACAGTAATTGTGTAGGATCTTATATGCAACCGATGGATTATAAATCATGTAAATTGCAATGGGTTTTTTTTTCTGCCAAAGTATTTGTTGGTGTGGCCTGTTTAAATGTGCAGCTCAGTCCTTTTGAAGCATCTGAACAAGGATTTTTCAAGGATGCATTAATGTTTTTAAATTCTTTTCTCCACTGCAGGTGGTTGGCAGGATGAAACATGGCCAGACGGTTGGACGGCAGTCACCCGAGATGGTAAACGCTCTGCCCAATTTGAACATACACTTCTGGTCACTGAAACTGGTTGTGACATCCTCACACGTCGCCTTGATGACAATGGCCGTGCTCACTTCCTGTCACAGATGTAGAGTGGTGGGGTGAGAACGCAGCCCCTTCCCCTAGTGGAGGACACATCCGCTCCGCCCCTATCAACGATCAGCCAGTCACACTGTGGTTCTCTGTTGGGCAAGAGATGATTGGCCGAGTGGCCATGTTGATGGAGTGTCTAATTGTGCGGGAAGTGGAGATTTGTTTATTTATGAATGTCATCTGAACAGTCACATGACTCAGTTTGGATCTGATCAGACCAGAAGGCACTGACCTTTGACCTGCTTGCAGTGCTGCCACTCTGTCTGCTTGGGGGCGTGTGTGTGTGTGCGTGCGTGCGCTTGTGTGTGCGTCTGTAGTCTGCCGTACTCATGTTTGGGTTGTTTCAGTGTGCTGTTTGAATGGTCCTTGTGTGACATGAAGACAAGGTGTGTAAGTGCGCATGTCCGTGTGTGTGTTTGTGTGTGTGTGTCATTCCAGACAAAACCAAACGGACTGAAAAGTTAAATCTGCAGTTTCTTTTCATTTCTAGTCTATCCTGAACATAATCTTTGGCCACAGCCTCCTGTTTACAAAAGAGTGCCTCTAAAGATTACGACATCATGACAATGTATTCTTGAAGTTCTACCAGCGTGCATCAGACCCTTTCTCTTGTGACCCATTTGTTTATGATCACGTGTAAAAGTGTGTTCAAGTTCTGTGGTATGATCTTGTGACCATGGAACAGTGAAAAGTTTGCAAATGGTTCCTTGGCTGGCCTTGTGCTCCTCTGTTGAAAAGGTTTAATTTGTCGTGATTGGCTGATGCATCGCCGAATACAGAGCTGTTCTGCAGGGTTGATCAATCAGTGGCAGGTTTTGGGTTATTGGTGCTCTCTGTCTGAAACACGGTCAAACCTTTTTCAGTGGTCTGCATTCAAGCTGATTAAAGCATATTTTCCTTTGTGAAAAGTGTCTTGGCCTTTTTTTTTGCCTCTCAGGTGCAAATACATGTATGAACTATTATAAGCACTGTTAGTACAAGTTAGTTACATGTGCAATATGGGTAATGTAATTATAACCAGCATTTCTCTGCAATGGCAGACAAATGGCATAGACAATGTTGTCACATGTATCTATCTTTTTTCCATTCGAAAAAAGCATTTTACCTTGTGTAAACATTTAATGAATGCATCTTAAAACTATTAAAAGTGTTAACATTACAAGTTTCTGTTTTTAATGTTTCTATAAAGTAACCATTTTGGAGACCTTGTGTCGTGCACTTTACTAAAATGTTTTTCCCACGTCCTACCAAATCAATCTTCATTACCCCAGTGGCCTAGTCTTGTCATTTTATAGAACTCCCTTCAAATCTAGACCTAGTTATTGTTGTATGTAATTTGTCTGCTGTAGTAGTTCAGAGAATTAATCATGATCAGCGGGGTCAAGCAACCTCCCACTGCCTGGTGGTTAGGGAGTTGACTCTTGTCAGAAGGTGGTATGTTCAGATCCCAGGACTGCCAATGGCACCAATGAGGTGCACTCAGACTGTTCTCTGCTTGCTGCATTCAGGCTGCCCACTACTTCACGTTCACGTCTGACAAATACACTTGTTACTAGGGCTAGTTTACACATTCTGCTTGTATCCAGCTTTGACAGGTGAAAGTGGAGCACTTGAATTGTATATTAGGTAATGGTTTACATCTTCTGGCTTATTTGTTTGAATCTCTTATGTAGCATGTACATGCCATTAAGTAGGCGGTTCTTGAGATGCCTATGCACATTTGGCATGCCTTAAAAGAATGTGGTAGTGATGCAGTGCAAGTTTTGTGAAGCTGAATCTTTTAAAATGCAAGATATTGGCCAGTGACATTTCTTCCATATCAGTAAACTTTAACAAGGCTGTGATGTGCTGCAGCAGCACTCAAATAGCTTGCTTGCTAACTCAGTGGTGCATATGGGGACATGTTTATTCAGGGAGATTGTTAGCTTTGAGTCTATACAGTTACACAATAAATGATTGGAGGTCAAAATGAGCTTTGTGAAATAGCCGAGGACATACAGTTCATTGACTCTCGAAAAAATAGTAAACATTTATTTAGCCTGTAGATTGTATCAGTTAGAGAATATTTGGCTGTAACTGCTGGCAGAAGCCTGCCAGAGTAGAAAGTGACTGGACCCATTTCAAAATTTCTCAACTTCATGTTGCGTAAGTGTGGGGGATATTCAAAAATGTGAGTAGTCAATATCGTTTAAAAATGAGCAGATGTTTCATCTTCACCGTATTGCAGCTGTCAGCAGAGTCTGGTATTTCCTTGAGTTGAAGTTTAGTTCTGGGGAAAATTTATGATCAGTTCTCAAAGGTCCTGGGGAAGAATTGTATTCACATGAAGACAGAAGGCAGAAGCCTGTTTGCATTTCCATTTTTATTAAGCGTCTCTTGCATTTTGCTATCTTACATAATAGCATCTGTCCCATTCCAAGCTGAATAACTATGATATCTGAACTAGAACTAATTATAGGTCTTCTGTTCGCAGTATGTGGGGTTATAGGTTTAGAAAACTGAGCACATAGAGTAATGACTTGAGCAACATGAGCAATGGACTAGCATAAATTGTTAGGCATAGTACTTAAAACTGCATGCTTTTTCAGCTTCATTTTAAAGAGCTTTAGGGTATTACCTCCTGTACAGAAGTACGGAACTTGGTTATAATAAATCAAACATATAAATGACTTAATAACAAAGCAAAGAGTAATTCATCCTTTTGAAATTAGTTATGGCAGATGTCTGGTTGTCCACTTCTCATTTGGACACATTCACGATAGTTCGAATGCTGTAAAACAGAAGACATTTGTTACTTACACA
>JBBPCW010000147.1:9930551-9949220 GCA_037974425.1 Phenacogrammus interruptus
CTCTCTCTCTCTCTCTCTCTCTCTCTCTCTCTCTCTCTCTCTCTCTCTCTCTCTCTCTCTCTCTCTCTCTCTTTCAACACACACACACAGCAAAGGAAGGATATAGAAAATAAAAAAATAATTTGGTTTCCCATGATGTTGGCTCTTTAATATGGTCTCTCCTTCTCTCTCTCATCTCTTTGTCTTTCTCTCTCTAACACACACACACACACACACACACATACACACACACAAATGCACCCTGCAGTTCTGTTTTCTCTTAGAGACCCTCTCGTTTTCTATTTAAAAGGCCTCAGAGTCCCCCCACACACAGGCGCTGTACTGCTGGAACTCTAAACACCATCGAGAACACTAGACACACAATGTAATATTCTAAGAGCATTCGCAGGATGTCTCACCTGATCTCTGGGGAAATGTGAAACACACAGAGACAGGGGGCTTGACTGACAGGCAGGCTGCTATGGGTGGGCAGCACCACAGGTTTCTGTCTGGTGAGTATGTAGGTGGGTGTGTGCGTGTATGTGTGTGGTGAGGGACGTATGAGAAAGTGAATGTGTAATAACACAGAGATCAATAGCTGGAGTCAATAGCGCTCCAGTGGCCTGGATCAGGCTCCCATAGAGATGCTACAGCAGTGCTGCCAGAAAGCATTACAGCCAGGACACGCGGGGCCCAAACTCTGATACGCCTGTTTGAGATGATCACCAAATGTAGTTCTGGCTGTATCGCTGAATTAAACATGATGTGCAAAGACCCGGCAAGATCAAGGTCACGGCGGCATGCATGTCCCCTTCACGCGCACACACAGAAGAATACACACAGCATACGTTATTAATGTATATGCATACCTCCAACTCTCACGCTCCTCTCTCTTACTTTCTCTCTTTCATGCTTACTGTCGCACAAAGGTACACACACACACACACACATGCATTGCTCTGTGGGAAATGGGTGTTTGGCTCTCAGTGACTGTGGTGGTTTCACTCAATGAAAAATGGATGAGACTAAAATTAGATCAACTAAAATTAGACAAAGTAAGAAAAAAAACCACAAGCTTCAAAAAATGGAGCTCTTGGTAAGCGAGACAAGTCACAGAGAGAGGTGATAAACACAGAGGTAGAACCAAGATAGAGACACATAGCGTTTTTTAACCCATCTGTAGCAAGATGAAGAAAAAAACACTCCAATTTCCCTTCTAAAGCTCCAGCATCGAGCAGAGAGAAGCTTTAGATTGACGCTCCTGTCAGTGTTTGATGTCTCTGTAAGAGTGATCTTGATGGGGGGAGATTGGAGATTGTGGGAGTATTGGAATGTGTAAATGCAAACAAAGCTGGATGCTCTGCTCAGAAGCATAAATTAATTTGCACATCACCTGTTCATTAAACAGACATGTAGTATATACTTCTGCTGCTTAACTTCACAAAGGTCTGCATGTGGGCCTGTACTTCAGTTCCTCACACAACTGAATAACAATAAAGCTTTGAAACACAACCCTAAGCACAGTGTTCAAAGAGTTTAACCTTGCTTCATTTCCACTGTGTTCAAAAATTTTAACCATAGTAAGGCTGAAAGAATGATTGTACACAAACTAAATATATACACTTACTTTTAAGGCTGTGCAGCGCATTAATGCATTATTGACAATTATTTTATTGTGTGGTAATGTAGGTGTTTTTAATTCTTTTATTTAGAAAGTTTGTTGTGTTTTTGTGCTCAGGGTGCGAGCAGCACGCGGTGCTCTGAGTCTCGGCTGGGTTTCACGTGGTCAGGCGTCCCATTACTTTTTTCCAAAAGTAACTGGCTGCCTTGCACATTACATTCAGCCTCAAATCTGAAAAAGAAGCAAATATGCTGGTCTTCTTTGCCAGTAACACTTGGATAAGATGTCTTGGTCTTCAGTTTTCCCTTGTTCCCTATGTCAACTGTGTAAAATCTCTTCAGAGAGATTTACAGCATAATTGTAGATTGTAGATTTCCCTTTAAATGTGTCCCTTAAGCAATTTAGTTATGATGTATACATGAGATGTTTTATGCAAGCAGGTGCTGGACCTCAGTTTATAGAAAAATAATTACAGTTTAAATATTGGTCTGAAAATCACAGTTGGAAGTTATTTTCCCCAAACTGTTCAGCCCTCATTAACAGTGAAGAACATCTATTTGCTTTGGGTATATTAAACTGTTTGTCATCTATTAAAGAACTCACAGTGAGATGAGAAAGACCATTCAATTTACCTTGTAAAGCTCCAGCAGCGAGCCAAGCGAGGCGCTTTAGACTAGCTTCTCTGTCAGTATTTGATGTGTCTGTAAGAGTGATCTGTAAGGGCGCAGTATAGTAGGAGGATCGGAAAATGTGAAAATGGATATCTCAGTATGTGTTAGATAGAGAGATAAAGAGAGAGTGAACCTGTGTGCTCAGGTATTCTCTGATATAATGAGTGTGCGGTGTATGATGATTTATTGATTAACTTTGTCTAAAACACCTCTTCTTGATCCAGTCAACTTTGGGCTGAATTATGCCGGCGCTCCCCAGCTGAGCCTGCTGTCGTCAGAGCGGCCTTAAGCTTCCAGTGGATTGAATTGAATTATTAACTCATTAAAACTTAATAAACTCCTCCGGTGAGCGGGCTGCTCTCTCTAACGAACCGCAGCCCCCAATACACCCCCTCCACCACCACCACCCCCACCCAGACATGCTCTCTCAGTCTTCATTCTGACACCAACACGGGCAGGCAGGCTTCAGACACGCAGCAGGCGATGTGGGCTGAGCAGTGAATGAGACTGAACCGTGAGAAGCCTTTTCTGTCTCTCTCACATACATATCCACAAACAAGGCCAATCTCACTCTCCCTCAGAAGCCGATACGGTGACAAATGCCGCGGCATCCGTTGATATTGATTTGAAAGGAAAGCCTACTACTGTGCTTACTAATCGCTTCGAGTTGTCGAATGGATAGCCAGCCAAGTTCATGTCAGAGCACAGTCTCCAATGTCTGGATTAAAGATGTGGAAAAGTCTCCATTATCCATTCAGCTATAAGAACATTTATCTACTATATGGGCATTGCTCTAAATAGATCGCTGCCAGCTAGTCAAATGCCCACAGTGTTGTAGCATGACTACTTGCTAATGTGGCCTAAACTTCACCTTTTTATTGTTACACACATACAGCTGCTTGACCCATTTAACCCTAAGGGCCTCAATCTCTCAGTCTCATAACTGCAACTGACTTATTAGTTCCATGATAGTTAATGAGTAGGGTTGTCACTATCAGTTTATTTACTTTGATTTTATAATAAATGAAACCAATTTAATTTATATTTGCATTATTAATGAATTGGTTTGATGATAAAAAAAAAAGCTGTGGTTAGCACACTGAACAATCTCCACAAGGTGAAAATATGATTACTTTTTGGAAGCATCACTGAAAGAGAGGAACTCCATACCAATCTCACAAATGTGTGTAGGTTTGTTGACATTTTATGTACATCTCACAAAGGTTTGTAGTTAGACATAAAGTGAAACTGTTATGTATTTGATTACTCATTGAGTATTTGTTTACTCATTTTTGATTAATCATCAAAATTGAGTTATTTTTCCTTGAATATTTAAATGAAAAAGCACCACGTCCTAGCATAAATTATAAAAAACATAAAAAAGTCCAACATTAGTCCCATTAATATAGAAACTGCTTGCTTCGTATATAGAAACCATTATATTACATTTACATTGTAGACATTCGACAGACACAAAAGCAACCTGATTCGTTTTAGTAGCAGCCAGTCACAACAGAGGTTATTCACATATGTCAGTTCAAAAAGGCACTGAAACAAAAACAGCCTGTTTATTTCTAAGACTTAAAGAAAGGTTGGATACTGGTCATGTAAAAATAAATTCGTACTGTTCTGTTGTATAAACAAATGGTATTTTTAGACTTCAAGGATACAAATTAAATGAAAGACAACAGAAGATTTTACACCCCCAGTCAGTGGCCGCTATAGGCCACTGTGGTTTAAGTTGAGGGACTTTTATGTTGAAAGACTGGGGTTATTACCTCATTATGGGCACAGCAGATGTTTTGTATTGTGGTTAAGGACCACATTGTCAGCACCCTTACACTTCTCCCTAGGTTGTGTTTGTCCTGGTTTTCTACAGCTGTTTGAGTTTGGCCTTGTATTTTGAGTTTTGGAGAAATAAAAGAAAGAAATATAGATGGAAGTCTGCTTTTGTGCCTCATTCCTGGATGGGCATGGTCTAGATGTGACAGTAAAACTGAAAGAATTGCTACTGTTTCAGCATCTATGTAATGTGGAAGAACAGTGTCTGATTGTATGCTTGAGTGAAATTTAAAAAAAAGTTCTTACAAACAACATAACAGTCTTGAGATTTATCATGAGTGATTTGCATGTATAAATGGAAATATAAGGTGTATAAAACCACCTCCTGCTGCCTGACCATGTATATTATTGCATTTTTAAATTAATTATATGTGAATTATAGTTGAGTATCTCTTTTTTTTTATCTTGTCGTGTTCTATTCATTCTATATTTAACATTCAGCTACAACATCTGCTCCAATCCCACAGACAAGCTACAATAGCACAAATTGCTGCAAAGCTGCAGACCAATGCCGACCACTGTCCCCTGCTGAAGCATCTACAAGAGGTCACATGATCCTCAGACCATGGAACAACAGAAGAAGAGGGCTGGTCTGATGATCATCCTTCCTTTTACATCATTAGGATGTTAGTGCATTGCTTCCCTGTGGGAAAGAAGGGACCAAGATGCACTATGTGAAGTCCGTAGTGGCAGTGTAAAGCTCCTAGCAATCTTCTGATGGGAAGCCTTGAGTCCTGGCATTAATGTAGATGTTACTTTGATATGTATCACCTGCCTAAACATTATTGCAGATCAAGCACCCCCTATCAATAGCAGTAGCCTCTTTCAGCAGGATACCGTATGCTACCACATGGCAAAACCTGTTCAGGATTTGAGGGACATGGCAAAGAGATCAAGCTGCTGATTTGGCTTCCAAATGCGTTTGTGTGATGTGCTGAAGAAGCTTGTCAGTTCCAGGGAGGCCCCACTACACAGCTTACAAGACGTAGAGGATCTGTTTCAAACATCTTAGTGCCCTATACCAAAGCACACCTTCAGATGTCTAGTGTTTTAGCAGCGTAAGGGCAGAGTTGGGTAATCCAGGTCCAAAAAGTAAAATACCTCCCCAGGATTTCGTTCCTACTTCCTACTGGTTCTCCAGTCCTTTTAAACAAGCAGTTCCAGGATACAGATGGTTGCGATAAAATCCTGGGGAGGGTTTTTACACTTTGGGCCTGGATTACCCAACTCTGCGTAAGGAAGAGTTACACAATATTAGGAAGGTTTTTTTTAATGTTGCTGATTGGTGTATATCTGTCTTGGTGAGTTCTCTCCAGAACAATATGAAAATGTAGCCGACTTGGTCAATAAATGATACTGATTCCATTTAAGATAAGATATGAGAAATCTTTAATATATATATTTAATATAAACCCTTAAACATAAACATGTACATTTGTGTGTAATAAATATAAATGTTTGACTTTACATTTATGGTAAAATGTATATTAAGTCATTTTTTAAGTTCAATCAGGTTCAAGACCATTTGAAATCTGGAGGGGTGTTAAATTATTTCAGTATTGCAGATTTTATACTACAGTATAAACCATAATACTGTTTTGCAGCCTGGTATAAGCCCTGTGGTCTGTGTATCAGCTGGAGATCTTTCTCATACATTTTTGCAGCCTTGCACAATGGCGCTGGATCGCACTCACTCACAGATAAGTGCCCCATTCTTTAATCACTGTTATGATCACTGAGGTCTACCATTGCTCTTTATGGCCATTCAGAAGCAATAAAAAGAGTGTAATGCTGCCGCAAGTACTCCAAGCGAATGCAGCACTCGGCAAAACAGGCTTATTTTTGAGGCCTCAGAAATTTCCTGTCACACTTGAAATTTACCTTGACATCCCCAAATTAGCTAAGGCTGGGAAAGAATTGGACAGAAATTTCAAAGAAATAAGTAATCATACAGTAGATGTTTTTTACCCTCCTCATAATAAATGAAGGATGTGAAAACACTCTAAACCTGTGGGTGTTATTAGTGCTAACTATGTACAAAAGAAAAGAGGGTGATTAAGAGCAGCTCTGGTGGTAGAATTACCTCCTGAGACGGGAATGGAGAGGTAGTGAATAGCGCTCTTCAGAAATGGCGAGGCAGAGTGTGAAGATGCTGTGAGAGGGTGAGGCTGAGAGGTGAGAGATTCCATGCTCCCCCTCAGGGAGCTGCTGAGCCTGCCGTGAGGCTTTTGATATGGGGGGAAAGTCATTCATTTTTAATGGCATTAACGAACGACCCTGTAGTTTCAGCTTCAGAGGATACAACGGCATGATCTAAAGAGCCTGTGGAAATCACTTGTCCTTTTCTTTTCATTTTTACTGGATGAGGAATTGATCAACATAAGTACACTACACACAATGTTACTGTCAATAAAGCTGAGTTTAAATGGGTTATTTTGAGGCAGGATGCACTGTGCTATGTGTGTATGTGTGCCTGTTTCTAGTGTGAATCTCAAGGACCTGTGGAATGCATCCGCTTCACTATTTTATGACCGATTCTGATCAGCAAGGCAAGCCTCGCGCCAAGGGAGCGTGGGGTTTCCATGGTAATTGCATGTTAGGAGAGGTCTGCCTGAAAGAATGGCTTGTGTGGATGTGAATGTATGTGTGTGTATGTGTGTGTTAGGATCAATACATCACAAAGTTCATCTCTGTCAAGAGCAGGAGATTGCTTGGTTTATACATAGGTTGGTGAGTGTGTGTGTTTGTGTGTGTGTGTGTGTGTGTGTGTTTATGCATTTTTTCTTAATTTCATGAAAAGGGTTTGCCCCATGATTTGCTAAAAAGAACAATATTTTTGAATGTTTACTTTCTCTCCCCCTAAAACAAATATAAAATGCTGAAACTTTGGGTTTTTTGCCTTTTTTGGACTGTTTTTAAAGTAATGTTCTTTTGTTGTTTTTGTTTAGTATATTATTATTCTAAATTTGATGCTAGCCACACATTTTGAAAAAGCTGGGACAGGGGCATGTTTACCACTGTGTTGCATCACCTCTTCTTTTAACAAGTAGGAGATGCTTTAAAAGGAGTTTTGGAAGTGAATGTTGAACCAGTGTTGCTTGATAAAGAATTTCATTAGCTCAACAGTTTTGGGTCTTCTTTGTTGTATTTTTTGCTACATGGCATGCCAGATGTTTTAAGTTGGTGACAGGTCTGGACTGTAGTCAGGCAGAATAAAGTTTGGCAGTGGTTTCTTTCAGGGAAGAAAGGCCTTCCCTGAAAAAGACATTGTCAGCATATGATACCAGCCCAAAACCTGTATACAGTAATCCCTCAGTTTTATGAGGATTCAGCCTCACACTGATTTTTTTCTGAGAACCAAACGAATAATTTTTCATAGAATCCCCACCCATGCACGGAAAAGGCAGATATCCTCACAATTTTTTCCTCACATATGTGTTTTTGTGTGTGTTAGAGGGGGAGCAGATGTTTGTCAAGTAGAGTTAGTGAACTAATGTGTGTTTCTGTGTGTAATTTTTGGGTCTGAGTCCGTCTCGCCAGTCACCTTCCTCCAGAGTGTTAGCTGCTGGAATATAAAGAGGGCGACTCGAGAGCTCTGGGTGAGATGGGTGCAGTACTGGGGTTTTCCGATTGGGGGGCAGTACTCACTGTGTTACAAACGGCTTTTCGAAGCTGTAAAAGTTGAGAATGAGAATGTTTTGCTTGAAGGACAGTGAGTTATTGCGTTCCGTTTCACTCTCGCCACAGTATTTATGCTCTAGCGCTGTTGGTGTTTGGTGTAATCTGTACAATATAGAAGTGCGTTTATCTCCACGATATCTTCAAGGTTAATGAGGTTAAAATAAAATTGAAGTGTTTTGGGAGCCAACACGTTTTTTCACTATACATGGGTGCTCTTGAAACGTAACCCCCGTGGGGGATTACTGTATATCATTCTGCACCTATAGTGTCGTTTCAGCTACCCATACCCTGTGTGTTAATGCATCCCTATATCATCATGGATTATGTCTTTTGAACTTTGTGCTGATAACAAACCGAATGGTCCCTCTCCACTTTGGCCTGGAGGATGTGGTGCCCATGATTTCTAAGGTGAATTTCAAATTGTGATTCAACAAGAAAGATTTCTACATTGCTTCAGTTCATCTTAAATGAGCTCAGACCCAGAGAAGGTGGCAGCGTTTCTGGACCAAGTGTTTTTCTTTGCATGGAGTTTTAACTTGCATTTGTAGATGTAGTAACAAACTTTTAATATGTTGCTGGCATTGAATTCAGAACGAGAATTTACTTTTCATGAAACCAATTTTTCTGTTTGACATGTAATCTTTGTTCCATTTATTTGATGGCAGCCAATCAACACAGAGATCATTTACTACATCAGTCTTAAAATTTCAGTAACAATTACTACATGTCTAAGAAATAAAGAAAGATTGGGAAATGGTTACAAAGCAATTCGATATGATTACATTTGGTACATAAAACCACTGAAATATATCACATGCAAGTAAACTGTAGGACTTTAAATGATTAAAATCACATTTGAATCTGCTGGTTTCACCACTTATCTACGTTATCTAAGTTAAAATTTAACTTGGTGGTGGTGGTGGCCTAGTGGATGGGATACCTGTCTATGGACCAAGAGGTAATGGGCTCGAATCCGAATTCAACACCACCACTGTGTTCCTGAGCAAAGGCTTAACTCTGAGTTGCTCCAGGAAAACTGTTCCCTGTGCCTAGGGAATGAATGTTGCTTCGGATAAAAGTGTCTGCTAAACGTAAACTTGTTATTAAATTAACTAAATTACAGTGCTGGGTTACAAAAAACATACTGCATACAAGTTTATGCACTCAGATAAATGATGCGTAGCCAGTGCATACACAAGATGCATTTCCAGGTTACTGCGGTGATTATAAACCTCATTAATTGACTGTGCAGAGTGCAAAGCTGGTTTACATTCTTGTTAGTAATTGATCTATGTTTCTCATAAATGTCAACACATTTCTGTCTTGAAACCCTCACATGCATACAATTTCCAAATCAATAAAGCTGCTGTGGAAGTAGCTCAGCACAATAACCCTGTTACTGCATTTAAGTCTCTGTATGATCCTTGAGTCTTTCACTTTTTATTTGTGTCATTTGCCTTTCACTCAAAATATTTCAAATGTGGCGAATAATTATTTGACATATATGTTTGCTAATATCTCTTATGCTGGAAAAGAGGAGAGGAAAGCGATTTAGCAACTTCTCTGTATGGTAATGATGGAGTCTGGTGTGGTACGGTGATGCGGTTTCTCATAATTTCCTTACGTTTTTCTCATTGAGGTTTCTTTCTTGTGCACAGAGAATATCCTTTTAATTAGAAATGGTACTACTTTCACTTTTGCACTTTTAGAAATTGTAGAGTTCGTATTTTGCACTTTTGAAACCATGCTTTGGTTACTTCAAACTGTTCTTTGAAACAACATTAAAAATGAACTAGATCACTCACTCTGTAGCTTTGATCTTTGGTAGACCGAAGATTCTTAACAAAGAGGATGAATCACTGTGGATCCTGGTTTTTTTTAACATGTGGAGTGTCAGTTGATGTCTGATCATGGAAAGCAAACTGTATTAAGATATGCTGTCCTGACACCATTCTGTTGGCTAGCTGAAATGACAATTAGCCCCAGGCAGCCAACAGAAAATAAAAGATATGTGACCGTGAAGATACATTATGAAGATAATGGGTTGTGTGACCATGCTATCCCAAAAACTGCACCAAAAACATAACGCACAGTTAAACCTTTGAAGGCTAGCTTTAGCTTCCATTCACCTAATAGGAAATGGTGCATTTTAATTTAATTTCTTGCAACCTTTCAAATGGAAGAAAACACTGGTGACACTACTTCTGGATGACAGGGAGATATGTAACAAGATACATCATCTAAACAGTGCTACAGATGCCTGCAAGTGTTTATTGCCTCAAACCACAGAATATTGTAGAATACACAAATTCAGTGCTGATTTTCATGAATATGTCGACACAGACTTTAATGACAGCATCCAAAACTTCAACAAGTTTAAGTTTTGTTCAGCTCAATCGAGCCAGGTGGAAAACCGCAGTGGGTATGCATGATTTATTTCCTTGGTGACGTTTTGTTCAGTGGCCAGCTCACATTCACAAAATGTTGGATTCATCAGCAAGCTAGCTTGAAACATTATTCATACAAAAATGCCTAATGACTACAAAGACAGTGTGTCTTCAGATGAACACTTCTATTGTACATTAGTTAGTACTGATATAAGTATTGTGTTATCCTTGAGAAATTCCAAAGTCATTGGGCTGAAAAGATTCAGATGCTGTTTTGGAACTGATGAAAACTAAAGCTTTTTTAGCAGGTTGTTTTTAAGAAGGAGAATAACCTGATAACACTTTTAATCTACATGTTTACGGTTTCAAAATTGGCAGTTGTTGATACTAGCAAATGCAAATATAATGCATTGCCACATAGCAAATAAAGAAACATACTGAAATTGCATTTCTGAGACTATAGCACCTGTAAGTATTAGTAGTAGTAGGGTATAGTGTTTATTTAAAGACAAAGCTACATGTGCAATATAGTTGTGTGTAATAGCCAATAAAATCCAGGTTGAGATCCAGCTTGATTTGTTGGTCCTTTCAGCTTTTGTTAGACATTTTTAGTAGCATTTGTTTGAGGCTTATCCTCAAGGCCCTATAGGCCATAAACAAGTCATGGGATAATTACAGGCTGTTTGGATTGTTTTATTCTTCCCAAAACATTATGTGCCTGTGGTGATCTGTATTGTTAATGATGAAGGAGTCATGTTTTTATTAGACCAGAGCATTCATGTGCCTGTACAATTACAACACAGGTACATTGGTCCCAGTACTCAGCTGGAGGTAGTACTATGCATTTTTGAGATGCCAGTGCACTACTTTTTCAAGTAAAGTATGAGTGCAATGCCATATTCAGTTAAAAGTGGGGATGTAGAGATACAGTTCCTGCCATTATATAATATCCTAGTGGAATAAACAAAATTATTAAAGACAGTCAAAGCAATGTTGTGAGATTTTAGGATCTCAAAACAGGGTTACACAAATATTATGTAGATGCATGTAGATTTATTCACTTTTTTCTTAAAAATAAACATCTTTGATATGTTTCCTTTCATCACAGCAACACAATAGACATAATAATTGGTGACCGCTCCTCTTTAATGGGGATTTTTTCCTTTCAAGGCTGAAGCAGTTGGTCAGGTGAAGATATTTGTTTTGATGCACTAAATCTAAATCTAAAAATTAAATTTGAATGTCTTATATCGTCCCAGCATTATAGTAGAGACAATCACTAATGTAATGCTTTTCAGAAAGTGACACTTCTCTTTTGAAGGCTGGACCACTCTGTATAGATGGAGCTGTTTTGAATGATCAGCTAAAGATATGTTTATTAGATTTATGTGTCATTATATAAGATTATAAATGTGATGGTTTTAAACACAATAACTACAATTAAGAGAAAAGAAGAGAAAATAACATTTCCAAAGAGCAAAACTTAGATTGCAGTGCTGAGGCAAGCACTTAAGCAGTTCTTATCTTTTGTCTTTGTTAGGAAAGATATGCGGGTTGGTATAAAATTTGCTGATTTTTGAGATGAGCAGAACATCCCCTTGCTAGTTTAATTGATGTGTTCTTTCTATATTTTGGTTTCCCAGCATGTTCAGGGTCCGATTGATGCAGACAGACTAAGAGAGTTCATTCAGAGGAAAGGTCCAAATATACTGGTAGATTGTGAAACTTCAGGGACGCTGTCGGAGACAGAAAACTTCTCGTGAAGATAGCTGTCAGTGATCTGGTGGAGCAAAAGGGATTGTAAGATGTTACCTACATTAGTAAAACATTTTGTTCTTTAGAGCAACACTAGGCCCATATATCTCAATTTATTCACTCAAGAAATGCTCAACTTGGATATTTTTTATTGAAAAAAATATATATGAATAACATATATGATAAAATCTGTTCTTTTGCATTTGTTGTAATTAAAATTTTAGCACTAGTCTCTAATACATTAACCTTTATTTTGCTTTCAGTTATCCATCAAGTGATGATAAACTGTGGTTAGGTAAAAGTGTCATATCACTGTTCCCATCAATGAAGATTAAGATAAAGGAGAATGAAGGATTTGTAGGTAGTATTTAATTAACATCCAACAAGACCTCTAGTGAAATGCTCATTCAATTAGCATAGTTTCACATTAAAAATATGCTGATATAAACATAAACAATATCAAAAGTGCCTTTACTCTGCAAGGACTGGATGTGCATTTAACCTCGGGTGCTTTTGAAATGATTCATTTTCATTTTGTGTACAGTTTCATGAGCAAAACTGACAGCTAGTAAAGAATACAGTTATAGAAATATTACCCTTTTCATTCTGATCCAGGAGCGCTTCTATGACCCAGTGTCCCACAATGGAATTCATTGAGATTAAACTGAGAAATCTATGGCGCAATCTTAATGATAGTCAGTGGCGCAAACAGGCCACAAACAGCGATCCAACATTACACCCAGTTTCCATCACACTGCAAACGCCTTCTAAAATGGAAGAGGAGTCTACAATGCAGTGGAGATCTGTAATCAAAAGGATGTAACTCAAGAAAACCTCACCGTTATCAAACTGGCCATGGAGAAAACTTACACTAGCAACAGATTCTGGATTCCAACAACTCTCCAAAGAGATATTTCAACAGTACCCTCATTTTACAGACATGCCATACTTGGTAAGTACATGGTCACACAGTTGATCTGCAGTTTTAGTCATGACGTACTTCAATATAACTGTTGTATTCTGGCCTTTTTCCCAGCTTGACTCCGAGTTTGGGAAAATGTATCCAGGGAAAGCTGACCTCTTCCTTTAAAAATGGGAAGGAAATATTGAAGATGGCCAAGACAAACGAGTATTCCACTGTCCTGGCAACTGCCAGTGAGAGCGATGGTAGGCTACTTTTCATTAATATAAGATACAATCTTTCAGGCTTTGTACACACTGAAGAGAAAACCAGAAATTTAAACTGAAATTGTGTGTTCAGTGACTAAAGCTGATCTGTATTTTCAAACTGTAGCCACGTTTGCTTGCCTGTCCACACTGATTGCTATAGAGCACACATGAAAGTGCACCATCTAGACAGGGGTCACATTTATGAGTTTAGATCCTGATGCGTCCCATTCCTAAATAACTATAAAGTAGCAGAATGAGCATGCTGTAAATTATTATGAACAAAATATTAGAGTAGGAAGATCTGGTCAGCAGATCTTAAAACGCTAATAGTCTCAATCGTTTAGCCTTTAAATTCAAATCTTAAATGAAAGTGGAACTGCGGGATACAAAAGAAAAATCCAATTGTAATGTCTCTTCACGGTTAAGCTATAATATGTAATATGCAACAGTGAAATTTCTGTCATGCATTTTACCATCATGGACCACCTCCCCAAAGCAAAAACAAGAACTGAAATCTGATCAGACTGGTCAAACTGAGTCACATGACAGAACCTTGATTTAAAAAAAAAAAAAAAGCCCTTTCGTGTGACTTCTCTTGCAGTTTAGAAAGCAGAAAATTGTCCTACTTGAGTCAGAAATGCTGAAAAATTTCAGGCACCTGTCTGACTAAAGCCTCAGACTGTTGTGTTACTCTGTCATTTTGGTACTAAGTCAGCTTTTCAAATCTGAAATTTGAAAACCATGTCAGAAATAACTGATGATCGTATATGACTGTGGTTGCTGTGTTTTCATCACTGGTATTGTACAAAATGTAGTTCTGTATACCTGCCAGTTCTCTCATGCTTTAGCTTTAGTCTGAGGGCAAGGTCATGAATTTCATAAATGCCATTTGTTCTGTATTTTCACTTTTTTACAGAGCCATGCTTCAGAGCTCTTCAGACGCTCTCATACACTTTTGCCTCCTACTGCATCTGGGAGGGGTAAAGGCTGGATCAAATGCAGTGTGAAATCAGCCATATCATGTATTTTGCATGTTAAGCTGGTAAGCAAGTTGCAAGTGTCTTGCATTGTAAAGCTTATATATGGTGTTCATATAACACTCTTTCCGGCACGTATATTATTCATATGTTTGACATAATCTCAAAATAATACGACATAAAAATCTCATATGTGTACTCTCAGACTGACAACACAATGCAATATGAGATTGCTTCATAACCTTAATACATAAAATCAGTGATAAATTGTTCAGTTGTTCTTTACACTAAGCTAGTGTATTTACATTTACAGTGCTAATATGTGTGCAAAGCACAGCGTGCAAAAATAGGTATTTCGTACCCTTTCGTACAGTAGAGAAATGCCTGAAGAAAAGGAAGTGTGAATGGGGTAACATAGAATGTTGCACACCTTTATTTTGTAAGGGTGATGCACAACCAGAATAGTAAAAGACACGCAGGAGAGATGGGCTCTTTGGAGTTTGATTTGATTTCATTTTTTTCATATAAACCCTGCAAGAAACTTCAGATCTATTGAAACTCAAACATTTTTCAGGAAAACTAAGCTCCCCCAAGCTCCCCTATAATTCCAGCACCTCTCATATGTCTTGCTCAAAGTTATCTGTAATACATTTTAACATGGATTTTTGTGTGCTGTGTATATTTCCAGACTGAAACGAGCTGCTCCAGTCTTCTGGATAATTCTCCTGACAGAGCTGTGGAATATCAGCAGCCCCACCTCATGTGTCTAGGCTACCTCAGTTGTACAGCTCAGTACATCATAGTGGCAGAGAAGGACAAAGTCGCCATTCCACTTGAGGATAACAGTTTGACATGCGCCATTGACAAACTGTTTAAAATGTATCGTGTCTGTAACCTGGCATATCCTGCCCAGCTCACGTCTGTCTTCAATTTCTTTGAGCATCTTTATGACATATCCATCTCTGGTGGGAAGAGATCAAAAGTAGTGGAGCTTATTGCGAGACTTCTGTCTATATTTTAAGTCATACTACTGTGTACATTAATCTCAAGATCAGCTGTAAACTAGAGCGATTATCTCAAGTTACGAATAAGGAATTAGTTAGGAATGAGTTAGGATAAGGAATTAATTCAAGATTCCTGCCTTAACTCTGTGGTATATTCATATTATTGGGCATCAGGCATTTTAGAGTGTATTGTGGAATTATATATGTTGTTTTTCACCGCAGAAGCATTTAGCACCGTTAAATGTAGGTTGTTCCAATGGTATACAAGTGGCCATCTTACATCACCAGAGAATCCCAGACAAATATCCATGCCTTTTGCCCATTTCTGATAAGTGAATTCATAAGTAAAGGTGTCACTAGTCAGTGGAGATCTCCCAGGAGGATGATGTAACATATTATTTGTCCCAGTTGTTTCTAAAGGACTGCATTTTAATGCAGTTCTTTACAGATCACCCTAACTTATTCAACAGTATTTATTCAGTCCAGCCTCTGGCTCATTATGACTCATTAATACAATCCAATGTAAAATATTAATGTGATAAATTTCAAAATATTTCTACTGTATTAAAAATTATGTTTTGGAACCTCTAACAGAATGTTAATAGAAGAAAAAATATGTCCTGTTACATTCTAGTAACTTATTGTTTGAAGCTCAGTTAACTCAATTTTAGGAAAAAAACTGCCTTTATTTTTTATTATTTATTTTATTTAGACATAAGCCTATACAAATTCAGTTCAGTTTATTGTAGTTTCATCCTCTTAGTGAAAGTGGTTGGCTGTAATACTGACATTTGCAGCACTATTGCAAGTGGGGTTTAGTTTGGTTAAATAAACTGAAATATATTACATGCAGCACGATTTTTGTGTCACATTCTGTCATTGTTCAGCTTGCATGCATGATTTAAACTATGACTGGAAAAGGTAGTGTCTCTCTGGCAATATTATACACATATTTCCTCAGTGTCAAATGAAAGGAGCTTTTTCCAGAAGTCTTTTTGCAGGAATACTCTCAATCACCTGTGTGTGGCACAACAGATATCAGACCACTAGAAGTAATCTCTTTTAGTGGCGATCAGTTGTATGAAGATACATACCAAGATGCAGACTTGTTTAATTTGATCTCAATGTATCTTGATGTTTGACTTTTGTAATTGTGCACTTAATAAAAATCAAATGAACTGAAAATAAATTGAATTGAACAACATATGCATTTGTTGAGTTTGTCTGTTTTTTGGAGCTTGTTGTGGTGAATTTAGGCAAAAACTGCAGAGTATATTTTCAGCATACATGATCCAATCAAAACCCATCTTGGTGTTAATAATTTGATCACACCCCTTACATTAAATAACACAGTGGTTGTGCTAAAAGTAACACAAAATGTGCTACGTTTAACTGGATGTGCACTAAAAACAACACATTGCATATTGTTTTTAAACAAATATGTGTTAAGAATGTTGACACACCTAATTATGTCTATGTCTGTCTGTTCTTCCTCCTCCCCCTCTACAGGTGGTCATGCTGTTCTCTTTGTTCTCCTGCGCCGTGGGGTTCTCCCTTCTGCCGCTCATCCTGTTCCCGTGCCCGGTCTGGACATGCCCTGCCCGTTGTGAGTGCTCTGTGCCAACGCGATCCGTCTCGTGCCACCGTAAGCGGTTGGTGGAGGTGCCTGAAGGTATTCCCATTGAGACGAGGGTGCTGGATCTGAGCAAGAACCGTCTGCGCACCGTCACTCCACAGAACTTTTCCTCTCTACTGCTGCTGGAGGAGCTAGATCTGAGTAACAACCAGCTGTCATCAGTGGAACCTGGCAGTTTCCGAGCACAGCCCCGTCTTCGCACACTGCGTCTACGTGCCAACCAGCTGACCCTGCTGCCCCGGGGAGCTCTGGCAGGCCTGGGTGAATTGACCTTGCTGGACGTGAGCCAGAATCGGCTAGTCATACTACTGGACTATGGCTTTGAAGAGCAGCGGCGGCTGCGTGTGCTGGAGCTAGCTGACAATGAGCTGGTGTTCATTGCACCACGGGCCTTTAGTGGCCTGCTGGCCCTGCGTTCACTTACACTGCAACGTTGCAATCTGAGCGCTGTGCCTGGCCATGCTCTGGCCCACCTGCACGGCCTGACTAGTCTGCGCCTGAGAGAGCTGGACATTGCAGAGTTGCCACCACATGCATTCAAGGGCCTAGGCCGCCTACGCCACATGGAGATAGACCGTTGGCCGTCCCTGGAGGGGGTGCCTAGCCCAGCCTTGCAGGGGCTCAACCTGAGCTCACTTTACATTACTCACACAAATCTGTCAGTGGCGCCTATGCTGAGCCACCTACACTACCTGACTCACCTGAACCTGTCTTATAGCCGTCTGAAGGTGCTGCCTGCCGGGTGGCTGCGTGGGATGGAACGTCTGGAAGTGGTGCGTGTGCGCCAGGCCCAGTTAGAACGCGTGGAGCCTCAGGCCTTCCAGGGTGCATTGTCCTTGCGCTTACTTGACCTCTGTCACAACCGTCTGGAAACTCTGGAGCGATCTGTCCTGCCTGCCTCCATGGTCTTGCAGAGTCTCCTGATTGGTCAGAACCCCTTGGTGTGTGACTGCCGCCTACGTTGGTTGCTGCAAAGGACTCCTGCCCTTCTCTATGGTGAAGTGGAGCCTCAGTGCAGAGCCCCTACTGCCCTGGCTGGGAAACCCTTCAGTGACATAGTGGAGCCATTGCTCTCTCGCTACGTAATCTGCACCAAGCCCAGTGTTGTCTCTATACCCAAGAACCCAGTCCAGGCCGAAGAGGGGCAGAGAGCCTGGCTGAACTGTGCTGCAGAAGGAGCTCCAAAGCCTTCTGTCTCTTGGCTGACGCCATACAGGCGACACATCACCACCAAGAGCACAGGCCGGGTAGTTGTCCATGGCAACGGTTCCCTGGAGTTCCGGATGGCTGAACCCCTGGACAGCGGTATTTATGTATGTGTGGCATCCAACCCAGCAGGAAACGCCACTCTGCCTGTAACATTGGCCGTCAAAAGTCTAGGCATCAGAGACGGAGCTCTCTATGCCAACCGCAGCTTCCTCTTCGACCCCGATTACAATAGCTCCATGATCAATGGTACAGAGCACTACACTATCCGGATGGTGCTGGACTTCACCACTATTCTGGTCTCAACAGCAATGGGCTGCCTCAGTTTTCTTGGCGTCGTTCTCTTCTGCTTTCTGCTGCTGTTTGCCTGGAGCCGGGGCAAAGGCAAACACAGAGGCAGTGTGGACATTCAGTATGTCCCTCGCAAGAGGAAAGGAGCCAATAGTGAGCTCACAGAGACCAGCGGCCCCAGACGGGTCAACATGAAGATGATCTGAGATTGTTCTAAAAAGGTGGAGAAGTAAACATGACAATGATCCACTGATTGATAAACGAAAGAAAAGAAAGAGAGAGAGACTTGTGACAGTGATACTGTAGCTAGTAAAGGTTGGGAAGATGAGCAGCACAACATTTTGGTTGGAGTTGTGTGCTTTAGCGTGAATGTATGTATGCGTGTGTGTGTGTGTGTGTGTGTGTGTGTGTGTGTGTGTGTGTGTGTGTGTGTGTGTGTGTGTGTGTGT
>JBBPCW010000147.1:9958129-9969436 GCA_037974425.1 Phenacogrammus interruptus
ATATTTGAATTCTGATTGATCAGATTTGGTGTGTGGGTGGGTGTTTATTTGTATCCCAGGGTTACAGTATTATCTCTGTGTTATCGTCGGAGATTATTCCCATTATGGAGCTTCTGTCTTCCATGAAGACACACAGCGTACCAGAGGAGGTCGATGTGAGTACTTTCTTTTCTCTTGATCTCTTTTTTTTATTTTTACATCTTGTATTACATGATGAATATAATATTCTGTATATTGGTATTTTACTACAGATAAAAGACACGTTGTTGAATGATGATGACATTGGAGACAGCTGTCACGAGGACTTCCTACACAAGTAAGTGCTGAGAGCTCTGTCTGACAGAGAAATGGTAGTGTAATGACTCTGAGGGTCTGTAAAACTTTTAGAATGTATATCAGTAAATGTTTGGTAAAATCATGAAAAGAAAAAAGACCTAAAGAAAATAGGAATAGGGCCTGGTAGCCTGTAAAAGTTATAAGAATCTGAGTGACTTTGACAAGAGCCAAATTGTGATGGCTAGACAATTGGAGAATCTTTCATGAGCACCCAGAGCTCACTGATTGAAGACTGGCTCATCTGGTTCAATCCCACGAAAGAGCTACTGTAGTACACATTGCAGAAAATGTTCATGCTGGCTCTGAAACTGCACTAACTGATACTCTGGGCAATGTTCTGCTGGTAAACCAGAGCATGTGTACCACCTCATAGCAACAGTATTCCCTAATTGTAGTGGCATCTTTCAGTAGGATAGTTATTCAGGAAGGGTCTGAAGAACATAAAAAGGTCGACATACTAGTCAGTTCGATGTAGGTTCCATCTCACAACTTAAAGGACTTAAAGCATCTGCTGCTAATATCTTAGTGCCGTACACCACAGAATTTGTCCTCGAGGTGGCGCTACATTTTGCCTTTTGGTCTTAGCTTCTGAACCATGAGATCCAAAGATGAAGTTTTTATTTCTTGCTTCAAACCAAATAAAAATTAATGTTTTTTAGACAGATTGTCATGATTTTGGTTTCAGTATACTTATAAGAGGCTACAAAATCTACTGCAGCCAGATAAATGCCAGGGAGCATAACTGACAAAAATGCCTGAAGGTTTTACAGAAATGGGAAGACGAATGCATACTAGGACATAGATGAATCCCAATTAATAAATGCTAATTAATGCTGCTGCTTGCCAATTATTTCATCTTGCTTGGGGAATTATTATTTGTACGAAAAGGTCAGATTTTATTAGTCTTATCCCTTCCATTTAAGAGTGTGTTCAGGGGACTCTAGGGTAAATTTGATCTGCACATCACAGGCTTTTGCCTGGAATCCATGCCAGCTGGAGTGCTGTAATTTAAAGCAAAATGAGGATATAATAAATACTGAGAAATTCTCAAATTCATGCAAATGCTTTAAAGATTCTATTTTACATTTAAAGCATTTAGCTGATGCTCTTATCCAGAGCAACGTACATCAGTGCTCGAGGAGTCCACATCTGTTTCTTAAACCTGTAAAACAACTTAAATCCACATCCACTATTCAGCCAAAATACTGCACGTTCGGTGCACCTAAACACCTATCAAATAATACCTAACCATCACAAGCCAAACAATACCTGAACAACACAAGCCATAGAAAAGTCAGGAGTTAAGACAAAAGTAAGGACATTTTTAATAAGCAAGCAGAATGAGAGACAATCAAATTATGCAGCTTCTTATTTGTATTGGAAAACTTTGTAGTAAATCAGAAAAGAATACAAAGTGGAAATATTTTCACTGGTGATCTCAGATCTTTGGCCCCTTCTAGTATGTATGTTTGTATAATGTGCCTTATGAATAGAGTTGTAGAGCTGTGTTTGTTTGCTTGTTTGTTTCAGAGCCATCAGCTCTCATCTACAGACCTGCGGCTGCTCCATCGTTGTTGGCAGCAATCCAGACAAAGTCAACAAGGTCCCGACACACTTAATCACTCACATAAACATGTGTTTGTGTTAATTGTTGTGCAGTGGGTTTATTGCTGGGTTTATGTTGTGTTGTAGATCGTGCTCACTCTGTCTCTCTTCCTCACTCCCACTGAGAGGAAGTGTTCTCGACTGTGCCGAGCTGAAGGCTCCTTCAAATACGACACTGGACTGTTCGTTCAGGGCCTACTCAAGGTACACTGCCCCAGTTCACAGCAGCTCCAGCAAACAGAATCATTTTCCAATTTGTGTTGCCAGTTTGAATAATTTAGCTCCAAAGTTTGTGTGAAATGATGCAACAAAATGAAAATTCTTACTCTAAACTGAAATTCAGGACACAGTTGGCCAAAAACTAAAAAAAGCTGACAAAAAATATAAACTTGGAATAAAAAATATAAACAGTTCACAGGCTGTCGTGTTTTTGAGTGGAATGAAACATGGTCTTCCACCTCTTGACACTAATGAACAGTTCCTTAAAGATACTGTGAAGTGGTTCCACACAGTCAGCATTTCAGTGTTGATTTGCTGCCACTCAAATTGTGCAGAAAAGCAAACAAGGCAGGAGCTGACTTTGTATTTGCCAACTTTCTTATGCCAATTTCCATTCCATCACTCCATTTAAGGAAGAATGGAAATTCTAGAGAAAGCTAAAGAGTAAGTAATTTATCTCAATGGAAAGCAAGGGAAACAAACAGTTCTCTTGTTTTCATTAACAGTAAAGTGTGCTTGACATTTTGACACCTGATTTTGATGCACCCCCAATGAAAACAAAATGGAAACAGGTGCAAAATATCAGATTGAAGTGTGCTAAAGTTTATTTCAACACTAATATTCTTCATGTTATGGTTATGCTAAATAAAATGTCTTACATTGAAGCTTTAAAATATAATTATAAAGTATTACAAATCTTTTATGTAGAAGGGGTTGGATTCAAATGTGTGAACTTAAGATTAAAAGATTAATCCAGCTGTATCCAATTGTTTTTTTAAATCAAATGCCCTGATTGGGGCTAAAGTATAGTTTGCTTATTGACCAAACCTTTTTATTTCCTTTTGATTTTAATTAGTGTGCCTGTGCAGTGATTATATTTGGCGAGTGTAAGAGGATCTGTACGCTCTTTTTCCACACAGGACTCCACGGGGAGTTTTGTTCTGCCTTACCGGCAGGTGCTGTATTCCCCTTATCCAACCACTCACATAGACGTAGACATTAACACAGTGAAGCAGATGCCTCCATGCCATGAGCACATGTACCACCAGCGCCGCTACATGAGAGCTGAGCTCAGCAATCTCTGGAGGGCTGCTAGCGAGGACGACATTAGCCCTGACAACCTCATCAACGCCCAGGACTCCTTCACCCCTGACCTGTATGACCTTTTAACTTGTACAGCTGCTGTCATGCACGTGTAATCTGGCAATTCTTCGCCCATCGGCTTTTGCCCTACTGTAGGCTCAGCTTAACTAAGAGAGATCCAGAAAGGAGCGACTAGTAGGAAATTCTTAGTGTGTTGAATGTTATTATGGTTGTATTAATAAAGAGCAGCAAGCTGACTACATTTATCAAACTCGGCCTCCTGCCAAAATACTTTGCTCCTTAATGATGATAAAAACAATTGACTGACTGCCAGGAAAAAATGGTAATCACACCAACAAATTTGCCCTCGTTTCAATCAATGTAGTCTGAAAAGAGGCATTAAAAGAGATTAGACCCTCATCCTATACCTTGAAACTGACTCAGAGGCTTTTTTGTTTCGTACCATATGATTATGCTGTGCCTAATACTTTACTGTTACTAAGCCACTCTACAGGCCTACATACCGTATTCCCCTTCACCCACCACTCCACTAGGAAAAAAATGCATAGGCAGTTTCATGCATAATACATTTGTTTTCCGTATACCATAGTTTTATGCATAGCTAAATTATCGAGAAAATATAATTTAAGAAATATGAATGTATCTTCAGCTTTATATTTCCACATAAAATATAACTATAAATATAGAAAGTGCATCTTGAAATGGTGAGACAGCTGAACTGGTAGGAGGTTTGAAAGTAGCCAATCAGACAGAGAGAGATAGTGCATGACTGCTCTGTGTCTTGTCCTCCTATTTTAGTGTTGTTGAAAATTGGGTAACAGTTATCTTTTACAGATGTCTTCCATACACCATTTCCATAACAATATTTGTTTTGTTTTTTTCTTAGGTGTTAAGTTGAAACAACCAAAAATCTGTGGTGCTACATTTAAAAACACTATCAAAAACATGCATAGTACATTTATATGTTAGTGGGGGCTTATTTGATATACCTAATAAATTGAAAACTTGATAGTAACAAATCTACTCTTTCTGTGAATATACAATAATTTATTTCTTCTCTTTTTCTAGGAATATATTTCAGGATGTGATGCACAAGGACACACTGGTGAAGTCTTTCATTGATGAGGTAAGAGCTGTTCATGCCATCTCCTCTAAACTATTGCATTTTTGGATCCAGGTGTGATAATGTGGATTGATAGAGAAGCACTTTCATCTAAGCTGCCTCTTAAAGTGAAGGGTTTCTCTTGTGTGCCGAAGCCATAAAACTCAACATGGGCTAATCATGAGCACTGGTGCATCTTTCTCGTTCGCAGGTTTTCCTCCTGAAGCCAGGCCTGTCTTTGCGGAGTGTGTACTTGTCTCATTTCCTTCTTCTGCTGCACAGGAAGGCTCTGACACTGCTCAGATATATAGAGGATGAGACGTATGTACCTTAGTGCTCCACAAATCTAACCAACATCTGCAAGGTTCAGTCATGAATATTTACCTATTTGTGACCTGATCTGGCAAAATGAGTCACAGTGACCCACAATTCAAAATTGAGATTTTGGGATCAGCTTTAAAATGATATCTTGGTCAAAGCTGTATCTTAAACGGTTGTCAAGTTACAATCGTTTGAATGATGATAGCACAGCACCATTTTCCAACTGAAAAACAGAGAAAATCACATCACATTTTTGTCAGTTTTTTGTTTATCTTTAACAATCCATAGCATTTAAATAGATTCAGCCAGTATTCAACAACAACATTTTACTACAGGCATTTAGATACTTAGAAAAATACTTTAAATCAGAGTGAAGACACATCACTAGAGCCAAAGAACTCATTGACCAACTTGATTCTGTCTTGCTGGTCAGCAGCAGAGCGCAGATTGGAGACAGCTTTAGCTATTTTACATTATTTTGACAATGACATTATCCCAAACAGCAATCACATAATACAACACACTTCACTCTAAAGAACTTTGATGATGTTGACCCCACATACAAATGTTAAACCCGATCTTTGTGAGGAGATATATTCTGAAAAAAACGCTAGCATTAGGCTATACAGAACACTGCTAATCTGTCGAGGGGTTGGCGGACACAAGGCTGTGAACAGGGCGTCCTATTGGCTACTGAAAATTTTGTGTACATGATTTAAGCATTTTGATAGGTTTAAAAATATCAGGGATTGACGTTTCAACACCGTACTTGGACAGCTGAGATTGTGACGTTTCGGAGGATAGGCGAGCTTATTTTGGACATTCTTTTGTACGATTTGTACAAAACTCAGATTAAATATCTAAGTACATTTTCACAATTATTTCTATGATGAAACTTTGAGAGATTAATTTTGAAGACCTTTTCTTTCATATAAGACTAAAAAAAAAATCAGCCCGTATCTCAAAAAATAGAACGCCGACTTCCGACTCATTACGGCAGATCGGGTCACATTTACTCTTAGGACCGTAACAATGCATATTGCAGTGCAAGAATGTGACAATGAGCTTTCTGTAAAACTGATGCAACTGCAGTCATTAATCCAATCATCAAATCAAATCTTGGGCTTAGTGCATTGTCACATTCTCCTGTAAACCTAAAGTCCGGGTTAAATTCCCAAGACCGCTAGATACTGCTGAGGTACCCTAAGCAAGGTACTGTCCCCACACACTGCTCCCCGGGCGCTGTGTTCCTGGCTGCACTTGGTGAATGAGTTAAATGCAGAGGAATATCGTGCTGTTCACACTGTGTGCCGTGGTGTGTTCACGTATGACAAATGGTCACTTTCACTTAATTGTAAGGCTTCCAGGATTTTCACACGCAAGTTAAAGTGCCAACGGTGCAACTTGGGAGTTCTACAGAGGGAGGGAGTGGCTACAAATAAACAAATAAAGAGAACATTTACTCAGTGTGGCAGTCAATCTGAGAATAATGTAATGTAATTCTGGAGTTTATTCTTAGTTAAGATTGTCATTTGTTCTTACAAAGGATAAAGAGCATTCTTCTGTTGTTATTGACTCAAGGTGACATTTCTTTTATTTGGCTCAGATTTGGTCAGAATTTGTGGCTGATGCTGTATTGATCACAGTGGTGGTGATTGTGTGATTGTAGCCAGAAGGGGAGGAAGCCGTTCCGGTCGCTACGCAACCTAAAGACTGACCTGGACTTGACGGTGGAAGGTGACCTGAATATCATCATGGCAATGGCGGAGAAACTGCGGGCAGGTCTTCACTCCTTCGTCTTCGGGAAGCCGTTCTTCACCAGTGTGCAGGAGCGTGACCTTCTTATGAGCTTCTGACCTTTCACTTATCTACATATTTCATGTGCACACTGTGCAAAGATACTGTCAGCAGTCCAAAGGCCTGATGTTGTTTTGTGTGTTAATAGAATGGTCCTGTATGAAGTATTGTGTACGGTTTGTGTTTTAGAAATGCATGGTCTCTGATGAACAGGCTTAATGTTCCTTGGATGTGTTAATCATTTTGCTTTGAAATAATGAGAAACTGTCCAGACAAATAGTGTGCAATGAAAAGCCTTTACTATGCTGTAATTTATTTTTAATTGTGGGAATTGTGAAGCAGCCATACAGTGCCCCATGTGGGCACAGCCTTACTCTAATATGCTTTGTACTGCAAGCCAACAATTTTAACAATGATATTCTAACATTTAAAATATATTCATACTTTCAGAAACAGTAAGAAGTTTGTCTTTCTCAATGGAAACATGATTGTCAAACTTTGGTGGTCAGGCCAACTAGTCTCTCAGGACTGAAGACCAACTGAATTACATGTTTTGCTGTGAAAATGTGTATATCCTCTACATGCAACAAACTTGTCACAGTTTGTACATTTTAGCGCATGAAACAAACCATTTAGTCTTCATTTGAGTATCCACATATAACGCTACCAGTGGACCGAAAACAATGTGTACCTGGTTAGCCAGACCCTTCTCTTACAGTCACAAGACCTGTCACTTTGAATGATGTTTTCTGTATGATAATATATAAATAAACTTGGACATGAACCTCTAAACCAAGCACACGTAGATTCAACCCCTACTTTCCTGTGTTTCCTTTTTGTTTGATAGATGGTAACTGGTTTGTTAGTAATATTAGGCTCCTCTGTTAACCAGTTAAACAATAATCAAATATCACTTTTTGATAAAGCAGTTAAACACAAAAATAATACACTTTGCCTGCCTCATTCACTTTTAGTCCTGGGCAGGTTCACACTAACATTTGACATCTTGAGAACCTCTATAACAGTTTCATGTCCTGGTTACCAAATGTGATGCCCCAGTTGTGAGTTACTCTTTTAAAGTGACATGGTGGCAATGCTTATAGAAGAACCTTTTTAGTTCACTTCTTCACTGGATGCATTATTTGCTTCATTGTCACAAAAACAACCTGGGTGAGCAAATAGTCTCAGGAGTTTCCAGGATGATGATGATGATGATGATGATCCCGTGGGATGTAAATTAACTGCTCAGCAAGACCACTGTTAGAAACTCTACCTCAATAGACACTAGAGGTGGACAAAGTACTCACATTCAGTACTTAAGTGAAAGCACAGATACCACTAGTCAAATGTTACTCCAATACAAGTGAAAGTCATGCAGTCAAATTTTTAAGTACTTGCTTTTAAAAATACTTAAGTATTAAAAGTACTTTTTTTTTCACCCCATTTTTGCATTTTTGGCACAACACATACAGTACCTAATGCCTCTGACTAGCTTGTAGAACCTTGTAGAATAAGAAATTGGTCAAATGTTATAGAATGAAACACAACCCCTTGCTGACAAAGAAACCACGTCATTTATTTTTAACAATGTTTTTATCATTACATATTACACATACACTAACAATATTTGCACGTAATGAAAACATCATGATTCATTGTCGAAAGCATATGATGCATCATTTAGAATGTTTGAGACCCCCCCATCCACCCCCCCGCCACGCGTGCTCCCCAAATGGTGTCCCCCAATTATTGGCACACAACTCCTTAAATTGAGTATTTTTTTATGCTGAAGTTGAAGTTGAAGTTTACACCTCAACCATCTCTGACCATAATTAAATGCTGAATTAATATCTTTTGCTATCTGGGCAACTATTAACACAAATATAGATATAGCCAGTGCTTGAAGTGGGCCGGAACGCAGCGGAACGCAGTTCCGGAACTTCTGTATTTTCGTCTTTTGGGTTCCGCCACTTTTTCTGCGTTCCGGTACTTACTGAAACTGATCAAAATTAGAGTTCCTGCACTTATTTTTTCCCACTTCAAGCACTGGATATAGCCATAGCTCAGTTTTTACGTGCTAACTTTATAAATTAATTAGTAGACAAGCCTTGCCTTGGACTTGGCGGGCGAAGTCATTTCACAGGCCGTTTTGCACGTTAATGTGATTACTATCTAAAACCTCAGACAACTTCATTGCAAACTTTCACTTGTAGCTAATAAAACGTTTACATACCTTAATATGTTTGCGCAGGTTGGAGGGCGAGTTTTTGTAGGCCGTTTTATAGTTTGTTTTAGGCAGACACAGCACACACTTAAAACTAAATGAATCTTTAATCCTTTCGGAAAATATAAACATTTTGTCAAGATATGGCCATGGGTGCAAAAAAAATGGCACCAAAAAATCTCCGTCTCCGTCCATCCTCTGGCGTTGCAGAAATGCAATTTTTTTCCCGGTTGACACTGATAGGGTGAACTTAATTTGATGGTTACAGGTACTGATGGTTACTGATAGGGTGTCAAGGGGGAAAAACAATCATGTTTAGAAAAGGAGGAAAAAACTTCCACTTTTAGAATTAAAAGTAACGAGTAACGAGACTCTTGACAGAAATTGCTTGAAGACCGTCGCCTCACGGTCTTCAAGTGTCGCCTGAAGACCCACCTTTTCAAGGAGCACTATGTCCCTTTCCTACTGTTTACTTAATTCTATTTTTAGAAATCCTTCCCTTGACTTCTCTATGACTTATATTGTTCTTCTCTACGGCTCATGTATTGTTAGGTTAGGTGTTATTATGTGACAGCTGTTGTATAGATGCTCTGAAGGCAGTATCTTGGTTAGATAGTTGACTTAGATTTAAGCTCTTTTTCAGGTAAGAAACAGTTGTGGACTTCTTAAGCACTGATGTACGTCGCTCTGGATAAGAGCGTCAGCTAATGTAAAGTCAAAAGTACGATATTTGTCTTTCAAATGTAGTGAAGTGAAAGTCATAAAAAATAAAAAAAAAGCCAGTCACCATATACTGACACATACTGTTATCAACACTATGCACATATCTCTGACAGGGTGACTCATCTTTGTCCAGAAAGGTGGAGGCCCTTGTAATTCCAAACAATTTGGTCCCTACCTAATCCACATCCTGCACAGAACACGTGTCCCAACAGACAGAAGACAAGCCTATGAGAAGTTGTGCAAAGGAAATGGTCTGGTGAAGACATGATTTGGTCACACTAAGCTTCCTTTCACAAGCAAATTCGCATGGAAGCCTCTACAGTCTGACTGCTCAAATTTATGTTACACCCATTTTCATCTTGCCCAAGATACACAGACATCCAACAAACTAAAAAACAACAAGGAAGTCAAAATATCTCAGTCTTGTTTACATCACTAGTGACAATTGTAAAAAAATAAAAAAATCACCCATTGTTATCCCCAGATCCCCAAAATGTTGTTGACAATAAGATAAACTTCCAAGTCTAAACTAATCTTTATCATCTAATATCTAATTTTAATCATAAGTCCCTTACCACCACTGCTATGTTTTTCAAATAACTGTGTTGACGTTTTGTACATTGGTGGCACTTAAAAGTAATAAAATTCAGTATGCAAGGCACAAGTGAATACCACATGATAAGCACCTGATTCTACATGTGTTTTCTTTAAGTAGGTTATGGGCTGCACTTTGCATTACCTTAAAGGAGAGGCTTGTGTTGTGAAAACGCTGTTGAATCATTCGTGCTCTGCCTTCCAGACCATCAGTCATGTCAGAAATCAAGGTAAAGTCCTTTATAAATTGTTAATATAAAAAGTTAGTTGTATAGTTGTATTGTCTTTCTTTTCCAAGTTGGGAATGTTTTAATATTACCTCGTTTTAAGCTTAAATGTTGAAACTTATCTTAAGCTGGTATGTTGGATAAACAGACTGTTTTACGTCCTGTCTAGGTGTAATTTGCAATCGCTTGTGAAAAAATAAAGTGAAAAAATATACTGAATGAGAAATATATAATATATGGATTTATTTGGATTTAAAAATTATTTATTTTATACCTCAACTTGAAGCCACTCCTCCAGAACAGCCTTGGTGCTCTGCCATGCATTTATTTAATGACAGTCAATCATTAAAGCTACACTTATTTACAGAGGTGGAAAAAGTCCTGAAAAATTCTAATTAAGTAAAAGTATCTTTGCTTTGCTAAAATTCTACACAAGTAAAAGTACCCATCTAAAAAAGGGACGAGTCATAATTCCAATCAAGCACTAGTTGTTTTAATCAAATAATAATCAAATTAGTCCAAATAATAATTAGGACCTTTCAAGGGGTATAATGTGCAAACTTTGTTCAGACATGAACCACTTGTACCATGAAATATTTTCAGTTACAAGTGGCATAAGTTGTGAACTATATGAGCCATTTTAGACTGACAAACTATCTATACTGCAAATTAAAGCCACTAAAGCAGACTTACTAAATGACATATATGAAACCAACCAAACTCAAAGTGTCCAGGACACATTTTAAAGACAACTGAGCAGCACATTTTGCATTGCTTGATGAAGTTAATACCTTGATTTCGCTTGAACGCAAAGAGATGGCTGAAATATGGGCAAGGATTTCCTTCGCTTTCCGATTAATCTCTCCTACGGGAATTGATTGTGTCTGCTTGGCAATCCTCAACTTCCTCCAGGGGTGTCGTAGTTGGGTGAAAAATGGAAAAAAAATTACCAGGGCCCCAAGTGGGGGGAGGGCCCCATGAGGAGTGAAATTTTATTTTCCTTTAAATATAATTTTAAGATCACAGTAAATGTTGTTAACTAAAGTAAATGCTAA
>JBBPCW010000147.1:10017316-10041149 GCA_037974425.1 Phenacogrammus interruptus
TGCACGCGCAAGATAGATGTAAAGACGCGGCGTATAGCAGTTCAGCACCATGGACAGCAGGGGGGGCTCTCACGCTAAGGGGGCTGAATTGGCTACAACGCCGGCACCATTACAATCATTAGCATGGATGAAATCAGAGGGGTTTTATTTCTTATCCTTGGTTTGTGGCTGTTTACTGGCATACCAGACAAAGCTTAAAGAAGCAACATTACGCTAATGCTAACGTTCAGTCAACAACACGGACGTAACTATAGTGTCCACCAATCAGTAACCTCCAATTTGCACAAGTCATCATTTAATATCGGTTCAGCAGGCTTGGAACCTCGGCCCATGTGGTACCAAGAATCGTACCGGGGACCAGGTACGAGATTTTAGTTATGGACAATAATAATAAAAAAAAAAGTAGAGTTGAACCTAACCGAGCTGGCACCAATCAGTCAGATGCATAATACTGTATCTGAAGTCTCTTTAGGAAATCCAGCCTTGGAGCAGAATTACAGCCACTTCGAGCCAGTCCCACAATGAGATTTCCCTAAGTTTCTGTGTCTGTAGCTTTAAATGATAAGAAGAGAGGAGGAGCAAAGTAGTGAGATTCGGGACATTTCCTTGATAGCCGAAAATAACATGAACCCACTGGTTCTTCAGTGGCTAAAAAAATACATTTGTACTCATTTGTACATCTAAGCACCAAGCAACTGCTTGCGTCACTCGTTTGCAAGCCATGATGTGTCTGCAGGCAAGTGGTCTCACACATAGCATTGACAGGGTGGAGCTATTTTTTAGACGAGGGGGGCGAAATTCGCTGGGCGGGCAAAACACGAGAAAGGGGGGTAACCTTTTCCCGTATGGCTCTCAACAGAGCAGGATGATCAAAGCACTCGATACACCCATCACAATTTCTAGCCACTGCAGGACCATAGACAGGCTAGGAGAATGTTAAAGTGAAATTTTCATGTCATGGGACCTTTAAGCAGAAAGCACATATTGAGGATACTGACTAGAGGAGAGTTCAATGGCTGATCTGCACCAATCTTAAAATTGAGCTTTAGTGCCCTTCATTGACGAAAATCCGTCATAGCGACGGAAAACTTTAATCCACGTCAACTAAAGTTACCGAGCTGCACAATCTGTCTGACAGAAGTATATAGGTTATATAAGTGAGCTTGCTAGATTACTTGCAATGTCATTTAAGACTAATTGAAATTCTCAGTCTGCACCTGACAGCAGAACACTATCCACTTCTAAGTACTGTCCTAGCGCTCAGGAACACAGATGTTTCTGAACTTCTGCTGTCATTAGTCACCTGACGCTTGAGGGACAGCATCATGAGAAGACGTAGAGTATAAAACTCCGATCAAGCCCTTCCTGAACTGAAACTATAGTCTAGCAAACAGTCTCTGCATGTGTTCACACCGAGTGTCCACTGCACTCATCTTAAAGGCCAATAAAAAAAATAAAAAAAACTACTAATAAAGACATTACACATATATAGACAGCTGCCCTACACAAACTGAAACATATACAGGCAAGAGGGGAGTGCTGGAATGTAAAGACACTCACTGTTTTACAGTGAATAGTGAAATAAAAGTAACAAACCGAACTGCTCAAAAAGCTTTATTTCACCCAAATAACACAGAAGCGCCCTGTCTGAATGTACTGTGCCTTTTTTTAAAACTCTGAATAGGTAGATTTCACAGAGAATTATTTAACATTCTAGCATGGTGCGTAAACTCAAAAAATGAGCTAACAAAATGTGCTAAAATAGGCTGCTCTATAGTTAAATGCATTCTATAATTGACTATGAAAAAGAAAATTCAAGGGCTATCCATAGTGTCTTAAATTTAACAATACCACTGGTTATTTAAAAAAACAAAAAAAAACAAAACAATTCGGCAATCCGTTCCTATCAAATAATTCCAGTATTATTATAATTTTGGTCTTTCATATACATTTCCATATACATATCTACTGTTAAAAAAAAAGGCATCTATCTCAAAGAATAAAACAGGCATAAAAGATTCAAGTTTGGCGTCGGTAATGCTGTGTAGTAATGAGGCTGTTTGGTCTGTTGGCTCTGTGTTGAACGCTCATTGACAAGTGTGCATGAGTGTGTTTTCAGTGTGCGCACACTCGATTCGGAGAGAGGTTGAGTGCATGAGGGGGGACCTGATGTGGTGGCTCCATGGAGCTCTACAGTGTTCACATACTTCCCTGATCAGACACACACACAGTGCTTTCAGTTTTGGAGAACAGTCAAGACGACGTCAATACCACTGAATCATGAGTAGAGGGAGGGCTGGCCACAGAGGGAAGGAAAGGGAGAGGGAGAGAGGTCTCACTAGCTCTACACTTCTGCCTTTTTAGATTTTTCCTTTGGGCCTTTATTGGCAGCCCTTTTGGAGGTGTTCTTGGTTCCATGTTTTCGGCCACGTTTGGCTGGTTTCTGAGGCAGAGGTTGACAGATGCTTGAAGGCTCATTAGCAGACCCAGCTAAGGTCTGCAGTTCTGAGTCATCATGCTCTTGGCAGCATAGCTGGCTTGTGATGGGGTGAGGTCGCAGTGCACCTTCCTCGTGGGCTTTGCAGAAGGAGTTGGGGCACTGCTGGCAGAAGGCATCAGAGGGCTTCCCACACACGTCACAGTGGTGCCAGGGGCAATCCCAGCGACCTGCTCATCAGTTAAACAAACTCAGTTAAGTTGTACACAACCGAAAGCTGCTTCCATATTTCTGCTACTCCCAAAACTCTAAGCATAAAACCAAAACCTATCTGAGTAGCAGTTAAACTTTCACAGTAAGTCTCACCGAATGGCCTCTTGGTGCGGTCCAAGCAAGACAGGTGGTAAGCTTTTGTGCAACCCTTCTTATCACACAGGACCAGCTCTCCTCCATCCCCACAACGGAAACACTCATCCTCTGACTGCTTCTTCCCTTCGTTCCGAGAACGCCGCTTCCTAGGCTTCTTCTTCTGTGGCTTCGCTTTGGACTCTGAAGCTGGAGCAATCTGCAGTAGAGAGATATTGGGTCCTTACTAAGGCTGTGCCACTATGATCCATCTGCAGTGCATTTATTTGCAGACTATGTAAAGTGACTTCATGCAGACAGTGAATGGTTGAGAAAGACTCACCTTGGGTCTGTCGCCCAAGAAGCCGCTGCAGTTGGGTGCACCACAGCGACAAACAGTCTTCTCATTTCCCAAACAATCCAAATTGTAGTTAAAGGTCAACTCTGTGCCTACAGATGAACAAAACATAATAATGCCTTCAGAATCACGCTCAGCTTATTCTAAACAGAATGTTTAATACAAATACAATTTGAAAATCAAAACTGGAAAAATATAAAAGACCTTCCACCAAGCAGAAGCACCAAGTTTACCTGTTGGAATGTCACAAACAGCAAACAGCCCCACGCGAGTGTCACCATTCACAGTCCACTTTTGGGTCTCACAATTCGGTTGGCAGCTATGGTTCATGAAGCGAGAGTAATTCCCTTTGGGTCCAGCATCTATGATCCGATCCTACACAGACGTACCACAAATAATTAAATAAATCAAATAAAAGTAATGCTTTAAATGAAGTTGAAAAACTAAAATGGGATAATCAATCTTTTTTTGGAATGATTTTATTAACATTTTACACTGGAATGTTAGAAATAACAGGAAAGCAGATGTGAGCAGAAGACCTGGCTCATTTGTATGTGTGTGTGTGTATATGGCTGTAACAATATGCAAAATTAAACCGAAATCGCGACACTCAGATCCACAAACCTTTGTCACGGTGTAAGAAGGCAGAATCGTGTTATCCTTCCCATCCAGAACAAATGCTACCCCCATCCCACCCCCCTCCGCTAAAGGGTTGGACCCATATACAGAACATGTTTTTAGCCGCAATAGGATGATTTTCAGGTCAATTAAATTTTCTCCAAACAATAGCTGAGGGTCTGAGGGTTTAAAAGCACGGACAGTCCTTTATTTGCTGAATTTATTCGCCGAGAGTACATGGAAGTTATTACCACAAGATTTTGTGGTAAAGATAAGGTGTCTCCAAACAAAACAGCATCTCAGAAATTTTCCTTTCCTCCAATACAGGGCTTTAAGAACGACAATACGAAATAAACAAGAGAAACACAGACGATTCATGGGGGAGATTCGGGTCTGCAGCTGCCACAGACAGCAGCAGCAAGGAGAAAATCAAAAAACTTTATTGCTTAAAACGTTAGCATCAGCAGTTAGCATTAACAGTGTGCATTTTCCCTTAACTGTATTTACTGAACATGGCTGTAGTATTTAGTTCTGTAGTGCCACAGGAGTCTGCCCTGTGGCATTCCCAATAAAATACTGTTGCTCTGGCTCTACTGCAAACTGTCCAGTCACTGAACACACTGTAACCAGTGCAGGAAGAGCAAACACATATAAAGGTGAAATAAATGTAAGTTAGAGGCTGGAAGACAGATGCCTGCGTAAATGTTATGTACAACTACAAGGAGACTAACACCAAAACTACAAAAGCATGCACTCATGTAGGATTAAATGTTTAGCTGTACCTTGTCAATGGTGAGCATGTAGAAGTGAGTGATGTCATTCTCCTGGGCATATTTGATCCTGGCTCTGCACTCTTCTTCATCAATCAGTTCCCCCACATACTCATTCACAAACTCTCCCTGAGTAACAAACCAAAGAATCAATCAAACTCAGATGCAATCAAACCTATACACACTACCACATACACATCTGCCAAATGTTCCAACCTTTTTGATGTCTCGCAGAGTGAGGAGGCCCCAGCCCTTGCCGGCTGTGCGGACGGTTTTGGTCTCTGGATAGAGGCGCTTGGTGAAGTCCTGGTTCATGCAACGCTCTCCAGCTGGACAGACCTGAGGATGGCACTCGTACAGCAGCATGCGGTTTAGGCACTCCGACTCAAAGCTGCAGGGACGCTCATCCGTGGGCTTACAGTTACACTTGGGGATCTCTGAGATATCAGCTGTGTATATCTGGACACGCCCACACGGTTTGTTGATCTGAAGAAAACAGGTCAATCTCATTACACTTATTTTCTACTAAACAAGAACACATCTGAACATCCTCAGTCAGTGTAAAACCTGGAACACTAATCAAGGCTGGTCTTGAGTTTGTTTTGCTTATTGTAGTTAATTACAGAAACCAACACAGTAACACATACCCTGATGTATTTGTAAGGAGGAGGTTTCTTGTTGTTCTCTTGGGCCTCCTTAGCTTCTCTCTCCATCTTTATTTGTTTAAATCGAGCCTCAGCCTCCAGCAGGGCTAAAGACAAAAGTGAGAAAGACTCATGGGAATGAAGCGGTTTCTTGTTTTACCCATAAAAATTAAACTATGTTGACAATATTAATGCATGGCCCGTTACCATTCTTGAACACTTTTCCAATGCCAGTCCTCTGGTGCCTGCTCCCTCTGTCACCCTCTATATAAGGGAACACACGGCCCTGGTGGGTCCAGAAGTAGTCCTTGGACCCAAAAAAGTAAACTGGGAACTCTCCGATCTCATGCCGCAGATGCTGGATATTTGTAGGAATGTTTCTGGGGTGACGGATCTCTGCTGGCCACCACCTAGGGTTTGAAAGTGGTTCTACTTAATAACTGGAACACAAAGGATATGCTAAAGGATACATGATTGCTTTTAAAATTCCACAAGTCCCATCTAAAGGCCAACAAAAGTCACATTTAGTTATAACCATCTATGTTCAGCACAGGATAATACTTGCCTATAGTTTCCCAGTTTGACCCAGATGATGTCCCTATACTTGGGCTTCTTGCCTGAACGGCAGTCGTTACAGAACCAGCTGCCATCGGGCATGGCGATGTTCAGACAGTCAGGGTGAAATGCAGCCGGACACGATTCACAGCACAACAGACTGCCACCTAGAATGCAAGAACATGCACAGTTTAAAGGCCATTATACATCGTAGGGGGCAATAAAATGTTTGTGGTGTCACAATACATTACAACAAGCATTTCTGAGCAGGTAATGGATCTTAGTATTTGGAAAGCACTGCCCAACTGCAGGATATGTTACAGTTTAATATTAGATGTACTGATAAAACAATCACAGTGACATATCACTCATCACTAACAGCACTGTAAAGGGATTAACAACCCTTGGCAAAAATGACAAACCCTACACTTGGATGTTTCCCCATCTTTTTTTCCTTCACAGCAAATAAAATCACCAATGTGAGATTTTTAAATAGCTGAACTTCATGCCTCAAACAAAATTAAATCATTGTAATGAATGCTATATTTTTTCCCAGGTTACGTAGAGGGAATGACGTAGAAGAGCAGTATTTGCTCACCCATGGGCTTTTATGATTGCATGGACTTCACTGGTAAAACAACAAAAAACAAATTTCTCCATTTCTTCTGATTTTCACATATCATTTTCATCCAATCATTCACACTCCACGATTGCTTCTCTTCAGACTACTGTTTTTCTTGCATTTAGGGGTTTGTGCTTGTTTTCATTTGGCTTTTCTGTGTGTAATTATTTCATTCAGCTGTTTTTTTTGTTAAACGACCACAAACACTGACTTGTTTCCACGCATTTCCATTTTCTGTCTTGATGCTTTGATGTCTTCCATAATCTGTGTACTTTCCATTTACAAGTGTGTTTCTGTATCAAATTACAGGTACAGCTATCTAGGAGCAAATAACTAGTAGGACAATTGGATGAGTTTTATTGGAAGACAACTCATTAAGATCTTCAAGCACTCTCCATATTTTGTCAATAATTCACAAAGCCAGAATACTCAGCTATTACACAAATACTGTTGTTTCATCTGTGATTTGTTCGTTTGCCACAAAGTTTAAAAGTTGGATAAATGTCCTGTAAGTGATTCCATATTTTTTTAAATCAGGGTCATAACAGGCTGCTGATTCAAATCAAGACTTTTTATGCATCTGTAAAGTCCACCCTTGATCTATTATGTGCCCCTTAAAAATGGGGATAAGCACACTAATCATTTATTTAAGTGTCTTGAGGATATAAAGGCCTGGATGGCCTTGGATTTTTTACATTTTAATGGCAGAAAGACTGAAGTGATAGTCTTTGGTGACACTACTAGACTGCCCTCAGTAGATCTGAGGTCCTTCGCCCAGTATGTTAAGCCAACTGTAACTAACCTTGGGATTAAGATGGACCCAGATCTTAAATTTGACAGCCAGATCAGAGCAGTAATAAAATCGAGTTTCTTCCATCTGAGACAGCTGGCAAAAGTAAAACCCATCCTCTCAAGAAAGCACTTTGAAACGGTAATCCATGCCTTTGTTACCACTAGGTTAGATTACTGTAATGCACTATATGTAGGGGTAAGTGCGTCCTCCATCTCTCTTCATATGGTACAGAACGCAGCTGCACGTCTCTCAACATCTCCCCGATCTTAGCGTCGTTGCATTGGCTGCCCATATGTTTTAGGATAGATTTTAAGATCCTTTGATTTACTTTTAAGGCCATGAATGGTCTTGCTCCCCCCCTACCTCGCTGAGCTTCTCCATTCCTATACCCCGACCTGCGCTCTCAGGTCAGCTGATCAGCTGCTCCTGAGCGTGCCGAAGACAAAACGGAAACTCAGAGAGGATCGTGCCTTTGCTGTAGCCTCCCCGAAAATTTGGAATGGGTTGCCTTTGCACATCAGACCGGCTTCTTCTGTTTCTGATTTTAAATCTCTTTTAAAACGCCACTTTTATTCCTTGGCCTTCAACATTTTATGAGACGCTGATTTTATGTGACGTTTGATGTTGCGTGATTTTACTGTTTTCATCTTTTATGTCTATTTATTTATCTATGCTTTTATTTAATTTTATATGGTTTGCTTTTATATTGTATCATGTACATCACTTTGGTCCTTTGTGTTTACAAAAGTGCTTAACAAATAAAGTTGGATTAGATTGGATATTATTATCTGATGGGCAATTTGGTCAAACCATTATCTTCTCACCCTTGGAACAGATGAAACACCAGCTGACATTGACATGCGAGTGATGGCTGTAGCCCTTCTTAGGGTTGAAGTGATTAGTACACACAATAGCCGTAGCTGTCAGCATCTCACTTCCCGCAGCTACACACAGGTCACCAGTATGATAGGCCACTGGGCAGCGCAAACAACGAATCATCTTTCCTAAACCAGAAATTTGAAAGACGTCAAATGATTAACAACTGCACATGTAAATAAATAACAAGCAATGATTATTAATACACGTTTCGATTACTGTTAGAAACAGCCTTTTAATAGAAAAAGAGAGGACTGGGGTGGTCCTAGATTGTGTTACCTTTGGTGGCTTTCGCAGTGCCGCGGCTGCTGTAGTGACAGCTGAGACAGGTGTGCAGCGGGCAGCGAAACCCTCTGTTATCAAACACAGCCAAAGCACTTAAACGCAAACATGCCTCATGGTAGAATTTACCGCAGTGGAGGACACTGCAGCGCTTCACCTCCCCTTCAGACTGCTTACAGGTGAAACATGCATGCACCCCTGAGAAAGAGAAAGGATTACTTTTGTATATATACATCATCTCAGAGTACACAAACCACAGGTATGACAAGTGAAACATTTGACTGACTCAAGCCTGCAATTTGCTCACCTGTCCTGCAGGCAATACAGAGCACCTTGTCTTTTGGCTGGTCCAAACCCACACACTGCAGGTGGTACAGACCGTAGCATTGTCCCTCACATGTCACCAAGTCCTCACCTGTCTTTTCACAAATCTACAAATGCACCAGTTTATTAAAAACATCTGTATTGTCCAACATTAAACACATAAAATTAAGATCAGCACACATTCACTAACCTGACACACATTCTCTTTTTTAGCACCAGCTGTGCGCTCTGCCTTCTTAGTTGTATGGGCTTCATCAGTACTGTCACTGGGAGAATCGGGTCTATCCTCACACAGAGTCTACAACATTAAATTTCACAATAAATGAATTTGTATGTTGTCATTACAGCATAAAAATAACCCAGTTGTAGATGTACGATGCACAATGTAGATGTGGAAGTACTGAAGAACGCAACACCGTATTTGCCATTGAAACGCAAGCGCAAATGGCCTAAATGGATTATTAGCATCTTCTATCACCCTGGGTTGATACAGGACAATAAAAATACCTCTAGCTCTATGTGGGCTGATTGGCGACGCTTCTTAGAAGAGGCAGACAGCAACTGCTTTGCAGAGTCCTTTCTCTTTCTGACACGTTTAGCCTTAACTTGAAGGCTCTCTCCTGACAAAAAAAATTTTTTTTTAGAAGTAATCCCAAAACACAAAAAAACATCCGGTCATCACTGAACTGCTTGTTCCACATACCCGAGACTGCTGTTTTGAATCCCTTTCTTTTATCCACAGCAGAATTCTGTTTCTTTCTCCTTTTGACAACTGGCTCAGTATTTTGTGCCTTTGGAAAGGATGAGAGAGAAAAAATAACAGGACCCAAAGCTAACTATGCGCATAAATTCATTTATTTTCTTTTTGAAACTGAACACAGAACCATGTATATACACAAACATTGCTACATAGAAAACTGAAGCAATTAAAAAACGTACCCCATGCATTTTCTGTGAAACTGTTAGATATGGATGTCCTTAGTGTTGCATCACTAATTACTTAAGACACCTGCAACATACAGCATACCTTTAGAGTTTTGCGTCGTTTTAAACCCTGCCCCAGCTTGGCTTTCTTCTTAGGAGGGGACTCCTCTTCTTCACAGATTTCCTCTATTGTACGTTTTCTTACTCTCTTCTTACCTGTATGAAGATGTTCTTACATTTACCTCACCATTTGAGAATATGTAGTTATAATTGTTTCATAATTACTAGCTAACCTCTACAGCTGACATCCGCCTTGTCCTGTTTGTTTTTTTTCCACATCTTGTCCACCTTTCCATCTTGTAAATGAGACAATAAAATGAAAACATGAAAAACACCTGTTTTTAGCTAGAAACAATATGCAACTGCTCAACAAATGCACAGCTTCAGATGCAAACCAAGGAAGTATATAAGGAATGCCAGATGACTCACCTAGAATGACTGGCTTTATTGGATCTGTGTTTGGATTTTCAGCAATACTAGCAGATGCCTTAATTTTCTTATTTTTTAGAGAGTTTGGTGCTGCAGGAAACTTCTGCCTGAGTTTTCTCTGTTTCTTCTGAGGTGCTTTTAACTGACGGTCAATGTCAGCAAACGTCAGGACATCCTACACAGACAGACCAACACACATGTTCATGCACACAAAATATGTTCCAAAGTTAGTACAACACACTGTATGTTCTCCATAATGCGGCTAAATCTTGTGTAATCCCCCCCAAAAAAAGCACACCTGTTTCGGCAATGACTCCTTAGTTAGTGGTCCAGATTTAGCCAGTTTCTTAGGTTCATGTTTACGCACGGCAATAGAGATATCCTGAAATGTGAAGGAAAAAAATATATAACAGACAAGACTACACTAGATTCAGACAAATTGTACCAAACTTGTTCCACTACCAACCTGTACAGTACAGTCAATTTGAGGAAGAACTACAGCAGGGACAACTCCTTTCTTTCTCCTCTTCACAGAGGTGTTGTGTCGATTGTATCGTCTCCTCTTTGTTGGTAGTTTAGGTGCTTTAGCGACAAGGGACATTTTCCCTGCTGAAGTGCTGTTGTTGGTGGGACAGGGGAAAGGGAGAGGGCTACTGGGAGTCTGTACAGTGGTGGGGCTGGACTGGGTGGAGTCTGGGGGAGTGAGGCTGGCTGACTCTGGAAATTTTTCATGACCCTGCTGTTGTTCTTGTTCACACTGCTGCAGAAGTTGCAGCATGCGAGAGCTAAACCGTGGCTGGCCTGCCTCATATTTGAAGCCGAACTTTGCCAGTCGTTCCTGAACGGGTAAAGTTACAGCTTCTGTTGCCTGGGAGATGCCCATCTCCCATGGTATCCGCAGCTTACGTGGGACTGACAGCTGAAAATAAGATATCTGTGAAAAAACTGTTTCATGTACCAGAAGTCTACTACAATTTATTCCTGCAAAGTTAACATATAAACACTTTATTCACAATGAAAGAACTGATTTATGAACGGTATAAGACATGAGTAAAAAGTAGCAGTACCTTCTTGCCATCACAACTGGCCCTGGTTTGTTTGGTGCCACGAAAGAGTGACTGGTACTGCTCTTTTGCAGAGAATATGACCATATTCTTCCCAGCAATGTATCCTCTCTCTGGAACATTGCTAAAATACTGTATGTGGTACAGTAGCCCTGCCCTGCTGTTTGATGCTTAAAAAAAAGAAAGAAAAGAGCACAAATGTGTCATTACAGCTAGACATTAATGGAATATACCACCAACGTCATGTGTGCCAGCCTTTACCTTTCTGTTTAAAGTGAAGGTTAAACTCTGGGTCTGTAGTGATCATGCATGGCCACCAGGGGTATCCAGAAGCTTTAGTCCAGACAACATCTCCCACAAAAAACTGCAAATGAGATTGCTTCTCTGTATATTCCACCTTAACTTCATCCACAGCCTGCACACAAGTGCCTTCTTCTGCCACTGACATGGGCTGTCATACAAAAGACAAACATTAAGTTTAATGTTCAGAGCAATGTTAGCTGCTACTACCATGCAACATATGTCTATAACAGAAAAAGATTTGCTGTACTTTATTCTATAACGAGTCATGTACTAGTCACATTTTGATGGCTTCGTTAGAAAAACATGTTTAAGCACCTGCAGCTATGCGTTCACAGATGTGTAAAATATTGTGCTTTTCCGCAGCTCAGTAACTTGTTTCTAGCAAAATTTTCCTGAAAAACACTTTGTCATGACATTCCCTGCAAAAGCTGCTGTTGCACAAGTTTGGCTTACTGAACAAATCAGTAACACATACATCTCGAATTCACTGCAGAGTGACTTGCACACTGTAGCAATGTATTTCTCTCAGAATAGAGACATCAGCCACACAGAGCTGTTTGAGCACATTTTCATTTAGAAAACAATAGACATCTTTCTCTGTGCTTAAAGAACCACCATTCCATTGAACTTCATTCTAAGTATATCTACTCTTAAAGCAGACTGTGTGGTATTAAAAGCTTTCATTTTAGGCAAAAATGTTATGGGGGGGGTCAACATGCATTCATCTGTTAAAAGTTGAATTAGAGAAAAAAAAAAGGATCGCTGGCAATCATAATTCGTTTCTATAGCCTATGTCTACAAATCTTACCACTGATCCAAAAGGGGGCGCTAACACACTGTCTCTTACCAAGCCATTTATGGATAAGGATGGCTGAATGCATAGCTACATACCCGGGCTGATTATTTTTGATTGAACCACAACAGTGAGACATCTTTTCATAACTAATCTTAGTTAGCGTCCTGAAGCCTGTTAATGAGTCTGCTGTGTGTTCTGCTCAGTGTTTAGCAGTGACAACACACACCGACATTTTAAAGACAATGCAACTATCCATCCTCTCTCCCCATGTCAGAGGCAACTTGGATATAAAAATCGTTTTTTGTATCCAATATTTATGTTTAAGGACAGCTGAACATGTGGCCACATTCAGATTATTTTAAATTAAACCACAAAGAGTCTCTTCTTATATATTACTAACCTCAGCTTTAGTTTCCTTGACATCTGTGATGTCAGACTCAATATTTTATGGAAATGTCTCAACCATGTTTTAAATGACAAATACTCTGCTCCTGTCCAAGCAAACAAAAGTATGTTCAAGTGCACAACTAAAGATATTAACAGTCGATTTAGCATTTCGAAAATTCAGTACGAGCCGCAAAGAGACTCTGTGCCTCTTTCTCCCCATATATTACAGAGACAAGAATCAATTTAAAAAAAAAAAGGTCAATTCTCAGCCTGCAATCAATTGACCAAGTCTGAACATGCACATCCCACACAAGATAAATGTTTTGACATTGGAAATTTGCCAAAATTCTATACGACGGCGCCAAAAACGCGTGTAATAAAAATACAACTTACGCAATCACGCTAATTATGTGCATAAACAATAATTTCTTTTAAATGTATACTGCTCAAAAAAATAAAGGGAACATTTAAACAAAACAATGTAACTTCAAGTCAATGACACGTTTGTGAAATCAAACTGTCCACTTAGGACTTGTCACTGAGAGAGTCTAGACTGTAAATCAGTGGACAGTTTGATTTCACAGACATGTGATTGACTTGAAGTTACATTGTGTTGTTTAAATGTTCCCTTTATTTTTTTGAGTAGTATACTTTGAAAAGATTGATCAGCAGAGAATACATAAAAATGTGTGGTACAAAAAATTTAAGTAAAAGGGGCAATCCTGTACTAAACATACACCACATAAGAAAAAAAAAAGTCTAAGATAGTCATCTTAGCAAAATACCAAGTTAAGTACAGGATATTCCTATTCTATAATTTAAATTGGTGCATTGGTTTGGCTTTAGGGGTTTAATGGAAGGGTGGTGCTTGGCATGAATAACAATACAAAATAGCTTCTACAATAACTGGAGCAACTGGGCAAGACTATGAACTGGAAGCAGAGCCATACCAGAGCAGGTAACGTAGATACACAGGCAGGTACATCAATGTCAATCACGTTAGGGGACTCAATGGGCAGAACATCTGTCTCAGGGGTGAAGTTATGTGACTCTGTGGCTTTATCAAATGGCCCCATGTTGGTGTGCATTAAAGAGGATCTTTCAGGGACAACAGCAGCAGCCACAATCTGGTGCCTTCTGTTTGGTGGCATTCTCTTCTTCAAAGGTCCCCTTTTCCTTTTCCTTCCTTCTTTTCTCACGTTTGGAGAATCCAGAATACCCTCTGATAGGCTCAAAGGTGCGTTTGGTTCCTCTGCTTCCTCTTCTCCATAGCTCTTGTCATACCGGCTTGGCGGTGATTGTTTCCCGTTGGCCAAGTGTTTGGTTATTTTGAGTGTTAGCTCTGGGGAGGATTCAGATTTCCTCTGGGGGCTGCCATGCTGAGGACCAGCTTCCACACCTTTAAGGAATGGGGTTGCAGAAGGGGCAGTGCAGAGCTTTGGCATTTTATCTTGATCGCCGTTTAACAAGCGAGAGGTCAGATCCTTCAAGCGCTCGTGGGCGTGGTTATGACTGTGTGTGTGGTTGTGGTTACCCATCTTCTGCAGAACACCTTCTTGGGGGGTGGCTGCCAACTGCGTAGCTGCTTTATCCAACAGAAGGGTGGGATCTGTGCTCCCATCACCATGTCCCTTACATCCACCTGGTGAGCCAGAGAGCTGCTTCATACTTGCAGGGTTCTTTGGCTCAGGCATTGCAGGCAGCGACCTCCCCTTACTTTCCATCACTGCCAATCAGAGGCCTGCTGCAAATTAAATAATAAGAACAAAAGAAATACCAAAAAAATAAATTAATTTTGTTTTACATTTAGCTCATTCAAAGTCTGGTTGAAACACTTCAATAATGTGAGCATTATCTTTAACCAAATCAAATTGATTTGTTAATGTTGCAATATCATGTTCTCAAGTCAGCCTACATTTGGCTTCAACACAAACATTTCTGTTCTGCATGGCAAAACAAAGCTGATTTAGATTACACTTAAACAGATTCACGATGAAGTCACCAGACTCTATATGCACACAGACATTTTTAGACAACAGCCCCAGGCAGCACATACACTCGGCTACACCTGTAGAGACGAAAGTATGTGTACGCTATGTTAATCCCACCGAGAGGACTGTGCAACAGCTGTACATTGTCACTTGTCGATGGGTTGGTTTGAGAACCCCACGCAAAGTTAAACGAAGTAGGTTTTGCCCTACTTAAAGATGGCTACCCTCTTAAATTTGCAGTGAGTGGGCGGCCGACTGCTAAGGGTCCTTGTGTTCCATTACTACACCAACTCAGACCAGTTACAGACATCTCTTTTGGAATTTGTGTGTGTAAACAGCAAAACATTAAATCATGCAGTTTCCATTTTAAATGAAAAAGCTTTTGGTGTTATCCAACCACTGTCATCAGAAACACCAGTACAGTCTTAGTACCAGCACAATATATTAAAAATGAAAATGGATATCTCTAAAGCACACCAGATCACAACCTGAATGAAGGCATCAAGCTGAGTTAACTCATTCATTCAAATAGGGCAATCTGAGCGACTCTCCTCCTCAACTCTGAGAGAAACCCATTCACCGCACAGCCATCACCGAGGAAAAAAACAGCCTCGATAATGGATCTATGATGGCGCTCCCCAATTAGGACACTTTTAAAAGAAATAAACTTCTGGCGGCAAACGACTTTAAAACGAACCTCAGCGTTAGTTAGGCAGTCCATTTTGGGCGCTGAATCCAAGCAGCCATTTACATCACTTTGGCTCTAAGTGTTAATATTTACACTTAGGAAGCTTCATATGCGTCGAGTTGCATGATATTTGCGGTGTAACTGTGACCGCAATACAATGGCAGCAAGAGCCGCAAACAAACAAAAACAAAAAAGTTAGCTCTCAAGCTACACGGCTAACAGCTAAGATGCTGCTAGCTAGCTTTAACTTGAATAAAATATGAGAGCGTTAATTTATGGTTTAATTTGAGAGATAATTTGAATGTTAGGAACAAAATGTACAAATTAAATTCAGAAGAAAAAAGAAATGAGTCAGCGCGTCAGACGGAGTGTTCGGTTAGCTAATTTTGAAGGCATTCTCTGACAAACCCCATACAAGAGACGAGCTAGCTTGCTAGCCTAGCATGACTGCAGCTGCTTCAGTGTTTCTCCAAAAACATACTGTCTGCTTCTCTGTAACTCTAAAACAGCATTTTTGACAGCACAATATATTAGACATGAGATACGATACGAACATGTATTTCCAGCCAAAAGTAGCCCTTTTGAAGCATGTCGATGAGTCCAGCCTCTATTCATTCGAGAGCCGTGCTGCGGGAAACTCATCCCGACCAGCGCGAAAAATACTCACTGCTGATTGGTTAGAGTGGCGGCTCGATTCACCCGGCCTTTTCAAACCCCGCGCAGCTCCTCTCACTCCTCTCGCCGTACAACATCTTCAAAAGCCAGCACTCTCCGACGCAAAACCACCCCGCCGTCCCACCGCGCCACGCTAAAACAACACTCGGCTAGTTCGTTTTCGCCTTTTTTGAAAAAGTTCGTCTCTGCCTGAACCAGGGTTGCCTGCAGGGACGAGTGAAGGAGGGCATCCTCACCATGTGACGTCCTACCAAAGGAGGCGGGATCCAAAGGTTGCCAGTTGCTTCGTTTTTACGAACTGAGAAAGAAAAAAGGCCAGAGCCTTAATAACAGCCCCTTCTTCTGTTTCAGGATTGTCAATTTGTGACACGTCAATACACCACAGCACGAAATTCTTCTCTTCATTTAAGCCACTCACCAATGTGTAGGGACGTTAGCCTACCTTGCTTAAGGGTACCTCCGTGGTGTCCCTAGCAGTGCTGGGATTCAAACATACGACATCAAGAACCCCCATCCCTGGTTCTAGACCCCCCAGATTAAAATACTTCTGACGCCCGTGGTCCACCTGTTCAACTTGGCCAAGTTTTACACCGGGTACCCTTCCTGTAACCCTGCACATTTACCTGGGCCTGGGACAGACGCTAAAATATACAGGCTTGTGCATATTCAGTGGACAGCAATGTTTAACCTAATGAACATATATGTTAGTAATTTTTTGTCATAAAGGGTTAAAGTGTAGGTGTCACGCAGCTATGTCCTTTCTAAAAAAAATATAACATAAATGTTCCTTTATAATATAATGGGCGCGTGAAAACTGGGCACCACCTGGCAACCCAAAATAAGCGCGCCAGGGATGGGATTCCTGTAGAGCAGAGACCCGAAGTGCTTCGGAGCTGTGAGACGTGTAGCTCTAATGCACATTCTCAAATAATTGGTCATCAGGTTGCATTCTGGTGGAAAAAAATATTTAGGAAAGGGAAAGCACAATAATAAATTAGCGTCTTCTAGTCTTTTAATAAAGTTTGTTGTAGCAACGATGGAGCACACTTGTGATAATGCGATAGCTGAAATGGTGCACTGAGATGTATCCTCTATCACAAAACTGTTTTTGAACTGCAGTGGCAGTTTTGAGCTTTCACTTGCCCGTGCTTTATTTTTACTTCTTAAACTTTTAGAGATTTCAGTGCACATGGGGTTTTCCACTCGACTTGAGAGAAAGCACAGATGAAGGAGCAAACATTTTCAACAACAGGAAAGAGTGTGAGTAATAGCAAAACTAAAACAAACAAAACAAAGCACCCAGGTCTTCGGCTGAGTCTATTGAATGAAACTGATGTTGGCTTCCTGTTCTCCAGTTTCTTCTTTGCAATTTTCCATCCTCAAATGGTGCAGATTACATTGACTGGGTTATAGCAGGTAGAAGGTTAATCTGAAAGGTTTTGCGGAGGACTCGAATGGAGCATTGTGGACTATACGAACAGTATAGGGACGCCTGAACATTACACCAACAGGCACTTAAAAGACATTGCATTCAAATACATATAATTACATGGAATTGGTCCACATATATAATTATATGGAATTTTGGAGTGTTCCTGTGGGAATTTGTGCCTATTCATTCTGTAGAGCATTTATGAGGTCAGGCACTAATGTTGGATGAGAAGGCCTGGCTCGCAATCTCTGGTCCAGTTCATCCCAATGGTGTTGGATGGTGTTGAGGAACTCTGTGTAGGTCAGTCAAGTTCTTCCTCGCCGATCTCATCCAACTATGTCCAGTTACGGAACTTACTTTATGAACTGGGACACAGCCATGCCGGAATAGAAACGGTTCTTCCCCAAACGGTGTCCACAAAATTGGAGACATGGCGTTGTCCAAAATGTCTTTGTATGCTGAAGCATTAAGATTGTCCCTCACTAGAGGAAGGGCCTAGCGCAAAACCTGAAAAACAAGGTCTGTCCCAATTCTTATGTTGTGAGAACACTGCACTGAAATGGTTTCACACTTACTTCCTACTTAGTGCACTTCACGGGTCTTAAAACAGCATCGTCTGACCTCGTACAGAGTATAACATGACTAAAACGAGTCATATGGGATTCGGCTGTATATACATGCATGATCCTGCACAGAACAGGTAGTGTACTATTAAGTGGACAAAGCCAAGTGTCCTTGATTTGACAGTGCATTAGGTAGGGAGCAGAGAGTGGATAGGAACGGACCCTCAGAGTTCCACAGGGCCGCATGGGGATCGAGTACGCCCTCTGCCGGCCGACCTCACTTCCAGGACGGCGGAAGCGCTCGAGGGCCTCCCCCTGCACGGACTGTCGGATCACAGCAAATGGAGCAAGGACATGGCAGCTAGGATCTGGGACTATGACTTTTGCAGCTAGATAGGTGGTAAACCGTCCATAAACTGGTTATCAACAGCGTGCCTGGTCGTCGTCGTCGTTAGATTTAACGTGGGACGGTTTTTCCTCCACTTGGGATCACAATGGCTTTAATTCTGTTTTCGAGATCTCGGACTCCTTTGATGAAACCCTCTAACGTCAGATCTTTAAAGAGCGAGCTCAGAAAGGGTAAATATCTCTTATCTTGTTTTTGTGTGACTGCACACCTCCTGTTTCCATGACAATCACCCTGGCTGTGCTAACTCCAACTCAGAACAGTCCCAGCATTATGCTGCCGGCTCGGCCCTGTTGTTATTCTCCTATAGCCGGCAAACGGTGTCTGTCTATCCGTCAGTGTCAGGCGGATGAGAGATTCAAATCCACTAACCAGTAGGAGACAGTTTGATGTTTAATAAAACCATCAAACGCCATTTTTAAGGAAATAGAGCCTGAACCACAGCATTAGCATGCTAGGATGCCTGTCATGTCAAGTTTGCTGTCCCTTCCAGCCTTTTAAACTGTTTATTCTCTCAAAAGAAGACATATTCTCTCAAAAGAAGACATCAAACTAAAATAAAGATAATTAACTAGGTTAATGGTAGTAAACAAGTTTATAGACTAAGAAAAGTAGAGCCTACATTGTTAGCAAGCAAGCTAACTTTTTACTTCACAGTAACGTTTATTGCTAAATCACTTTAGAGGCAGTTAAAGTTGTAAAGGAGTGAGGACTGACTGGGACACGTGGTCTTGTGTGCTTTGTGTCCTGGTCCGATACAGCAGACACATGTGTAGTTTCCAGAAAGACTGGCAGTAAAATTGTCTCTTGTTTCTACATTGTTGTTGATTCACTCACGTGTCGTTTTCACTTACTGTAAGAAAGATCCACAGCATGCTTGATCTCTGTCACATTTTCACAGGACAGAAATGGAAGAAAAGCAGATATCTGCGTGTTACAACACGTTTATTTAATTTACCGTGAGTCATTCCGGCCTCTCTGCCATTTGGGACGGGCCTGCTAAAAGACTAACGTGCTCTCTGGCTCAAGCACACAGGAGGTTATCTGAGGACAAGCTCCTCCAGCAGCTCTTGCTACACATGCCGCAGCTCTTTCCTCATTTTACAGCTTCATCTAAGAGCACAAGTGATAACACTGTGCTCAAAGGGCCCGATTCATCCACATAGAGTCTAATATACCGGCCTGCATGCCAAACTAAACCAACCAATATAGCACATTATGCACTGTAATGGTAGCTAATGTATACCTCACAATAACAGCATGTCATGATCACTGTTAGACAGCATAACAAGTCAGATTCTTGTATATAAAACACATTGATCACAGTAGAAGCATATCATGATCAGTTAGACTGTAAAAGGCAGATTCTTGTATTTATAACACATTTATAACAGTAGCAGCATGTCATATGACCGATCAGATACTTGTATTTAAAATACATTTGTGACAATAGCAGAATCGCATGAACACTGTTAAACGATACAAGTCCGATTCTTGTATTTATGACACAATTGTATGTCATGCTCACTGTTACACTATGTGAGTCAGTAAGTAAGTAAGTAAGCAAGCTTTATTGATAGAGGTAGTTCATGTCCAACAAAGTTCTGTACAATACAAATCAATAAAAAAAAGCGAACAGAATGACAAAACATAAAATAAAATAAAAATATAAACGAAAAAAACCCATCTTAAATAAACTAATTAAAATCAGTTACATTTAGTTACATCCAAACTTGCTCTCAGGCCGGAGTAAAAAGTACATTTTGGTATGGTGTTTGAAATAACACCATACATGATCAGTGTCAGTCCGTGGTAGCAGACTGACACTGATCATTATATCTATTATATCTATCTCACTTTGCACTGAAAATGTTGAAACAGTTACTTGATTGGTGCCTGCGGTTTAATAAAAAACGCATGCAAGTTTATTGCTAATTTAATATTATTCATAATGCAAAAAGTTGATGTGACTGAAAAAAACTGAAAAGTACAAAAGTGTGTTGTGGTTTCTGATGATTACAATTTTTTTGTTGACCTGTGTAATTGATCTGTTTATCCTCTCCCACGTTCCTCACCTTGAACTTCTTTCCACTCAACCGTTCCACTGATTGTAGCTGGCTTCTGTTTGGTCAGGCAATCAACTGGGTTGCATACTGGTCTGACATACTGGGTGCATACTGGTCTAAATACAAGAATCTGACTTGAGTACAGTGGCACCTTATAGTCATGTGTGAACACACCACACCACAGCATACAGTGTGAACAATGTGGAATTCTTTCTCTGCATTTAAGCCTTTCACCAAATGGCACAGTACCCAGGGAGCAGTGTGTGGGGATGCTACCTTGCTCAAGGGTACCTTAATGGTGCCACTGGCAGTCCTGGGATTCGGTCCTACATCCATCTGATCTAAGGGGCAACTCCCTAACCACCAGACACCCAGCTACCTAGATGTTCCAGTACAGACATAATATGAACACTATTTTTCCTACAGTTCTCTTAATGCAGCCTGTCAATAGCAGACATTTGCAGTCAATAATAGACAGCGAAAATGCCAGACTGTCAGCAGTACTGTTACCAGGATAAGATGCAACAGTAAATCAAACTTCTACAACATCGCAGTACAGTTTAGGTACAGCATGGTTCTTATACACACATGGAAAAGTGCCATTGGACTCCTGACCACGGATGGCGGTGGCATCACCGTGTATCAAACTCACAATCTCCTGGTGAAACAACTAGTGCTCAGGGAGTTGTGCCAGCTAGAAGTCTGAATTTAGTAGGACCATGAAGACATACCCCATGTGAAAGTTGGTAACAAAACATGTTGGTATATAATATAGAATAAATATCATTTTATTATATATATATGTATATATATGTATATATACATATATGTGTGTGTGTGTGTGTGTGTATATGCATATATGTGTATATGTATATATAATATCATTAACTAGTTTTACCATTTGAAAAGCAAGTTACATTCCTTTTCACTAAATGAAAATTACTCTAACATGGACTGTTATCTGTGAATATCAAAGTTCCTGTGGCTGTAATACCTACTGGTATTCATGTATAGAGGAGCTTCTTACATAGTCACTGTTGATTGTTCAGTGGCAGATAAACACTGTTTAAACAATAACGATTCAGTCAAGATTAGACTGAAGGAATTCTGAGCTTTGTTCAGAGATAGAGAGAGAGAGAGCTGCTCTTACTGAGAAGCAGAGACGTGCACACCCTCACACTCTTTAGCCAGGAAACAGCCCTTTTGAACTCTTTTGTCCAGGCTGCCCATCACCCACCGCGTCTCAGTTAGGGTTTTTTAATAAACTAAGTAGGCGGGAAAGACACTAAAATGTGCTTTGTAATGGCACTATATGATTTATAGCTTTTAAGAGCCAATTTTATTATTACAATATTTTTTCCATTCATTCATAATTAAATCATTGCTTGTGTACATTAATAAACCCATTGTTACCTTAGACCCAGGTTTTAAAAAAACATTGCTTAAATGTTGGGATAATCATGGGTCAGAATGACATGATTTGTGTCTCTTACAGGTCCAAAAGTACAGTTTGGAAAGATGTGTGTGTAAATCTAACTGGTTCTTTGCTGTGAAATCTGTGGAAACCAAATCTTAAATGGGCTGAAATGGTTCTGTAAGGCATGGGTATCTGACATTTAGAGAATTCAAATGAAATGTAGCCCAAATTCACGTATCAGTCAGGAGATTCAGTCTAAAAGCAGATATCCAGAGTAAAGGCCAGGCTGTGTCTGGATTTCTCTTCTGTTGGTTTCCCTGGTAATTATTTGTTCTTTGTTGAAATGCTGCACCTGCTTAAAATGTTTCCCATATGAATTACCATATTTTCCAAACCAGGCCTGGAAGCTCTAAATTAAATTTTTAGAAAACTTAGAGAGATTTGACCTTGCCGCCCTCTATGCGTTTATGATCTTCTGAAACTGGTTTCTCTGATAAGGGCTATAGCAGTGAAGGTGCAGCAGACTGGACTCATACTGCATGCTGACACAGCCACATTTAGAAACATGAACGTTTGAGATTACAGCTCCTCAACAGAAATACTTTTACACAACTTGGACCCATGCCAGAATCCCAGTGCTCCTCTCTCTGATTTTCAGAATCAGAGAACTTTATTGATTCCAGTGGAAATTGCTTATGTCACACTGAGATTTTGTGCTACTAGTAAATTACTTAGCAGTAAATTATTTATCAATAGTATTTATACCCCAGCATTTTGAATATGTAGCATAGTGTATTTCATACAAAGTGATAATGCTTAATATTGCTTTTAATGCATTAAAAATAGTATGCATTGAATGTGTGTAAAATACTTAACTCTGTAGTACAGGGGTATTCAGAGGTGTCTGAAAACCACTGGCTTAAAGGACAGAGTTTTAATTAATTTTGCTGTTCCTGGAAGCCTAAAGATTTGGTTCCCATAGCAACGGGGTGCCAAAGAAGCAGCTCTCCAACATGGGACTGAGATGGACAAATTACTCAATGGTTTGGGTTATTTCTTTTTTTTTTTCTTGTGTAAGCACTGAGACAAATAAACTATTGTGCTATTTATGCTAGATCCGTTTGCTTGGCAGGTTCTCTAATCAGTAAAATACTTGAGCAGCTGATTTGAACAAAATATTTTTTGTTGTCCCCAAATTTCCACGAATAGCCTATAATGAAACGTTATAGCTCAGATATACATGTTACTAATATGCAACGGTCATTAACAGTAATAAGATAATAAAGCATGATAGGCATGGCAGCAAAAAACGTACAAAATATCAGGACATCTGCGGTTTCCGCAAATTCGCTTTTTTTTTGCAACATAAATAATAACGTAAATTCAGCGGCAATTCCATGCAAAATATAACTGTATACATTTTTGGTACTGTCGAGAGAAGGAAGCATGTCTTGGGATGGTGAATTACATCTGTGTTCAGAGGTGGGAGGTTTGAAAGTAGCCAATCCAAGAGCATTATTCATTTTTCCTTGCTGCTGATTGGCTGATGCCCTGTGACACATCTCTGGCAGATGCTCCTACATTCCCACAGTTTCCCATGTAGAGCTGTCTCAGATGTTTCGCTGAGCGTTTTCGTGTTTTTTGTTTTGTTCTTCTTAAAGCCCTGTATTTTTATTACTGTAAATTAAATGAATTAAACCAAAGAAAACACGTGTGCACGAATTACAGTATATAAGGGTAACGGGAATGTGGGTTTACCTTTAAATTTTTTTAAGGGTAATATATTAAGGGGTATATTTAGGGATTTTCAAGCATTTACCACATCACAGATCTGTGTTGTTTTTTTTTTCCACAGTTTGCTATAAACACCCGCAAATCCCGAAGGTTATATATATATATATTAGGGATGCACCGATCGATCGGCCACCGATCGGAAACGGCCGATATTTGGCCCGATCGTCCTGATCGGTGATCGGCCGATCACTCACACGTATTGCCGATTTCAAAC
>JBBPCW010000147.1:10043924-10055914 GCA_037974425.1 Phenacogrammus interruptus
TGGAAGTTTACCTTTCACATTAGCATTGTGCAAACTGCATGTCTAAACTCATTTGCCCTAAACATTAAGTTGTTATAGAATCTGAAAGTCTTCTTAACCTATATGCTGTTATATATTATGCTAAATTGATTATAGTGTAGTAGCCAAATAGCCTAGCCTAGACGAGTAAACATAATTTACTTTTTTCTCCTTTTAAAATAGAAAGGAGTCGCAGAAATGGTTTATCTATACAAATGGACAAAAACAGAGGCAAAATTCAGTCTTTGTGATGGCTACTACTATGCAATGTTAGTTGGCTACAACTATGCAGTTTTTAGCTATTTAATGTACTACTTTTATGCCTGTGTCGGAGGTAAGATTTGAATCAAAATCCAGAGCAAAATCTTTTCTAAAGAGATGGTGCAGTCGGAATATGTAAAGAGAGTGGTCTGTTTGATATTTTTCAGTCCTGATGTCCTCAGGGGCAGCTCCGTGACTCAGACATTTGTCCGGCCGCTGGTGTATCCTGACCACCCATCTGTCCGTCACCGCTCCTCAGCGACTTCATCTCGTCTTTACTGTGCCATCCTGATTCCCAACTCCACCCTGCCAGGCCATACTTACTCCACCTCTTATCGTACAATATCCCAGCTGTGCACCGCGCCAGTACGGTGGGTGCACACCACAGGCCGTCTCCATGATGACTCGAAGGTGGAGCGCTCATTACGATCACTAAAAGATCGAAATAAGAAACTGGAGGAAGGTGGTCCCATTTACAGCCCGACAGTGGATTCAGAGCCTGTGCGGAGAACAATTAGGCAGCGTGTGGTTGACGAGATCAAGCACTACTATCATGGCTTCCGGTTGCTGTGGATTGACACTACCATCGCAGGACGCATGCTGTGGAGAGTACTAAATGGACACGGTCTGTCACGCCGAGAAAGAAGACAGGTATATACATACACCCGTGCATCCATAAGTGAACAATATGTTCTCGGTAGAACTTTTGGCATCCTGTTTCTGCCATGTCACTGTCACATGTATTTAGTTCCATGTAATGCAATTAAGTCCTGTGGAGCAGATGGATGCCAAAGAGTATTTGGGGTGTCCAGGATAGGCCTGATGTAATAGTTTAATTCAAACCCTGTAAATCCTGACTGGATCACTTCTCTTTATTAATGACTTAAATTGGCGTCATGCAGAGTCTTTAGGTGATGGTCATTTAGATGGTACTTGAAGCATGCTGTCCTGGAGAGAGGTGATCTTATAAACACACTGTGGGACTAAGCTCAGGAGACTGACAGGGCCATCAGGCACATCTAACAGAGCGGAGCTGACTTTGACTTTACTAAGATGAAGTGTGTGAAGCTCGTTTGTAAGGGTCAAGGATGGGTTTAATTATACATGGTTCCATGCTCGGCTCAGTGCAGACTCTTCCTGTTTTTCTTTTTCCTCACACTCTTGCCTTATGCCTAAAGAACATATGTCTCTCTTCATTTCTCCAAGTCCTTCTCGTTCCCCTCCTCTTCCTGGCTAATGATTGATTGGTCAGCAGAGCAGCACTATGGTGACCTGCTGTCCTGAGCTGAAGCGTATGTGTCTGCTGGCTGGTAGCCCAGTGTCTACTGTGGTAATATGATATCCCTCTGGGAGACCCAGTGCCTCTAACAGAGGTAAAAGAGAGGTTAAGGCCACACTGAAAGAGAAATTGTTAGCATCATTATCATGATTCTCTCTAGCATGAAGCAAATTAGTGGATATATGGAGTCTATATATAGATTCAACAGTAAATAGAGTCTATATCTTGATAGTAGACATTTGTGAGAAGGTTTGCAAACACTTGGGAATTATGTGCACTTCTGCAGAAATGTCTGAAAAGTCTTGCCTGAAAACCAACATGCATGTTGTTCTACATTGAAGACGTTGTTTAAACAGCCTGGGTGTCTTTCACACTGCAATGCTAGCTTACTGTTAACAGGGCACTAATGTCTAACCATCTCAGTCTCTCCGACAGACACATGACTCATTGCGTGTGGTGTTACATTCCAGTCAGATCTCAGCTTGGATCATATTAAATATACATGCTGTCCTGTGATCACTGATTGCTGAGTGGAAAATGAAGCATGGCCGGATTTGGATGCACGCTAGTGATTAGTTACTTAAAAGTCAGTGCCTGTCAACACTTGTCAGCTGTTCATGGCTCTGTTGCATCCACCTTTGATAAAAAGTCCTGCCATTAGCAGACAGATAAACTAGCCTCTGTTCTTGATGACCATGATGATCTGATTTCTTCGTTCAAAGTCTTTTTTGTGAGTCTGTGCATTTAATGTGCACAAAAAGGATTATGGCTATGTACCTTACCGTAAGTATAACTGTGTAGCATTAAACCTCATTCTGATGTGGGTTTATAGTCACTGAATTTAGTTTGTAGTACGTTGGTAGTGATTTTACATTTTTTATAGTACAGTATACAAATTCCTACACACAGCTAGTCTTTTAATGTTTATGTGGTCCTGTCTCATGTAAAACAGGTTAAATATCCTCACACAAATGCCTTGCGCCTCACTTCACCATCTACTGTAGCTGCCTACTGCTGTTCCTCCCTCCGGCCTCCTTAATGCTCATTCACATTCAGACTTGAGGCTTTTGATGTCACTTCTTATCAATCCCCCATTCCTCCTTCTCTGTCCCTCTCTTTCACACTCCCTCACTTTTTCTCTTTCATTATCTTTCTAAAACCACCAAACCCCATGCCTCTTTTTTCTCCCTTTACTCTTTTTTTTTCTCCATTTAACCCCTCTCTGACAGAGGCAATATACATGTCAATGGGAAAAGCACAAAGCTTCTTTTCAGCTTGGCTGGCTTTGTTTCTGTAGGACCCCTGACATGCAGGTGGAGAGAGGGGAGAGGAACCTTCCATTACATGTTTGAGGCACTCAAGTGCATGTTTGGAACCTAAAAGAGCAGATGTTCAGCCTATTTTCCTGATGCACTTGTGTTGATATATTATAGGCATGTTAGATCTAGAGCTTAGTTGCAATAGTAGAACACAACCCGTAGTTCTCTTGGGGTGTTTTCTATGGCGGGAATTGCACATGTAACATTGCTAGAAAGTTAAATCAACATGAGCTTAAACATTAAATCATTTGATCATTTCCACTAATGAGCCAAAACATTGACTACCTTCCGGATATGATCTTAGCAGCCGATCTATAAGTCATGTGTATATCAAGGCCTAATAAGGTAATCAGCATTATTTGAGTGACCATAATGTTTAAGCTCATGTTGCATTTAATAGAGTTTTGGCTCATGCTGTCTCTGTCTATTAGTAATTCAGTAATGCAGCAGGTATTTTGATTGAGTCATCCATTTCTTTAAAGAAGGACAAAATAGAACATTTCAGATACATGCAGCAGTGCCTTTAACGTCTTTCAGATATTTGCAATGATTAAGGCAATTAGGAAACCTTTCGGAAGACTTCATTTAAATGATGTGAAAGCATTATGTAGCAAAATCTGCACATGAATGGTTATGTCTATCAAGCTTTGTTGTTTTAATTGTAAAGTGATCAGTGGGATAATTTAATGTGTATTGTCACAATGCAAACTGCCAACCAGCGATGGTGGATTGTTTGAGATGGTAATCTTTAAATTATTTTAGGTGTGTGAGTTATCAATAAAGTGTGTTCAGTCAATTAAACATATTAGACCAAACAACAAAGTCTATGGGCTTTCACCAGACAGTAAATATTGCTTGACATACTTACATAACATATTTTTTTGTCATTGTTTAGTTTCTGAGGACGTGTGCAGATGTGTTTCGGCTCCTTCCCTTTCTGGTCTTCATCATCGTTCCGTTTATGGAGTTCTTGCTGCCTGTCGCTCTGAAGCTTTTCCCCAACATGCTGCCATCCACCTTTGAGACTCAGTCTAAGAAGGTGTGTGTGACCAAAGCGTGGATATGTATGTTTTTACATTTCTGTGCTACAAATTGTCTTTCTTTGTCTTTATTATCACTCATGGAGAACAGAGGGTTCACTCATTTTAGTCACTGCTCAAATGGATCTAGTTCAACTCTAAATTCGTAGGTTTTCTTTCTGTGTTTTAGCTGGGAAAGAACCAGATTGTGATGGTACTGCGCAGGACTATGGTGGTTTCAGAACAATCTTCAGTACCTCTGCTCCATGCTCCAATGTGTGATAAGAATTTCTGATGAACAATCCTGGAGAAAAATGTTGTGATATGATGTTTAATTCATCAGAATGCAAGTGAAGGCAAAAATAGTTCTTTTTTGAGAACTTTTTTTTTTGTTTCAGAGCTTTACCTGTACATTTTTGTATGTTGTAGGAAGAAAGGTTGAAGAAGGAGCTGAGAGTGAAACTAGAGATGGCCAAGTTCTTGCAGGACACTGTTGAAGAGATTGCTCTGAGGAACAAGGCAGACAAAGGCAACGTTACTGAAGAGTTTTCAACCTTCTTCCAAAAGGTAACATTCCAGCTCCCGCTCAGTCCTGATCGCACTCCTAATTAGCAGGTTTGACAATTGTTTATTCAGTAAGAAACAACACAATGCCTAAATGAAGTAGGATAAAACATCTGACACAGAGCTTGATGAACCCAAAATGTCTGAATCCTCAAAGCTCTGAGTTCCCCCACCCATATAAAACTCATAAAGGTCTACATCGCCCCCGTGTGGTCATACTTAAAAAGTACACCGTGAACCACCTTACTAATAATTGACTTACTAATAATTAGTTTGCTCTTTCTCTCACCCCTAGGTACTGCTCACTATTTTGTCTTTTGTTCTTTAATTGCTTCAGATCCGTGACTCAGGCGAAAGGCCTAGTAATGATGAGATCATCCGCTTCTCCAAGCTGTTCGAGGATGAGCTGACCCTGGACAACCTGACACGACCTCAGCTTGTGGCTCTCTGCAAGCTGCTGGAGCTGCAGTCCATTGGCACAAACAACTTCCTGCGCTTCCAGCTTATCATGAAACTTCGTGCCATTCGTGCAGATGATAAGGTACCTGGGCTAGCGCATAGCTTTCCATTCACTCTGAACCAAATCCAGTCCCAGTGGAATGGGTTAATTAGGCTGAGGGGCAAAATTAAGGAGGGACACAACAGCCATTTTCCACTGAATGGATAACAATATTGTACTAATCTGTTTGTGTGTATTCCGTTAAGCATTACTGATGCAATACAGTTCAGTATCCTAGTTAATGTTGTTAATGTTTTTTTTTTATCAGAAATGGTTACCATTACACATTTACTATGGCAGTAAATGTAACTTAAGGCATAGTTTGAATTGCTTAGCTAGAAAATCTAACTCATTCTCATGAATGCAGGCTAGCATGCCCCATGGCTTTGGGTCGGGCTAAATTTCGGTCTGAATTGCGATATTGTGTCTGCAGATGATAGCAGAGGAGGGATTGGACAGCCTGAATGCGAATGAACTACAGGCTGCATGCAGGGTGCGAGGGATGAGGGCTCTTGGGGTGACAGAAGAGAGGCTTAAAGACCAGCTCAAACAGGTATCACACACCCGATGAGGGAACCTTCGTACTTTGGGATTACATTGTCTGATTGAGAAATCTTGTGCACAGTATATGTATGTGTAGTGTGTGTTGTGCACTGTATCTGAGAATGGTTGTAACTGTGTGTTTGGCAGTGGTTGGAGCTGCATCTGAACCAGCACATCCCTACTTCTCTGCTACTGCTGTCCAGGGCAATGTACCTCCCTGACACGCTGTCACCCACAGACCAGCTCAAAACCACGCTGCAGACCCTGCCTGAGATAGTGGTATGTACACTACACCCTTTCATACACACACACACCTGCCTGAAGAAATGTTTAGTGTGAAACAAGCATTAGAATCCACACTTATCTGTAAGATGTAACATCCTATCGTCTTCAAGAGATATAGTAAAGTATTTTCACTAACATCCAGCGGACGTTACATGCATAAAGTATGCAAACAAGCTGTGTGCTTTTTTTTTTTAAGTGTCACTCTGGTCTAAATGGAAACCATTACTACATATTTTCTGATACCTGTCTGTCTAGATTACCTCTGGTAGAGAGGCTAAAGCACTTGTTTCTGGTACCAATTAAAGGTAAATGTTTTCTTTACAATATTGTTCAGAAACCAAGGTATGCGAATGCAAGACAGGTTGTATTTATGATGCAATAGATTACCCAATAGCAGTAAGTACTGTTGACAGCACAGATATTATTCTGCTGCTTTTATAATGTGTTTGCATGCTACCTGCTAGGTATTGTATGGAGAAAATCTTGAGAAAACACTGGTGAATGGAAAAACATAAAAGTTCTATGAGATCAAGAATAATTTTAAACTGATGAGGCTTGGGGGCACAGCACTGTTTTATAGAATAATGTAGAACATATTAAAGATTAGTTTTAGCCTGGATTGTCCTTTTCATTTTTGGAAATATTTCACAATTAAATCTGTTTGCTAAAACTCAACATGACATTTTGATGTAATCTTTCTGCATGCATGATCTTCATAACAGTTACACTGAGGACTTTTACTAACAACAACCTCCCATTTAAATCACTTTATTTTGTTAATCAAGCTCTCAAGACAATTTTTTGTTGTCGCTTGAAAACAACCATGTTCATTTTTGTGTTGCTTCCAAATATTTCATCTGTAAAATATTCTTATTTTGAGCACAGTATGCATTTTGATGGGCCATAGAAGTGCTGGGGGGAAAAATCACCTTGAATTCTGGAATACAAAAGTTTTGGCCAGCATCCAAGAACCTTTAGCTCAAAGCCTATAAAAAAATCAATACAGTCTGCTTAGGAAGGTGCTGTATATGGTCATAATATAGAAAAGATTGTCATGGCGGTATGAATGTATTTTATTATGTTTATTACGTGACATGAAGTGTGTGCATGTATATGTGTGTATTACCAGACTAAAGAGGCTCAGGTGAAGGTAGCAGAGCTGGACTTCTCTAAGGTGGATAATAAGACTAAGCTGGAGACCACGCTGCAGGAGGAAGCTGCTATCCTCCAGGAGAACAGAGAGAAGGAGATGGAGAGGCTGGCTGATGCTGCAGAGAAAGCAATGGAACAACAGGTCTCAACACCTCTTAATCTCTCACCCAATCAGACATTACTAGTCAATAGTGTAAATATCCTATCATAATTGATCCATCTCATATTGAATGTTTTTTTTAAATTTTTCTAATTTGTGTCATCTGGAACGTCTTGGTTGGATTTGAAATTGAAATTTAATGTGAACACCTTCATGTCTTTCATTACAAGATGTGTTTAAGTGCACTAATTTAACCTTTGTATTAAACTCAAATATCCGTGGCGATTCTCTTGGCTAAAGCTTAATGTAGAACTGAGACCAGACCTAAATTGTACATTGAATATGAATTTATGATTATAGGGTTGGCCTTGTAGCCTAAGGGGCCGTTCACATATCGCATCTTTTGCGTGCGCAAGTCCATTATTTCAAATGTAGACGCGTGGCAGCCGCGCTCATAATGGAAGCGACACGCCCGTTTTTTTCAGGCGTGTCCGCGCCGCGTCAAGTTGAAAGCATCTCAACTTTTCAGAACCGTGGGTCATGTGACAAGATTCAACCAATTAGCTTCCTCGCCTTTTCCGTTACACAGACGCCGCAGCAGAAACACGAAGGAGTAGCTCATCATTGTGGTCCCGGGATTTCCTGAACTTTATGTTTATTTCTTTTCTGCATAAATAAATCGTGTAGCAGAGTTACAGCAACGTTTCTTCGTTGGAGGAAATGGAGAGTGCGGCTGATGGTTGCTTAGCAACGACAGACGCTTCCGGAGCACAAGCGCCCGAGCGCTTTTGGAAAAATGAGAAAGCGATGCACCTCGCGTTTTCCACGTGTTTTTAGGCACGATATGTGAACGCCCCCTAATGGAGGCTAATAGAGCACTAATTTGTGGCTGTGTGTGAATGTGTGTTTGCAGAAAGCTGAGTTGGAGGCAGATGTTGCTCTTTCCAGTGTAGATGGGGCAATCCACTCTGAAACACTGCGAGACACAGCGCCAGTGTTGGACGACATTAAGGTTACACTGACACACATGGGACACATGCTCACTATAAACCACTGATTGATCCACTGCTATTAATGATTTTAGCAGAGCTTTCACGACATTTATGTTTTTACCAGTCAGTTTTGTCCGTTGTTAGTTTTAAAGGCTGTCTGTTCAGTATGTTTATTAAAACTTTGCTAAGAGTTTTATGTATAAACTTGAACAGCATTCCTAAATTAATTGCAAGGAGATCAGCTGTGCCTGTTCCTCATGCCAAATGGTACAAATCAAATAATGTAACTTTAAACTTAAATCAGGAACATTGGTAACCAGCAGAATGTTTTTTGAACTTCAAAACTGTCAATATATACATTTAACATACACTTTCCACACCATTTGTTTGTCTTACGATCCTGATTATAGCTTCAATTAACTCACTAAATACTGCAGCTTGTGTGCTTTGTGTAATGGGTGTGTTTGTGTGTTAACTCATTCTCTTCATGCCGCGATCAGTTTGAGCAGTGGCAGAAGTATCTGCGTATTCAGGTTATACACTGATCAGCTTTCATTCAGGCCAACAGCACACTTTCGGTTCTGCTCTTCATAACAACATCTTAAGCAACTACAAAGAAAATTGATTCTAAATCGATTAAGCTCTTGCAGAAAAATTATTTAGGGCAAGACACTAGAGGTAAATGGGGTATTTTGTTTCAGTAATAGGTATCACATGAACTGTAATTGGTCACTGAAATCCATGAACATTTCTTTTGTAATGGATGTTTGGTAGAGAAAAAATCTATTTAGTGACAAATAGAATGTTTAATTAAAATGTACAGTTCTACATTGTGGACACACCCTGCAGAAAGGATCTCATAGAAAAGTTTGACTTGGTGAATAGGTTAAATGCAGAGGAAGTATTTTGTGCTGTTCACACTGTGTGCTGTGGTGTGTTCACGTAGAACACGTAAGTTCGACCAGATTGTCACTTTCACTTCACTTATATAACTTGATATTGAGGGGAAAAAAACCTTTTAAAAATAGACCTCAGAGTTGTGCTTCCCTTTGAGATCTCAGAGAATGTGTATAATGTGTGTAAATGTTATTACAGGGTATATACAGCAATCCTTAAGTTAAATTTAATACCATTTAATACCATTTTTACTACCTTTGGATTTTTTTAAAAACCATCACGACACAAAGTTGTTAATCAATGACCTTTCTAACGTTTACGCAGATTTTGACATAGAACACTGTACAACAGAATAGATTTACAGAATAGATTTAAAATGTGCAATGAAGACATAGTTTCAACAAACTGGTGTTGAGAGTGCTTTCGCCGACCGCGCATTCCATTTTTATGTTTAGTGGATTGTATATGCGACCGAAGTGTGTTAGCTCCCATCCAGTTGACATGTATGTTTTTTTTTTTGACATACAGAACGATAAGCCAGTTATTCCCTACTACAGGCTTGAGCCTGTCCTTAAACGCAGGGTCTTTCTCCCAGTGGTCAGAAAACTTGCATTTACCCGTGACCACGCTGATTGTTGTCTGGACATAAGCCAGTTGACTACCCAGTTGTCGAACGACCACTGAATATGACGCCAGCATCAAACATAGCGTACAGTTGAGACTCATGCATTCAAGCAAAAAAAATCTGTCGGGAAACAGCTTGTAGCCTGTGGGCTACTCCGCAGCCATCAATATTTACGCGAACTGCCGAAACCATAATGTTTACTATTATTTTTAGGAAGAATAACTAAATAGTAGAGGTGGGCATAGCTTATTTTTTTAAGATTCTAGATTAATCTCATTGTAATGTTGGAATTAATCTAGATTAATCTTGAATAAAATGGTACATTTGAATTCTGCCGAAAGTCTGAAGCACCCCCCCCCCCCAAAAAAAAAAAAAAAAATCCCAATGTCTATTTTTATAGTGTAAACCATAAATATGTCTCCAAATGTTCTCCCAAATCACTTTAATTTAATTTTGAACTCAGTTTAATACATTACCCTTAAAGAAAATATAAATATAAACCAGAGGATTAAATACGGAAAAGTCAGGAACGAGAGAGAGACTGAGAGAGTAAGAGAGAGCGAGAGAGACAGAGAGAAAGAGAGAAAGAGAGAGTGATACAGAGAAAGAGAGAGAGGATCCGCACACTTCGGAAAAGTCACGAACGAGAGAGAGAGAGCGCGCGCGCGCGAGAGAGAGACAGAGAGAGAGAGAGAGATATGATCCGCACGCTCCGAAAAAGTTACGAACGAGAGAGAGAGAGAGAGAGAGAGAGAGAGAGAAAGAGGCACAGAGAGAGCACGCGAGAGACTGGTTTAAAACAGGCGTGATCCAGAAAAGTCACGACCCAGAGAGAGAAAGAGAGAGAGAAGTGAAAGTCATCATAGCGTGTGTAGTATAGACCCAGCTCCCAACCCAATTTCGTGAATAGATTAACGGTGTTTAATAGCTTGTTTACCCATTGCTTGTTTGTCCCCCAACAAACCTTTCTTCTTCTGATCTGCATCAATATCAAAATTGAGCTTTAGCGCCCTACGTTGATGGAAATCTGTCATAGCGATGGAAAACTTTAATCCGTATGAGACTTCAGGATTGAGGCGAGGATATTTGATTACGTGCGCGGACACGCTAAAGCCTACGTTTAAACGAACTAATACAAACATAGCAGATAGAATTTTACTCAAAATAGGAAACCTCAGAGTCTGAAAAAATAATACCTATTTTTTTTTAAATAATACCGCTAAAACCAAATTTAACACTTTTAATTTTGATTTATCACTTTTGAATACTTTTTAAAAACCTGCGGACACCCTGTATTAGCACGAAGAATATTTAAATAGATTCTATTTTGATTTTACAGCATTTCAGCAATGTGTAAACTTTACATGATTGTGATAAGTGTAAAGGAGCTAAGCCTTTACTAAAGTTTCTAGATTTTGGAAATACAGTTGGATGTGAGGGACATGACCTGGCTAGACATGCTGAACTTTACAGAGCTTAACAGTTGTTACAGAGCTTAATGCAGATGTATTTTGGATTGGCAGGACCAACATTGTCATGTCTGTAGGACTTGTAGTGCCTTGCCTTAAAGAAACATCACACTGAAATTTGGTAGAACAGTGCTAAAATGTTCATGAAGAACAGAAATCTATTATGAAGTGTCTGTCTAGTGTAACCTGCTCCACTCCTGTACCCATTGTTTGTGGGTGTGAATGTGTTTGTTGGTTGAGGCTGTGGTGTAACCCCACTAACAGTCACCGAACACACACCACACTGTCTATAAAGACACGTCTAGTACACCCCGTCCTTCCTGTAACCCTTTAACAACCCTGAAACAGTGCTGTAGGATGTTTGTGTCTTCCCCTTCTTATTCTGGCACTGCATGTGCATAGATGGGCTGGGAAGATGTGGCAATAGACTATGTGATGAACTAACTGTGATGTTGAAACCCATCAGGGTGAGGAGATCACTAAGGAGGAGATTGACATGTTGAGTGATGCCTGCACCAAACTGAAGGAGCAGAAGAAACTTCTCACCAAGGAAAAGGAGGAGCTGGAGGAGCTAAAAGATGATGTGCAGGAGTACAATGAAGTGAGTCTGGGAGGGAGAATACACTGGGAAAAATAAAATCACTTGGGTTCCCTCTGAGCCTTACAGGCACACTTCTGTCTCTTTGATTGTAAATCAGACTATGTACTGCTACTAATGTAAACTCTTGCTGCATCCAAAATCGCATACTACATACTAGGTACTACATTTGAATTAGAACATACTGCTCTGCCGTTAAAATAGTACGTTCTATACAGTATGAATGAGGGCAGTATGAATGGAATTCGGGCGTGTTGATGTTGTCACGTGTCGTGTGTCGTCACAACAGCGCGTTATTTTTTTTACCTTTACAGAGGGCATTTTCTCACAAGTGTAATTTAACCACAATGAACGTGTAATTTAACGTTTT
>JBBPCW010000147.1:10254890-10265466 GCA_037974425.1 Phenacogrammus interruptus
TGTGTGTGTGTGTGTGTGTGTGTGTGTGTGTGTGTGTGTGTGTGTGTGTGTGTGTGCGTGCGTGCGTGCGTGTGTGTAAGCAGAAAGTAACAGGCTGATGGAGGTGAGCTGTAACGCTGTCACTGGGAGTGTTGATCTTGCCCCTGAACAGGGGTCCACCCATGGCCCTAAAACAACACACTCCTGTTACTTGCTGATTTATGGAGTGGGTCTTACCCAGGAGGGTCTGAAGGACTGGCTCAGGCAATGTGCAAAACAGGTATTTTCACCTATACACCCAAATTGGACAGTGACACTTTTTGTTGTCACCACACTGTATTTTAAAAAAGAAGTTATAGTGCAGTTTTAATTCCAAAGTTTATGCATCCAGATTTGGTGAACTGTGTAGGACTATTCACCCATTTCTGTGGACCATCAGTAATTGGATGTTGTTTTTCCTGAGCAATTTTTACATCTTTAATCCATGCACAAGACAGCTAACATACTTCGAGAGGCAATAGCATGCTGTTTCCTTTCTTGATGTTTTTCAAAATAAAGACTAAAGCAAAGCCTGTGCTTCAAAAACATTCCTGAAAAATTGAGCGATTTGTGACAAGATGCAAAATAGCGCTAAACTCTAGTAACAGAAAGGCATCTAAACATAGCACGTACAAAGCACAACAGTTTTATTTCAAATTAATTTACTTCTTCCTCCCTGAAATGTGGGGCCTGGGATTTCTTTATGGTTCTCCCAACTCACGTTCTGCTCTGTAACATTATAAGCATGCTTTAATTTAAAATCCAGTGTTCTATAATCCAACGCTAGAACAGTTTACTTAGTGACTGCACTGTACACTCATCAGTGTGACACATTCCGAAGTCTGGATTTGCCCATTCTTTGTTTAACAGAAAGTGCCAAAGAAAGTTAAGAAGACCAAGAGAACTCTTACATCACAGGAGATCAGAAACGTTCATGTGAGTAACACATCCACACACAAAGAAGCAGAAAACAGCTGTGGTCAAAGGATTTCTAGAAATATGCCATATTTTGTTTATAGATGAAGCGGCACCTGGACCCCCTCCCACCTGGTTACTACTATAATGGAAATCAATTTGTCAGTTTCTTTGGAGAAAAACAGAATTTCCACCCTTGTATCCTTCACTACAAGCATAACTGATCATTCTTTTTTATACCTACATACTGTATGATTGGAATTAAAAGATGTTTGTTTGTGTTGTTTCCTTACATGTGTGTATTCAGTGATGGACCAGTTCATTGAGGAATATCTTCAGGAGACTAATAAGGAGATAGACCACTTTAACAGAGATGTGGACCTGTATACACAAGCCGATCTCTTTGACTAGAACTCATCCACTTTCAGTTGGGAAAGGGGGGGGAGGTCCACTTAAGGAACATTTAACACTTGATAACCCATCAGCTGTCCACTTTTTTGTCCACATACAGAATTAAGCACTAAGGCAGGACATGTTTAAGGCTGACAGGCTTAGTCACTTTATCAAAGTAAAGTCAAAGAAAATCACTGCGGTCCGGATGATGAGAGATCATCACCTAGCTCATCAGTACTCCTTCTTTGTATGTATTCGAGAAGCACTCCACATAAAAGTATTGCATCTGGAAGGACAAATCTTAGGTTTTGGACAAATCTTGCATTGTCTCCAGTTAATTTCTATCCTTACAATGTATATTAGTATCAATATAAGCTTGACAAGTATTGTCTTTTTAACCATTGAAAAGATGAGAGCAGCTGTTCCATTGTAATTCCGGTAAAAAGTATCCAGAGAATCCGTGCTAGGATCATAGGTAAATGCTAATAGAATTCGTCAACAGAGCAGAACCTCCTTTAACAGGAGAAGGCTCTGAAGTCCACAACCAGGGGAGTGCAGATGGGGAGGCAGATGTGACGCTCCATCAGTCTGTAGACTCCAGCTGTGGAGCTGAGGTGATCATCTCTCATCTGCTGCATCACTGAGTCATCCAGTGGCATCAAGTCACTCTGAAGTGGTCATTAAAGCAGGTGCTGTGACCACAAGCACAGAAGTCATTCCATGCAGGGTGGGGAATAGGTGGTTTGGGGAACAGGGCGTTAGACACACCAAGTGTTATAGGAACCTGGGTTTTCAGTGAATGCCAGGCTGGGTTGTAGGTGAGATAGAAAGGATTTGATGTTTTTCCCTGGTCATTACTGTGTTTGTGATTGTAGGAGTGGTGTGTTGCTATAGAGCAGGTATTGAGTTATCCTCTAACTTACATGAACTTGGCTTAAAATTTGTCTTGTTAAAGCCTATGCTGCCTGAGGCTACGACTCGGGTTAGCTGAGGCTTTGATGGGTTGGGGAGGGTCATATAATAACCAGCTCTCGCTGAAGTGGGATTAATATGTGTTTATTAGAGCCTGTAGGAGTGGATAAAATCTGTGTCATGCTGTTGCAGGCAGATTTAGTTCTTTACCTGGGGTCTCTGTTCTCTATGCATGTTTACTCTAACAAAATACAGACAGCAGGGGAGCAGCAGTGTCACTCTCACACATACACTCTCTTATTTGACCTTGCATCTGAAAGAAGAGTATTAAGAAGCTAAAAGTGTAACGCTTTTAAAGCGATTACTGCACCAAGTGTTTAATATGAAAAGGGGGGGAGGGATGTGCTTCCAAAGAAACTCAGACACTGCTGCTCTTCTCTGTGTTTCAAGTATAGTTGTGGAAATTGATACACATGTGAGCACGATGTGTGGCTTAGCAGCTCTCCCACCAAGCCATATGCAGTCCAGGAGTATGTCACAGTTGCTGTGGTCATTGATATGCTAGAGGGATGTGTTTCTGTCGCTGTCCACACTTGTCACTGTTGCTATGGAGATTCACAATACGGTGAATCTGCCGCTATCACCATGAAGGCTTGTGACTTTGTACCGTTAGCAAGCAAATGCAGTTTGCCCGAAGATGGTACAGGTCTTGTAATGCTGAACTCTAAAAGGACAACGGATGTGTCACCAAAAACTAAAAGGCAAAGCCAAGCCAACTCACACACCATTGATTGATGGAGCCCTTATGCTGAGCAGTTGCTCAGAGAGGAGTTACACAATCCCTTTTGCACCTCAGACACACGCATTATCAGAGTGGTATCATAGTTCGAGCCAGGCTCAACACAGCAGCTGTCCTTAAAGAGCATAGGGCTATGTAACACTTATATAATCTGTAGTTGAAAGTAGCAGTAATTTTTAGCACATACTGTGTGCATGTGTTAAGATGTCTTACTAAGGTCTATTTATATCAACACAAATGCCTTTCACCAAGCTGGTACTACAAAGAGAAATTTTAGTCTATTTTGCATATCTGAAGAGAATTGAATTAGCTTGAGAAGAAAAAATGTATTTTTATAGAGCTGTGAATTTAGAAAGAACACCAGATTAAATTGGAGCAAGTGCTGCTCTTATATGAAGAACAGAAGTTTCGTCAGAGGCTTCAGGGGAAGCTGCCACAGCAGTGCCTTGGCCGAGAGGAGCAGGCGTTTCGCCAAGCAAAGCCAAGCGCCAGTGTTGGTGAAAGGATAAGCCGAGTCTTTGTCTTATATGTGAAGGGTCAGGGTGGGGATGCTGGCTGGCAGAAGGGCACTGGAGGGCAGCAGAGCAAACAAAGACAACCAAGTGACAACGCAAAGCCATGGTAGGCATCCATGGTAGGCGTCCTTTAAAAGACAGTCAAAGTAATGAAAAAGTTAGCTGGATGAATGCAGATTTGGCCTTGGAGTCCCCCTTGTTCTCCTTAATGCAAAGAGGACCTCAGTGAGGCCCTCCAGACTCTCCCTGTTTCTGCCAGCTGGATACTCCCCTGGCCGTTGTATCTGTTGAGCTGATGTTAGAGGACTAAAACAGAGTTTGGTGTATAAGAGAAAGAATTTGCCTTTTATATGTGAAAATGTTAGATGTGAAGTTGTGTTAAGATTTTTGAAAGGGATATTTTTAAGTTGCTTTTATTTCATTGTATTTATTTTTTGTAAGCTGAAGATTGGTAGCAGAGTTCTAACACCATTCCTTCAAATCAAAGCACTTTTGAGACACTAATCAGAAATGTCTCCACTTTGCCTCTAATAAAATAACACTATCATACAGCAATACCTTGGCCTTGCTGTAGATGCTTGTGAGAAAGCTTGTTCCCGACCAAAGAATCTCACTCCAGTCTGTTAAACACTCCCTAAATCTGTTGCCTATTGTTAAAGCTTGAAGGGCCCATCAGAGGCTCCTCTAGCAGACAGAATTCAGCCTTGTGTTCTCAGGTTATGGGCAGATTTGGCTATAACAGCGTAGAGCTGCTTTTGACTAAAATGCTCACCAGATATTAGTCACCCTTCTTAGGCTAATCAGGTTACAGTAGGTGCTGAAAGGGATCCCATTAGAAAAACTGAAGCTAAAGGGCTAATATATTTTAATTGCTGCTGAAGATATTTGGTAGGGAACAAGGCTGAGGTAAAGAATTCCAAGCCTAAAATAGAAATAGCCAACATGGTATTGTTTGCACAAAGCAGAATACGTACCCATGCCGTCCTGACTCTTGGAAGTATGGGTCATCACTGAAGCTTTTGGTTTCAATGGTGAATAACATGGTACAAGTAATGGTTTCCTAGGAATTTACCTCAGAATCAGAATACGTCACGTTTGGAGTTCTGAGTATTTTTTTAAACTGAAAATAGTTCCAGACAGGTCTACTTGAGAAGTGCCAAAATGTTTTGTTTTCATTTTCCTATTTTTAAGGGGTTCACTAAAGTGTATGAAAATTCAAGTAATTGATTACTTGCACAAAACTACTGTAACTCTTGTTTTCTCCTGTGACTGATGCTTTTTCTAATCCATGTTGTATTCATGCGACTGAATAATCAATTAAACTATTTATAAGCATTCTACTCTCTTGGTTTTCTGTTGTTGGTAGATGAGGTTACTCCAACAATCTTTGCAACGTCTCACCATTAGGAGCACTACTGTGAGGGATGTTTGTTGGTGGTGATGTTTGTGTTTATGCACTCAGCATTGGATTTGTCACATGGTGATAACATCTTTGAAAATGCCAGGCCCTACATCAACATGAACCTCAAGAGCTTGCAATTACTGAATCTATTTATTACTCAGTGTGTGCGCGCATGTGTGTGTGTAGGCTGTAATAGAGCTGTGTGTTTATCTGATATTCACTCAGCCCTGCTGTACACATCCTTTTCCTGGCCTGTACTTTTGGTCGCTATCCAATCATACACGCGCTCACACATACACCTAGCATCTCTCATTTTTATGGAAAGGCAAGCAGACCTGACATCCATTTGTGTACATGCAAGCATGTGTGCCAAACAATTCCCTAAACATTACACGTTATCAACACCTTCACACACAAATCCAAAACACTTCTCTACTCAGAGATACAACACCCTGCATTACTGTCACCTTATATCAGCTGCACTTCACCTCTCCCTAGAGGCAGCACCCAACATATACACAGACCACTTTCTTTCTCAATGGCAAGGCAGCTATAGTTCAAGCTCATTTCGAAGTCCTATTTGTTTTGACTGCAGCATGTAAACATGCCCTGTGTGTTCTGTGTCCCCTCTGTACCGGTCGGATACCAGACCTGTTTAAATACCCATTTTGGTGTACATCGTTAAACTTGGGGATCACTGATGTTCATATGTATTCTTATTTGAAAATTCAACATAGATCTTTTAATTTTAGAGCAATATATCATTTATTTCCTGTCAAATTCTGCACTTGTTGCTGCTTTCTTCTGTACACTAAAAATCTTAAGAACCATCTGCCCTTTATGGGGCTGTATCTCACTCCCCTTCTTATCTGTCAGCTTTTCACACCCACATGAAACATGAAACACACTGAGTACAACGGAAAAACAGCCAAAACACAGATTTAAATGTTAAAGATCACTGTATTTAAGAAGTTCACAAGTTCCTAATCCTTGCATTATACATGAATTGTATTGAAAACGCATGACAAAATGCTTCCAGATATCAAATATTCATTCAGTCGAGGACAAGACTAAATGTTTCCCAAAAAAACTGACATGCATCAAATTCCATTAAGCACTCTCTTCACAGAAACTGTCTTTGTGCCATACACTCTAACTGGCAGACTCCCAAGTGGCTCTTTGCTCCCTGTGTAGTTAACTACACAGTTCAAAAAACATTTGCTTCTACACTAGCCAGTAAGAGGCCGCCTGTAATTCAACATCTCTTCCTCGTCATGGCTCACTCTTCAGGTCAAGGATATCAAATGTCATGAGGACAGCCATGTCACTGGCCTCTGATATGGCAGCGGTCAGCTTCACTTGTGTGGCACCTCCTGTGAAGGCCTCGCCCTCCCACACCCTGGCCTTATTCATCTTCAACTCCACTCGCTCCTCTGCCAGCACATTCACTCTTCGTGCTGCCGGCACCCGCACACGGAAACACACCCAGGTTCGTGGGGCCAGCAGGCCTGACCGTGGTTCCAGGAGCACACACCCTTTCCCCCATGCTGAATACACACATGGGAATGGATCTCCACATCTGTCGCACATGCTCCGCAGCACATAGTCACACAGCGGGGTGTATTCTTGCTGAGGTGGTGTGCGTCCATACACACCGAGGCGATACACGCCAGGCCGGGGTGCAGAAACACTCACAGTCACCTTTGCGTCCGTCGATGTGAGCAGGACATACCGCGAGAGTGGGAAGAGAGCCTCTCTATGCAGCTCTGCACTGAGGCCATGATTGGAATCAGTTTGGCTCTTGTGATGCTTCTCTGTGCTGAGGCCCTGCTTAGGACTGGGTTGGTTCTTCTGATTGAGGCCTGCGCTGAGGACTGCATGTATTTGTAACTCTGCTGAGGTACGATGGAAAGTGATATTGCAGCGGCCCTGAGGCACATTCACTAATGCCCCCGTGTGGCTGAAGTGGGACAGTCCTGCTGCTTCGGTGCGCTTGCCCGGGCCACACCATGGGCCAAGGTCAGGGGGGTACAACTGGTTCAGACTGGCTCCCTGACCCCTGCAGCGCAGCAAGAAGTTACCAGCATTCTGGAAAGACACGCTTCCATCATCGTAATCCCGCACAAACACGGACAGACGGTAAAAGCCTTTGTAAGGGCACAGCACATGGCATGCCAGCCGTTCTGCTGCTATCTGCAATGCTAGGCAATGTTTGGCCAGAGCTGGGTCAAGTACAGGGTGTGTGAGTTCACAGATCATCATCAGCGCTCGAGAGGTTTGCAGGACCACCTCACATTCTCCTCCATCGCCCGCCTCCAGAGGATCTTCATTCGGCACGCTGCAGCTTTTCACCCCGAGGTCCCATGCCCTGGCCCCTAACCCCCAGCACAGGTAGGGATTAGAGGGCATTGGCTGACTCTGCCGGATGACTGGACACTCCAGCTCTAGTGAGCAGACCCAGTGCAATGCCCCAGAGTCGCCCTCTGCCCGGGCAAACAACTTCAGCTCGTAATCTCCTGGGTCTGGGGGCAGGAGGCTCAAACTCATTCCCTGATGGGTCACTGACAGTAGGCCACAGGAGCTGTCAACCTCCCTCTGGCTTGGAACTCCTGTCTGGACGTCCCGCTGCCTCAGCTCATAGGCAAAGGTCATCTGTCTGGACGAGGCCATGGACACAGTTGTCTCCCCATCCTCTATGAAACAAAAGATTTGACAAAACATTACAGTACATTTACAGCTTCCTACTTAGGTCGACTGCTACAACTCTTTTACCTGTAGTGTTGTTAAGGAAGCTGCTGTTTTCACTTTTACTGTTTCCATGTTTGTGTGTTTGTGTCCTTTGGCTGTGGTGCTGTCTGCAGAGGGTATTCCCTTGTTCCGTTTCAGGAAATCTCAGTAACAATAACACACTGGCCCACTTCCCCTGAGATGCTCTAATCTCTCAAGCGCACAATAACTTCATAAACAGTGAATAAGAATAAGTTATTTTGGGTCTCTCTGATCTGTTGTCCCTGAGACGCAGAGCATAGTGGCAGGATCCAAATAATACCTCATTCTACTGTCTGTGTTTTTCTGCCTGTACATCTGGAACTGGGCAGTGCTTGTAACTTTTTATAGAGTATAATGCAAGTGGAGAGGCCCTCAACATTTCTCCTCAAACCAAGTGTTGTCTACAAATGTTACCTGTCGTTATTTTGTATTGTGTGGGTTGTAGAAGAGTTAATCCCAGAGTGTAGAACGCTGAGGTCTTTAGGGGCCTCAGCTCAAACTGTTCCAGAGAGATCGGGGTGTCCAGCAGCTGCCAGGGCTGGTCATCAGGGAAATGAGAGTTTATGAATTCACTTGGTTCAGTGAGGAAGTAGAAGTCATCAAACCTAAGACATAGATACGACAAGAAATTACGCCTTAATCACATTTTCTTAGCATCAAACTGACCTCTGATCAGTGAAAAACTATGCGATGCCCCCCTAACTTCCTCTTAATTTCCTGTGTTTCTCCATATTTGTCACCTTGTTTGGTTTCAGATCCTTAATACACATTTTTAAATGATCAAATTAACTGAATGAGAAAAAATGCAACACATATCACCCATGTTGAAAAGTAACTGCACCCTAAACATGATAACTGTGCAACCTTTAGCAGTAACAACTGCAATCAAAAGCTTCTGAGAGTGAGATCAATTTTTCATTTCACTGTGGAGGATTTCTGCCTCATTCTTCTCTGCAGAATTGCTTTAAATGAAACATGTTGGACAGCTTTTGAGCATGAACTGCCTTTCAGGTACTGCAGCAACATCTCAAGTCAGGACTGTTACTAGACCACTCCAGAAGCTCCATTTAGTTTATCCTGAGCTATTCAAATATGGGATTGCTGTCGTGCTTCAGATTATTGTCTTATTGTATATTGGTGATTGGTGATCCTGAAGCTTAGTTGCACCTGAGCTTCAGAATCACCAACTGATGTTGGTGTCCTACTGGTTCTGTAAATTATGGTATCCCCTTATCATCACACTACCACCACCATGTTTGATTGTTGTTTGTCTTTTTGTCTTATCTTGGACCACTTTTGGTAGGTAACCACTGTATACTGGGAACACCCCATAAGGCTTGCTGTTCTAGAAATCCTCTGATCCAGTCATCTGGCCATTACAATTAAAATCAGAGTTGCTAAGATTCATCCCCTCGCACATTTTTCCTGGTTTCAACATATCAGCTTCAAGACATGCCTGTTGTTACAATGCCATTATAACAACAATCAATCTTACTAACTTCTCTGGTTAGTGGTTTTAATGTTGGCTGATCTGTGTATGTATGGGTGTGATTACCGCTAACGCTGCCAGGATTCTAACCTCTTGACAAACGTTTTGGTTTCCATGTTGACAGTGCCAGCCCCCCAACAGGCGTCAAGTAGCCCCCACTGACCCCTCACCCAGACAGCGTTCCACATGTGGTCTGAGGGCCGTTGTGCCAGCTTGCGTCCAGGACAGTTCCCAATGCCCTTACTATAGCCACTCACCTCTTCACACTGAATACCAACCTCCCTGCAAAGAGAACATACTCCAGCTAAGCACTGAAACAAGGATAACACATAAGTAAATGAGAGCTGCAAACCAAAGCAACATATTAATACTGGATGATATTGCCTCCCATCCTTAAAGCATGGCTGGACACTGAATGATTTACAGTAAGAAACCACTATAAATATCTTCTGTTACTCTCTCATAGCAGCTGAATCTAAATGTTGATAAGAAAGTCTTCTAGAGAAATAGTGTTTGTTCGTATACTTTATTTCTGTATGTTTTATTCTTAGTTTATTTTTTCACCTGCACATCTCCAGACAGATGCTGGAAAATCCACTGCATACTCCTCGTCCCTCCTTGATGACTTCTTCAGGTGTACAAAGCTTTGGAGAAAGACCAAGGTACCCCCCCAGATCATATTCTACATACATACAAACATATTTCATTAGTATTATGTTTATTTATGAAATGTTTGTTTCATAAAGCTTGTGTATTTGCAAGATATTCTAAAGGAAACTGCAGTAGCACAACAAAGAAAAAGCCATCTATGCATATTTCACATAATGTGATCATGGTGCATGATGCTATAACATTGCCATTATGTTTAACACTGTGATCTTTAAATATTTCATAAATTAGGCTGTGCTCTTGGTTCATGGTGTGATTGTGTGTGTACACTCACCAATATTATGGCAGAGCCAGACCCATATGGCCCTGAGTTTCTCCAGCTCATTTCTGGCCCCCTGTGTGATTGCCTGAGCAATGCTTTGAGCAGAGAACACACCCTGTTCCTTCAGCTGAAACATACACACATGGGCCATGAGCAGTATAACATTATGTGAAATGCTTTGTAGAAAATGTACCTACATTTAAAGAAAATAAAACCAAAGGACACATTTATACATGACAATAGTTTCTGATTTGTAAAAAAAAATGCCATGTCCTTACTATACCTACACTGCATCATTTTACTGTAGACTTGCCTTAGGCAGATATGTCTGAATTTTTAGTCTGTGTCTAATCTTCAATCTGTGTGTGTGTGTGTGTGTGTGTGTGTGTGTGTGTGTGTGTGTGTGTGTGTGTGTGTGTGTGTGTGTGTGTGT
>JBBPCW010000147.1:10334909-10345891 GCA_037974425.1 Phenacogrammus interruptus
ACATGCAGTTACAATTTTAGATTTACTGTGTATATTGTGTTTTGTTGGGTGGTGTTACTGACTGCCTTGTAATTGCTTTAGGAACTGTCTGCTGCCCAGGATCATTGAGGCCAAATACCTGGACATCATGGACGCACAGCACATGTAAACACACGCACATTGCACCTCTGAGAAAAGGACTCAATTGTATTTCTGAAATGCAAAATTCTGGGAGGAAAAACAGACTGATTCTAGTGTTGAACAGCAGGCATTCTGGTGAAGCACTGAAACAGAGAGAGAGCAAAAGAGAGAGAGAGAGAAGGAGAAAGACAAAGAAAGAAATAATATAGATGATAGTAATGAAGGCAGACTGCACTCTTGTCTGACTGTTTGACCTTTGACCATGGTCAGTCATTGCTTCTCTCATGGTTTTCCCATGCTAAAGCTTCTCCCTTTGGTTTCATCTGATGTACCTGTGCATCATAACGTGGACCAATCACTTGATTTCTAACACCATCACACAAATCCCCACATGTACATGCACCCGCGCAGAGGACTTGGCTGAGTTGTTGAGTCACAAAAGTGTTTTGGAAGCTCGCCTCTCCTCGCTGCTTTGTGATATCATGTGACAGGTCACCAAACAAGAGAGAGTGGATCTGTAGCAATACCTCTTTGATGTTGACCACTCACACACAGAAAACACACCAGCCAACCCTGTGCGTATAACCTTCTGTCACCAGGTCATACACCAAGTAAACTCAAACTGTGTATCATAGACATTCCAACACCATTGTGGTGCGTGTCATTGCTAATGAGTACTGATGACGTCAGCACAGACCAAAATAACACATGCACCCTGCTTGGATACTGTGTCTCATAGCAATACAGTGTTATAGAATATGAATATTTTAGATATTTCTAAGAGAGACGTTTCTTTTGAGGTCGATATATTTCTAGTTTGGATACATGGTGACGTACTCAGAATGTAACGTTAGTGCCGATGCTTCAGGGATAGGGATTGCCGCGTACAGATTAAAGTCAAAGAAGAGCTATCTCCCACAGACTTTACTCCCCACAGACTAATGTCTAACCATTTAAGCTTTGCACATTACAGAACATTACTGTCTCCGATCTGAAATGTAACCAGACAGGCACGCTAACACACAGAAACACATGCATAAAAACCCAAATACATATAGGCATGAACTTGTAAACAGATTAGCATGCAGACCCACACACACTCACTTTTGGCCCTACTTCACACAGTACATGGTTGAAATGAATAAAGCATGGCTTTTATAAAACAACAAAATGATTTTTTTTACAGTTTAAGGTAGAACATGCATTTAAAAATGCTAAATCAGGAGGAAGTTTTAAATGAAAGCACCTCTGAAAAGCCCAACAGGCATTTCACAGATTACTTCTATCGGTAATTCCTCTATAACAATAGAACCATTTTTAAGATCTCAAGAACGTGTCATGGACTGTTTAAAACTAAGAAAATCAAAGTTACAGTTATTTCACATCATTACATCCCAGTCTTGTTGTGTCATACTCAAGCCCTAAACTACCCAAACAAGCATCTTAGAACTGTTACTATATTGAGAGAGAGGGGGAGAGAGAGAATGAGAGAGAGATAACGAGAGGGAGAGAGAGAATGAGAGAGAGAGAGAACGAGAGAGAGAGAGAAAGAGAGAAACAGATAGACTGAGAGACAGAGAGAGAGAGAGCTACAGAAGAAAGTGAGACAGAAAGAGACCTGGAAAGAGAAGACCACAGAAGAGAGAGAGAGAGCACCAGAAGAAAGTGAGACAGAAAGAGCCACATAAAGGCGAGACAGAGAGAGAGAGAGGATTGGGTTGAACTGAATTTCTGCAAGGTCACAGCACTGCTGGCTTTAGTATTGGTTTAACACTGCACTCATCGGTTAATTATTACGAGTTCAATAAAAGCAGAAAAAGCACAAAGCAGTGTTGCAGCCATGCAGAAATTCAATTTGACTCCCACTTCTATAGCGGCACACTATATGTCCAAAGGTTTGTAGAGACCCCTGCACATCCAGTATTCTTCTGAAATCAAAAGTATTGAGCAAGAGTTGTACCCCGGGTTGTGCAGTAACTGCCACCTACTCTTCTGCAGAGTCTACATGTTGGAACATTGCTGTAAGGATTTGATTGCATTCAGCATCAAGATAATTAGTGAGGGCAGGTACTGCTGATGAAGTACTGAGGTCAGGATCACAAATGCTGCTCACTCCCAAAGATGGCTATGGAGCTCCATTGGAGATGGAGCTCCATTGCTCCAGAATTGGGGGTCTTTACCCCTCTAGCTGACACTTTACATAACAACCATAGGATTATGGTTAGTGGTGCTTTTCTCTGGAGATTTAAATAAGCTATGTATGGAATTGGGAAATGGGTGCAATCAGCAATAGGTGCACTTTAAAATAGTCAAAATTACTAGAAGAGGTGTCTGGAAACTTTTGGACATGAAGTGTTAAAGTTAAAAGGGTAGAGAGTGAAAGGGAATGTTGATCAACAGACATGGACATGAATAGTTATATAAAAGGCATGACACAAGAGAAAACAGAGCAGGAAAATGAGAATTTGATTAATTCGATTAGTCTAGAATTTGATTAATCTCTTTCTGAGCTTTAAGACTGAACGAGAGAAAGAGAGAATGGTATCCAATGAGTATTTTTATGTTTAGTTTTTTAAAGTCACACTACTCAGTGAACATCAGTCCCGCCTCTCTCTTTCCCCCTCTTTCTTTGTCTCTTCTGAGACTGTGACAGTATCATAGTATTTTTGCAGCTGTGCCCTCTGGTGTAAAAAAAGAAACCCTCCCTGTACGTCATTGGACTTCTCTCAGTATTTGACTGTAATATTAAAGTATTCAACTTTATTTTGTTATTCTTCTTACCTGGATTGGATATGTTGACAGTTATGTTCTGTGCTGGTTTAATATTGTTTCAATGACAAAAAAAATTCTTCTAATAATGAATGTATACTGTGTAGATTTTTATATAACATATACAAATTCATTGTCAAAATAATTTTGTCAAGCAGATAAGCTAAATTTGTAAACTGCAATATGTAAAAAAAAAAAAGATAAATGTTTATCAGAAGGACTGTGTGATTTTGAAAAGAGTAATGCTATACACTGAAAACTAGATCATTTCAAGCTGGTTGCCAAATAAAGAGTTATATTGATACTTGTCTGTTCTTTATTAATTGTGTTATTTGTAAGTGGTGGTGCGTGTTTCACTTCCCTTTTATTGCCATGGTCTCATTTATTTTTCTATCTGAATGTTGGAAAGAAGGATTATTCATTATTGACTGTTAATAACCTTTTTAGGTACAAAAAGGCCATTTTTAATAGTTTTCCTTTTTTTTAAACTGATTAAATTACCTGAAAAGCAATTAAACAACATGACTTTGATTAAACATGAACTATGGGTGTAATGATGCACATTAATCAGGTCCCATTTTCAGTTTTGATGTAAATATTCAATTGCATTTTTTTAATCTTTTGCGCTGAAAATGCATTGGCTTTACTGAGCTTAGTTGGTTCGATGAAGCTTTAATAGGCTGGTCAAGATCCTGCAAACTGTGAACAGGTCTCTTCTTTCAGGCTTGTTTCCAGCATCTCTAAAGACCGCAGTTATCAAACCCCTTCTAAAAAGAAATCACCTTTCACGCTTAATGATTATAAGCCTATTCAAATCTCCCATTTGTAGAGAAGGTCATCGAGAAAGTAGATGAGGTCAAGCAACTTAGTAATTACTTGAATTTAAATGGTTACTTATACGACTTTTAATCAGGCCTACACTAAAGACCCACACTAGATATCTTGGAATAGTAATGGATGAGGCTCTTAGTTTTAACGATTTAATTGAAACTACAACAAAGGGTGTTTTTTGCAAATTCCGAGCTACACAAAACATTTGATTTGGTTAGTTTTGGTTTCATATTGCAATTTTGGAGTGCACAAAATTACTGCATTACAAACCTGCGTCCATCACCTACATGTCCAGTGTCTTCCCGCACTTGAAGCATAAGAATGCCTTTTGTGGTCTGAGCGAATTTTGGTCCTTTGGGCTCTACCGTGGTCTTTCACACCCACTGTTTTGATCCAGACCAAATGAGGTAGGTGTGAAACTTTTGAGTTAACTCCTTTAACTCTTTAACTCATCTCTGTTATACTGCGCATAAAACTGCATGGTTGCCTGTTTAGTCTTTTTGAATTTTTGAAATCTTTATTTGTATTATTTTATACTGAATTTATTGCCTACTTATGCTATCTTTTTTGTGTATGTTTACCATGTTGTTTTCATCTTTTTAACCCTCAGAATAAACAAGCTGTTTTTGTTACAGTGCTTTTAAGAGTATACTTTATATAAGCAGGCTGTATTCCGACTGGCATCCCTGCTTTGTACTTCATTCAAAAGGCAAACCAGGCTGAAACACCTTTTATGATTTCCCCATGAATGGGCAGAGATAAACTGCTGTACATTTACATTTACAGCATTTATTCAAACACGACTTCCATTCCCTAACTACATGGAGCAGCTTGGGGTTAAGGGTCTTGCTCAGCTTCCACTCTTCTTGGAAGGCTTTCCATAATATGCACTTTCACCTGTATAGTATATTTTAAACGTTTAAATTTTACTTTTATGATTCTCTACTGACTTTAATGCTTACTTTACTTTTAAGCTCTCTGCAAAACACACACTGAATGACATCTGATATTATGCTAAATTAATAAACTGGCCTTGCCTTGAACAGTATAACTGAGCTGAGAGAGAGGGAGAGAAGGGATTTTTTTTTTGTTAAACAGTAGGTTTTCATCCTGCTATGCCACCTTCTGCATTTATGCCATCCTATGGGGTGGCAATACAGTAATCTTCTGACAAAATGGAAACAATTCATCTTGATAGATGTGTTATGACCACAGTAATCCAAAGAAGACATATAGCCTAAGGATTTTTTTGTTGGTATTTTGTGATCTGGGTCAACATTCAACTGAATTTCCTCTAAAAACTAATAATTCTTGTGTCTAAAATTCGAACAATACATTACATTAGCATGTCCCCTACACAATAAAGACATGGAGTATTGTGATGCGCTCTTTACTTTGGGGCAGCTGGTGGCCTCGTGGGTAGGGCGATGCCCCTGCAGTCAGAATGTTGTGGGTTTGAATCCGAGGACTGCTAGTCCCATTACTGAAGTACCCTTGAGCAAGGTACCATCCGCACACACTGGTCCCTAGGCGCCCCTTGTTGGCGGCAGTCCACTGGTTCACTTGGTGAATGGATTAAATGCAGAGAAAGAATTTCACACTGTTCACACCGTGTGCTGAGCTGTTACGTGTTCACGTGAAGGTGCCACTTCAATCAGTTAATGTGTTGAGACGTTTACCTAGGAGCTCTGCATGTCCCGTTGAGATAAACGTGAGACATCTAGTGATGGTGGTGAGTATTACTCCAATGTGGCCTGTGACTCTGCTCTCTCCTATTGGCTTCTCCTCACGTCTGTCAGTCTGACTCAGCGCCTGCGTGTTTTATTTTACCTCTGTTTACTTATTCTGTTCGTCCGGGCCGTTAGGTTTTGACAGCAATAGATATATTAATTTTTAATAACTGGAACCTGCCTAGTCAAACAGGGGAGGACTGCTTGCTCTTGGTTGTGTTTGTGTGAGTGTCCTGCTAAAGGACTGGGTAATGAGGGTGCAGAGGTGGGCCGAGCTTAGTGTGAAAGCTCAGTTCTCGTTGTCTCTGTGCGTGAAGAGGCGACTCTCCTCTTCAGAACCACTGACTTGGAGACACGTGGTTCTCGGGGTGAGGAACAGTAGCAGTTTCAGCGTGGCGATGGCAGAAGAAGCAAAGAAACTTGCAGCACATGCTGCTGTAGACAACCACATACAGGTGTGTCCATATTTCTGTAGTCAGCTAGTGAACTATACCTGCTAATGGAGTGTTAACTGTGTTTTCTCGAGTCTGTCTGGCTCTTCAGCATCACATTAGCATTATAGGGTCTCTATAGCTTCTTAGTAGACATGTCTGGTGTGTCCAAACTTTATATTTAAAAATGGGAAGTTATTAAATTGTTTCTACTGTTTACCTGGTAACCAAACAACCAACAGTGCTTTAGTTACATGACTGTTTTTGTACTTTCGCGTCTGACACTCAAACCTAGCTTACCGTGGTTTCTGCTCACAAACTACTGAAACTTTTTGCTTCATTATTTTTTTTACTGTTTATTCATATTCAGCGGTCTTGTTGCAGTTATCAGAAAGTGTTGTTTATTAAACGCCTGAAAAGCCAAGTTAGCTTTTAGCAAGCTAGCCTGGTTGGTCATGTAACGTTAGCTAGGAGCATCATGTGAGGAAGAATCCCACACGTTATTAACACGTTACAGCTAAACAAAGACTTCTATTTTCTTATGCCGTATAGAGTGATTTTGTAATTTAAAAACTAAATATTGTCTATGTATTGCATTGTACTGCATTGTGTTGTAACTTGCACTCTGAATGTTTCTGTGGTCCATGGAGAAACGTTGTTTGTAATATCCTCCTGACTACCAGCAGTTCAAATTTGTCCTCTCTAGAGGACCTTTGTAAACCTGAATATCTTCCACCCCCTGCGTGCTACTGAACTAACTCCTATTGTATTCTAAAGAGGACATTTAGGACTTTTAAATTATACCTCATTTGTAGGGGTGGGATTTTGGGAACTTACTGTTCCTGTCGGAGGAAAATGGCATCCTTTACCAAAGTTAGATTTTATGGGAAGATGAAAAGTAAGTGCAGAGTAATTGATATTGAGCTAATTTTGTCTTGAAATGTTGTTGTTATATTTTATATGAACCCCTTAAGAACATATTAAACCAATTTGTAACTAAATTTTACAAAAGTTTACAGCAGTGTTTAAATGTTTAATAAATGTCCTTTTTAATGGACATTTGTAGTCACTACTTCCATTTTGTTCATTTTCTACATCCATTTTTTCAAATGAGAAGAAAGGGATTCATTGTCAGAGGCAGAGAGAATATTACTGCAAATTGTAGATGGAAACTCAGATATCGAGTTGTCTGATGAGAAAGATCAAGTTACTTGAATTCAGACTGCTCGTTGGTGAGCAGTTGATTAATCAGGCCCAAACAGGAATTGGAAGTGATGTTGACGATGACTACACTCACCTATGTCAAAAGTGGAAGCCACAGCCACATGGCTCTGAGGCAATATGCAAGGTGTTCCTTTTTCATTACAAAGAAGTGAAATTGCTTTCTGAAATATCACAGCCCATAAACACACAAAAAAATCACACCATAGTCCTGGCATTAATGATGTTCAGAGGTTGACTCGTGGTGCTTTTTTGTTTTCATACACTGCAACATAGTGATACACTCAAGTTTTCCTCATTCTTAGGTTGAATTCCTGGTTTTAAAATATGGTTCAATTTGCCATGTTTAGAGTTCCGATGTCCACTGTAATGGACACATTATGTTGTTCATTATCTTTAAAATAAGTTTTTTTTACAAAAAAATGTTTGCAGTATTATTATTACCTCTCAAATAATATGGGAAATTAAAAAAAAAAAAGTGATTTTACAAAAAAAAATTTTCCCTGGTAATCAGGAGGATATTTATAATGTAATTATAATGTTTACTTTTAAAAACAGTTAGGTGAGGCACTATATATATATGAGGCACTATTTGTACCTTGCACTTCGTTCAGTGCTGCTAACTGCAACCTAAGCAATTTCATACTGATGGTGCAACACTAGTCACTTTGGAAGGTTTACATCACATTCACACTATACTGTTACGTTTATACCCAGCTTTTGTGCACATAGCATAGTGTATTCTACAGGATTATTTTACAGATTTTTTTTATTTAAAAAAAAATTGGATTTATTTAGAATTTGTTTTATAGTGTCTCTGTATCTGCAGTCGTAGCATAAGCAGTTTCCTCCGGGAGCAAAAAAGTTTGATAGTTTTGTCCGGTTATTGTATTGTTTGACATAACTTGCACTCTCTTGGATGTTGCTATATTTTGCTCCGTGATGCTCCGTGTTCCATGCTTTATGTTGCACTTTGGTCCCAGAGTGACTAGTGTTGCACCATCAGTATGAAGTTGGTTGCAGTTAACAGCACTGAATAGGATGTGTGTGTATATATCTCTAATCAAACGTGCCGATTAATTTTCAGTTGCACAGTGGTATTTAAGGACAGATGGTGATCAAAAATGTTCCAAAAAGCATAGCATTTACATGATGTGGTGTCCTTTTCAAACCTAGATGTGTGTTGGAACAAAACTTGAAGTTGTATTATTTAGAATGTTTATGTATGTCTAGTATGATTGGATATGAATGCTTTAAACAATCAACAAATAAATTTAGTAGTATTTATCATTTCTTTCTTACAGAATAACCAGGTGGTGGGTGTGGGAAGTGGCTCCACTATAGTGTATGCTATGGACAGGCTGGGTAAGCTTAAGTGCATGAAAATACCATGTGTAAGAGATGATGGGCTCTTGCTTTAAGGTAAATACTGTCATTTTTTGTTGTAGCTGAGAAAGTAAGACAGGAGAAGCTGAACATTGTGTGTGTTCCTACATCCTTCCAGGTAAGTGTTTGTGTATATGTTCTAGTGGTGGGTGGATCGCTCCAAATATCGATACTATCAATATTAAAGCTGGTATTGATATTGATCGATACCAGTGTCATAAGATTGATACTTTAGCGTCGGTACTTTCAAGTGCCACTCCAATTACAGCACGGAGCACAATCTGCTCTTCCTCCACCTCCTGTGTTTTAATGTTGTACTATCACGTGACTTGAGAGAGAGAGAGACAGACAGAAAGACGGAGCAGAGAACATACAGAGAGAGAGACGGAGCAGAGGAATGGCAGAGAGGAAAAGGAACGCCATGTGTCTGTATTTTCAGCCTAAAAATGAAACAACAGCCAGCTCTCATTTGTAAAAAGGCTGTTAAACACACTGGAAATGCAACAAATTTATACAAACATATGAAAATCATAAAGAAAACACTGAGCTTCAGAAATGGAGGGAGGAGAGAAACCTCCCACCCCATGACCCCGACAGACCCAGACCCCGCCCCAGAGCCAGAGGTCACTGGCAGAAGCCTTTCAGTCTGGCAGAGAATATGCAGGTAGATAATTGTGGTTAAAGTAATATTTTAGTCTTTGGCATTAATTAATATTAATTTTCAAAGTGCAGCTGGTCATCTGTTACTTCAGCCAACTCAAAAAGTATAAGTTATGCTACGACCTAGATACAGTACATTTATCCCACTGAAAGGTGTTATTTAAATGAATACATTTACTGGAATTGAAACAAACACGTATATAATACGGCTCAGATTTGATTTAATATAATTTTTGTGTGTTAACTGTGATAATTACTATATTTCAGCAACAAATGTTAATCATTTATAATTCTTTATTCCTTATTTCTTTGAGGGTTGTTTTAATTGTACTTTATTTGTTGTATTTTCACTAATTGTTTACTTTAAAATTATTTTTAATTATTATTATTTTATTGTTATTGTTATTATGATAATAAAGTATATTTCTATTTATATCTTTGCTCAAATTCTGTCCTGGGTTTGAATTAATTAATAATTCAAAGGAATAAACACAAAAACACTTAAAGGACAGGCAAATTCATTCAGATTTAGCAATTTGATGATGCATCCACCTTTAAAAAGTAAAAAAAAAAAGTGTCTGTATCAGTATCGGAGATACTGGCTCTGTATTTACTTGGTATCGGATCGATACCAAATTTTGTGGTATCGCACACCACTAGCGTGTTCCCAAGAAGCAGATGCTAGCATTGATCTGTCAGATAAGTGATTTTCTATTGTGTCTTCATCAGGCTCGTCAGCTGATCCTGCAGCATGGTCTCTCGCTGTCAGATCTTGACAGACATTCAGAGGTGAGTTAATGATTACTCAGGGTTTTTTTTGTTTGTTTTAACATGTAGATAAGTCTGGATTGGATACCATTTATGTTCTGGGTTTGTTTTTTTTGTTTTTTTGCTTCAGCTGTGCATTTTCAGGATTTGTGGAATAAGTAGAATTTTACTTCGTCTTTCTGAAATGATGAGGAAGAAATGATGATCTTTTGGTCTCTTATACTCAGAAATCAGGGCTGTAGTTTGTACTCGAGATGTCACTTCTCATACTTGCCTTGGATCGGCTGGTATTTGGACTTTGACTTGTCTTGGCCTCTGCCATTTGTCTCGATAAATACTTCTCAGGGGTCAGTCTGGCAGTCTTAAAAAAATTGTAGGCATAATCTATTGTGACCTGGCAAATGGAATAGAAGATCTATCAACAAAATGAAAGTATCTATAATGGCCAACAAACTGAAGAGTGCAAATCACTGATTAAAGAAACTTGTTCATAAAGCAAGCGTTCGTATTTCAAAATCCATGTCGAACAGGCATTGTCATTGGCCACCATTTAACCCATCATAACCCTGCCAAAACACATCTCTGCACAGATTGTTTTCCGTTTGGCCACACCGGTGATGTTGGCAAATCAAAAGAATGAAGTGAAATAGCTCTATTTAAGGTAAATAAAATGGCTTCTTTTGATCAACAGAGTTGTTACACTGCACTTGCCTTTTAATTACTACACATACACTGTATGGACAAAAGTATTGGGACACACCTGTTTTTAGGGTTTGGGATAGGCCACTTACTATGAAGGTTCATTTTAATGACAGCACCAACTTTGCGGGCACAGTTTGAGGAAGAAGCTTTTCTAACCCAGCATGACTGTGCCCCAGTGCACAAAGTAAGGTTCATAAAGACATGGCTGGATGAGTTTGGTGTGGAAGAATTTGACTGACCCTCACAGAGCCTTGACCACAACCCCATCCAACAGAAATTGTGAGCCAGGTGACCCAATAAATGTTCTACTGAATGAATGAGCACAAATTCCCACAGAAACACTCCCAAATCTTATGGCACCTCT
>JBBPCW010000147.1:10346550-10356680 GCA_037974425.1 Phenacogrammus interruptus
TTTAGGATATAGGATCTTTTATCGTTTAGGTTAATATTTGTTTTACAGGGTGAAGACTTGACGTTTGACCTTCTGTCTTTGAGGACTTTGAGTTTAGCTCTCTTCCAGACTGACCTTCAAGCACATCTTGTTACAGATGTGAATGTGCTGAGCCAGCAGCAGTTTGCCAAATATGAACCCATAGTCTGTAGGCTTAGGAGAATGTGAACTGATGGTTCTGCCAAAGAGATTCTGCTGTTATCTTTTACAAAGTATGATACTTGTCCACAGGCTGCTAGTAACATTCACTTGCCTCCGTGTGCTGCTTCAGGGCCCTGTTGTGACAGATAACAGCAACTTTATCTTGGACTGGAAATTTGAGCATGCTCAGAACTGGAAGGAGGTCAACACTGCCATCAAAATGATCCCAGGTCAGTTCAGCCCTGTTGTCAAATTTGACTCTGCCAGCACATAGTGTTTGAAGTTGTATTCAGTTTGACAGACTGAGCCAAAAGGAGGAGTTTTATTCAAAAACAAACAAAAAGGTGTTTTGATGCATGAACCCCATGTAGATGATAATTATGTAGATGAGGCATATAGTTCTGCCCTTTCGCCAGAAAAGCGCTGGCATAGACTCCAGCACCTCCTGCAACCATAATTAGGATAAATGGCTCAGAGAATGAATGAGTTATGAGAGAGTGAAAGAAAAAAGAGAATGATGAAAATAATAATGCAATTCTGCCATCATTTAGTAGTATGTGACAGGATTTTCATCGCATGCATCTCATAACACAGTAATGAAAACTGCCCAGTACTAGTCAGTTTCTGAGTAGTCTGTGGGAAAATGCATGATGGGCAGAAATTGCTTGCAGTTTGCAGTATACATGGAATTAGTGATGGTAACTGTTATTCAGTGAAGTAAAACCTAAGGAACTGCAGGAAATGGCATTATGATTTAAAATATCAGTTGCATGAAAATGTGCTTACCTAACAATTTGATTATTATAAAATGTATATAAAGGTGGTAAAAAAATTAAACATGGCGAAATGGCGTCATCATGCTGCTTGCTGCTGAAACAAACTGGCCACGAGTAGCTGCTAAAAGCTGCAATATTCTCTTGTGCCTTCTGTTAAATATCCGAACTTTTAATGCACTTTCAAAAGACTGTTGATTTTCTATGTTTTGTATTATTTCTTCTACTGTATTCTTGTGAGGCATGTTGAATGATTTTTTGTGTGTGATAATGTACAACATAAAGTGATTCATGTGTGTCTCTAGGTGTGGTAGAGACCGGGCTGTTTATAGGGATGGCTGAGCGTGTTTACTTTGGGATGGAAGATGGAAGTGTGAAGATCAGAGACCCTCCGGTTAACTAAAGGATAAAGATTTTTCCCTCTTGCTGCAGAGACTAGCCTGACACCACAAGTGCCAGTGGATTACAAACTTGTGCAGCTCACTCAGTACCGTCTACTGGGAATAACAGCAGCTTTTGCTTTGAGAGAGACCCGCAACCAGAAACGTCCTATTATCTAATGAAAGTATGAAAAGCGGACTTAATCACCCTCCCCTTCGCTGGGTTTTAAAGGTTACACTTTCATTTCGTTTCCCTTGGAGGTGTTCACCTTCCTGTTACTGTTCCTCTCTGCAAATCCAAAGCTGTTAAAGCAGCCTGTCCTCCAAACTCTGTCCTGAAATGCTCGACTAGAGTGTTGCTGGACAGATAATAAGTCTAGTCTTGGACTAAATTAGTCAGTGGTAACTCTATGCTTTCTGTGTTGGATTGAATTTGTGCCCTTAGTGTTTATTTGCCTTCTGTGTTTTTGTACACAGTCACATATTACAGTCGGTGTCATTTATGCATGCATCCCATAAAAACCATTGCTTGATGTCTTTTGATGTCTGTGCCTCGTACATCTCTCCAGTTGCTTTGTTATTGCCTTGTATATTAACAATCAGTCATTTGTTGATTTGAACCAAAGCATGACAGAGATGTGAGATTAACTAAATATAGAATCAACTCCGCAGGTAAATGCCACATAACGATGAACAGACACTTTTTTTCTGTATTTTCTGAACCACTTGGATAAAAACTGTAAGTAACAGCATGTTCTAGTACCTAAAATTAATGGATGTACTTGCATCACTCAGACATTTTACCTCAATTTGCTCCCTGCATGTATTTAGTATTAAGCTTTAGGTCTAAATCAAAAAAACATACAGTTTCAGGGACACAGCAGATCCAGTTTCAGGGACAGAACATAACTACTATTCATTTCTGACTCTTTGGAAATGTGTGCTTATATGTGAGAAAACATGTCCATGTTCACCAAGCGTGGAGTTCTCTATTAAGTAATACCAACTCAACTAACAAAGTACAGCTGTACGTCTAATGCAGTTTTTGAATGTTTGAGGCATATGACTTGCAGTATCACATGGCAGTCAACTGAGTGATGTTTTAATATGTGCCTAATTCAACAGATCATCAGGAATTTGAAATAGCATTGGTTTCTAGTAACCTGGATTAACTCAAGTTATCAGGCCTTACCTTCAACACCCTCAGCTATTTTGTGGTGACTTTCTTGTGGTGAAGTCATTGTGACTTTATGTAAAGTTGTATTTAATCCACCAGCTTTTTGTTGAAGTCTGTACCAAAACTACTGTGACTTTAGTCTTCCGATAAACAAATGGTATCCTAAATTGTTGTGAAGACCAATATTATATTAAAAGAGGACCAATGAACTAAGCAAGACTCACTGTGGTGTATCTGTATATGCACTATGCACAAAAGTATTGGGGCGGCTTACCATTGCATCAGCAAGGATTTAATGACATTGCATTCAAATACGTAGACTTTAATATGGAGTTGGTCACTGCTTTACGATTCCACTCCATAACAGATTCCACCCTTGGAATGCTTTCCACATGATTTTGGAGTTCCTGTGGGCTTACAATCTATGTTCCAGTTCATCCCAAAGGTGCTGTGAGTGGTTGAGGTCAGGACTCTGTGTAGGGCAGTCAAGCTCTTCCACACTGAACTCATCCAACCATGTCTTATGGACCTTGCTTTGTGCACTGGGGTACAGTCATGCTGGAATAGAAAAACATTTTCCCCAAACTGTCCACAAAATTGAAAGGATGCCATTTTTCTAAATGTTTTGATATGATGAAGCAAAAAAGTGGCCATCTAAATTCAATAATTGAGACATGTGTCCCATTACTTTATATTTATTCAATAATTAAGAGGCAAGTCCCAATAGTTTCATTCATATAGTGTGAATGAACTTGTTCAGAACACTCAAATGTGTTTCCTTTTTTGACCACAAGAGGGCAGGATCAGACACAGATCTCGACTTGAAATCATGCCTAGACCTGCCCATGGTCTAGAAAGCCATGTTTGCTTTTGCCGTTTCTTCTGTGTATCACTCTTTACGTGACATTTTGAAATCTGCTGTGCTCCAACACAAGCAAAAAAGTGGACTGTCATTTTTGACCACTTGGCAACAATTTTTAATTCACATGGTTTATTATTAATTATTATTTTACTTCTTTTTGTACTGTTTCTAGCACTTCAGAGCCAAATTTCTCCAATCTAAAACAGATTTAAACGTTCAGTACTTACATAACTACTTTTATATAATAAAAATTATTAGTCATAAACTCTTTTGATTGTTAGGGCTTTTTTGTTTTTAGGGCTCTACACTCTACACCAAACAAGTCATTTTATTTATCATTTAATTCTCAAGGATTATTCTACTCTTTTCTAGACTGTTTTAAGCATTTTAAAGTCAGGCTCCCCCTCTGTGTTTAAAACTGATTCATACATCTAAAATTACTTTAAAAATATATATCTCCAACTGTTTGGACACTTGACGCTCAAAACTGATTAGAAATTATTATTTTTATTTTTTTTACTTATTTTGATTTATATTTTATACTGTTCTTGTCTCTGTTTTTACTGTGTCTGTAGTCATTGCAAAAGTAATTCCTCCAGGATTAATAAAGTTTTTTTTTATTCTGATTGTACTTATAATCAAGCGCTGATGGTGAGTTCTGTCCGGAACAAGGAAACGCGAAGTTGTTGTGAACACGACCAGGAGGCCACGTCGCTCTTTCCATCTCTGTTTTCTGCGCCTCGTGCTGAAGCTTCAGATCCGCCCATTTCAAAAAAGCTGGTGGAACTATCTTGACTGACGGGTTTCAGATGCAATAGAGAGCCCGCTTGGGCAGTGCTGACAGCTTGTCTGTTTGGTTTAGGAAGGAGAACGCGCCACGCTCCCCTTCTGTCTCTAGTCCTGTTTCTTTTTGGGGAGGGCGTGACTGACAGGACAGCAGCCAATACTATTCTCTATTTGGAGGGGCGGTTCCTTCTTGAGACTGACACGCACAGTACCCAATCATATTTCGCTTAGTATACGAGTGGCGCTGACTTACGGGCATCTGTACCAATCAGAATCTTGCAATTCTGCTGAGCCGGGCCCTCGGCGCCTCTTTCCGCTAATAAGTGTGTGGATGGGGGGCGGGCCCTGCGTTACCACGGCACGACCAACGGCGCTATAAAGCCAATAACATGGTGCCCCAGTGACTCGTGTTTACGCTCAGAAAACAACCGAAAGTGGTCGGAAAGCGTCTGAATTTGTTTGTTTTATTTTCGAAACTGCTTCAAGGCCTCGGTTGGGACAATAGTATTTTAAAATTACCGTTGTTTTTTTATTTGGCATGGGATTGCCCACCCACTAGCTAATGTGCCACTTGTCCCAATGGAAAGGGGGCTTCGGTTTGGGGTCGCGGGCTTATTTCTTGGGCTGGTGCTGATTCTGAGAGGTGTAACGGGAACTCTGCAGACCAGCTCCCTCTCCGGGAGAAAACTGGAGGCACCGGTGGCGGGAGATGGAAACGTTATGGAGCGACTGGAGAGCTCCGGAGCCCCTGGAACAGGAGAAGTGACGGTGGAGGACGAGAACGGAGCGGCTGGAGGAGGAGAGGAAGAGGAACCGTCTGGAGACAAGGACACAAACTTCCACCCAAGCAAAAGGTAAAAGTATAAACTCCTAACGCACCGAGAGCTTCCTGAATTACTGTTGTTTTCTAGCTTCTTTAAATGTCTCTGGCTGCACGAAGCTGAAACTTCCTGAAGTGTGCTTAGTGCTACAGTTAGTCCTCTGTTTTCAAAGCAGATTAACTCAAGACTGTCAACAAGAATTTATTAACTGAACGATAAGGTAGTCTCGACTTAAACTCATACCAGAATTTATGACTGCCAGCGTGAGCGGATAGATTTCATTCAGTCTGTGTCGCCATTGCTATTGTGCTCCTGGTAACAGTGAACTTGGTGTGTCATATTAAGATAAGTTACTGGGGTGTAATTCTCCAGCTCTCCCACCTCGTTTTGGTTCGGGAGTGAATTATTCTGCTGCTGAGTCTCAGACAGATATAGATACTGTACATTTTGTACGTTTGGACCCTGCAAGTATACTCTTGGAATTGCTGGTTAATGTCAGACAGGAGAGAACCGGACCGAGACAGCACGAAGTCAAGTTCCGAGTTTTGTAAAGATGATGCGAGAGCTGAACATTTCGAGCCTGCTTAGCAGTAATACTGGTTTGTTTTGATTTTGGTTTCCATACTCTGGAAGACCTTGTCGCCAGGCAGAAATGACCTTTAAGTAGTTCATAGACTAGTTAAGTTTTAGTGGCTGAGGACAGTGTGTGTTTATATATGTATGCATACAAGATTTAGTTTCTACTGTCGTATTGCCTGTACAGTGTACACTATAATGCCCAAAGTAACAGTCTAACCCCTTTTTACTGAAGCATTTATTTTGTAATATCTCTGTTCAAGCACAAGAAACAGCGATTTGAGCACCTCTTATTCAGCTATTTAAATTATTATTTTTTGACTGATTGGGGAAAAAAGGTTTAAAAAAAACCCCACAGCTTGTGTTGCAGGCTCTGGTTTTAATTTGGGTCCTCTTGAGAGGGTTTGTGCTAGAATTAAACCCTGCATCCAAGGCGAATGTGCCCCACCCTGAAGCTGACTCCAAAAAATGAGTGGCTGGGAAGGTAGCCTGCACCTATTACTGCAGAGGACTGTCCCTCCACTGATGAGTGCCAAAATACACCTATTCTCAGTAATGCACATAGTTATTCCAGACTTGACTGTTGAGACTGAGTGTGTCAGTAGGAGCTTATTTTCGCTGATCTTCATGGAGCTTCCACCTGTTCTCAAAGTCTCAGCCAGATGTTTTTCCCCCTCAGCATATCGTTACTCCAAGCTTCTCCAGTGGAGGATCTGAGACCAAGGAGTGTTGAGCACAGAGTGTGGCTGAACATAAGACCATGCGTCTCTTTTAAGAACCTGTCTTTTATAGTTATGGCTCAGTTGAGAACACTTGTTTGATTTTGTGACACGGAAACTCTTTGATTCATCGTGGAATGAGCATTGCTGTCTGATGCACACTGATCCAATCCAGACTCCTCAGCTGCTGGGTATATTTTGAGAAAAATACAGAGGGCAGGAGAACTTGAGTCAGGAGGACTGTTCCTATGGAAGAAATAATTTTTACCATGTGTTTAAAGGGCTTTTTTGTATCTTGCATTTTTTCCTTATTAATTATTTCTGGGTTACCGTTGTTGCAAAAAATTATAACATGCTTTTATGACATTGTGGGTGTGTTCAGTGCTTTTTCAAAATTCTTCAGCCTTTTTTAAATTAGTTTTTTATTATAAAGTAACCATAACTAGGCTTGTTAAACTGGGTTGGTGCAGTTCAGTATGTGAAACTTTAAATTAAAATCTCAGTATTTATATTTCTATTTTATTTATATTTGTATATTTTAATTGTGCCACCCCTGTTCTCCTGTTTGTTCAATTTCGTTGCTTCAAAACCAAATATCATGATTCATATTGTGAAAATGCTTTCAAGTACGTTCTCTTTTTGCCATATAGCACACATGTACATTGTTTCATTTAATGAACTGAAGATGTAAAAATGAACTATGATGTTTACATGACCATTATCCAGCCTTTCTTCATTCTTTAGAATTTAACATGCCGTTTTTATGTACTACTGGGTGCTATTACATTTGCGAAACTGACGGAAAACTGAAAAGGGGAGTCGAGTGAAGTAAGGCTGTGACCATTCCGAGGAAAAAGACCTGATTTTAACTGCTGAAAGACAGTCCTGTATCAAAAGACATGAATGTCTTCACCCACATTTGTTTGGTTTGTATAGCCGAGGAACAGATATTGGCTCAAGAGTGGCAAACGGAGTTAACAGCTTAGCTGATTAATTAAGCTCGTTCAAAAATGCTAGGAAACGTCCCTAGAAATAAATAAAAATGATCAGCCACTGAAACCTATTGTAATTTTACTGATTTGGAGCAAGGTTTATTAAATCAGTGGAAACTCAGTAGAAACTCATGTCTTAACAAAGATTGGAAAAATATGATATGCAGAAATCCTGTCAGTATGTTTAGTTTCCATATATGATAAGCAGCAGAGCTGTAGTGCTGATAACCCCCACCTCTGATTAGATATGATGATTTATGTCAAATCAGAATGTTTTTCCTCTTACCTAGACAGCAGCAATGATATATTAGTTCAAGATATCAATATTTTGGAAAGTTTTCTAAGCAAGGTCTTTTTATAATCAGTTTAGCTGCTTTAGTATATGAACAATCAATTTCACATTCCTTTACTAATTTAGTGATCCAAGTTTAATTCCACCCAATTAGGTAACCTGCTGACTCCGTGTCTCCATCTCGGCTCCGCAGGGCAAAACGAGTAACTAAGCACATGCACTGCTTCTTCATCTGAATGAAGAATGCCACTGTGCAGTCAAAACTAAAGCCAGAGAAATGAACCAGGCTTTGTCTTCTTTTAAACATCCCAATTTCCCCCATTTTGATACCTGTCAATGATTTTTTCCAAGAAAATGGGTAACCTGTAAAATCGTGCAGGGGTGGGGGTGGTAGGGGGGCTGCTTTCATCCTTAACTGACATTATCGGAGTGTGAAATTGACTTTTTGTAGCCTAAAATTACCTTTATCTTTCAAGCAAATTACATTCCCTCCTGCTTTTTATAGTTAAAATGTTTTAAATAAACCAAGATAAATAAGCCTTTAACTCGGAAAGTTGTCAAAATTCTACAAGAGGGATATAAAGTTACGTTCTAGAGCAAAAGGGGTATACCAAGATGAAGCTTTGGTATGCTGAATAATGAAATGAATACAAACATTACAGAACACATACACAAATATTTGGATTATTCATCCTAGCCCTGCATTTAGGACATGACTGTATTGACTCTAGCACGGGTCAGTTTCAGTCAGGCTGGTGCTACAGCCCCCGCCTATATTGGCGTTACGAGTGGGCCGATTTGGAACGCTATTGACCTTTCTGAGTCAAGACGTGGATGATGGAGAGCCAGAAACTTTTACAAATAACAGTTGCAGCATTTACAGGCTGTGAGGATGACAGCTCAGACCTTGTAGCAATTTCACATTGTAAATCCTCACACTCACAAGTATGAGATTATTTCCCAGAGTAAAGGTGCTTTGGGAATCCATATTTGATTGACTTAATTTACATTTTCTGAAGTGTCCTCCAGTACATTTACCCTAATGTCCTTAGCTTCATAAAGTGGATTATTCAGAGTTTAATGTTCCACAGGGATTTGCCTGTGAATATTAAGCACTTGTATGATGTGCAACATGTGAATGACTAGAAGACATGTGGTCTAGCTGTTTCATATGTAACCCATTACTCCTACAGTGTGTTGGTTTACAGGGTAAATTGCTCTTGTATATCTTCTCCTGTGAAGTAGTGAGGGTGATTTTAGAGGAGGCAAAAAACAACCTTAGATAAGGGGCTATTGTGTTTTTTGACTAGATCTTATTAAGGCTTGTCCTTAAGTCAACTCTATATGACTGCTACTTTGAATTATGGATGAAACTCATCAAATTATATAGCACATATCAAAACATAATAACTTTATATTATAACATTTTTGTATTTTACTCTTCTTTTTTTTTTACCCTGTTTGAAGAAACCAGCTACCCGTTCCATTTTTATGGTGAATGGTCAAATGGATATTATTCAAAATGTATCCACTATTATCTCTGACCAAAGGGGTGTTTGTTTATTTTATTTTTCCTTTTATCTTCATGTCAGACATATGTGTTTTTTATTATGTCAAGATATACTATAATTTACATTTTAAAATAATGACTTGAAGCTGTTGTTTTGGCTGGCAGTATCCCCAATCATATACACACAGGGACTTCTCAGGGGTGTCGTGTGCGTTTATCACGTCGCTGACTCTTCAGGGTTGAGTGTATAAGCTGGCTGTACAGCTTTACAGACTGAGATCAAACACATGCATTACACACCACACATTCACACCTCTGTGTGTCCCCATGTGACTTCTGCCTCCTCAAGATCTTTTACAGGGTGTGCATAACCAAATACAGAAAAGTAACATTTTCAGTCATAGAGCATGAAACTAAATAATTCCTACAATCCTGAATATGTATATACATTTCAAGTACTGGAAACAGTAGGGCTAATTGCTCTGTCCATTAACCATGGCTGTTCCTGCGAACACAGATGCAGAAAGGACCTGGAACCAACCTATTGTGTTCAGTTCCTTGGAACTCTGATGTTAATCAACACCCCCAGGCCCTCCCTGAGACATGGAACAGCTTTACTGGGGGATGGTTTTCTCCAGGGACACTTTTCTGTGATGCACAGCCTGGTGGACTGGCAAGCGGGAGCCTAACCCAGAGAACCCGAGAGACTTCCACATGCTCTACTACAAAAGCAAAAATAGAAGGCGAACGCTTTGTGATGAAGAACCTCTCAAAGATTGGTACCCTTATTCGGTTTGCCGGGCCCAGCGGCAGAAAGATCAATCATATGGGGAGTAGTGAAGGAAAAAGAAAAAGCACTAATTTCCCCTGTGTGAAGTGTGTGGTGTTGGGTCAAAGACAAAGTCAACAACTGTGGCTGCGTTGTTCTATTAGACATACATATATACATTTAAAGTCCATTAAGACTTTGACCAACCGTGCAATTTCCTTAACTCATCTCCAGAAGTTGAGATGGACTATAATGGACAAACCATTTTATGCTCTCTCTCTCTCTCTCTCTCT
>JBBPCW010000147.1:10370985-10390168 GCA_037974425.1 Phenacogrammus interruptus
GTGTGTGTGTGTGTGTGTGTGTGTGTGTGTGTGTGTGTGTGTGTGTGTGTGTGTGTGTGTGTGTGTGTGTGTTAAGGTGTTGGTGGGTTGTGGGGCTGTGGTGATTTGATGTAATGGTATTTGTCAGATTCACCAAAACCACATCTAAAGCCATGCCACCTTCTACCGAGGGAGATCCTGTACATTTTTTCTCTCACTGTGTCTGTCTCGTTTTCCCTAGTCATGTACACGTGCTTCATCCCAGGAAAGACTTGTTAATTAGTTGATTTGATGGGTCAAATGAGTTGGAAGCTTGGAAACACATGCATAAAATCTACAGAGCAGGGAGTCCTCCCCAGGAAGACGGCTGGTAAATACTGCTGTAGGCTGTTGTCATTTTACTCCATTCATTATGCAGAGGCAGCAGCAAGAACTAGCTAATAGACCTATTCACTAAAATACAAAGGTTTTAGTTATATTACAAAATGCCACTTCCGTGAACAACTATGTCACAGTTACTTTAAAAATGTGTTACGTTGATTGCTGATTCATCAGTCCTTTTCTGGTTTCTCTTACTGTTTAAAAACAGATGCATCTTTTTCTGAACTGTTTTTTATTTTAGGATCTTTTAAGGCTGTGCATGATATGTCATTGATCAATTATTAAGAATGCTCAATTAATGCTGGAAATTGCTGGAGTAGATTTCTCAATTACTTATGAAAGCCCTACTTTGAAAGGAAGTTTGTGGTGGTAAATGGGTTAGCTGTACTGGTCCAGCGGTGTTGTTAGTGATTGGAAAATGAGCAAAGCTGTGTGAAGTGTTCCAGCGGGAGATTCTTTACATCTGGAGATCATACATATAGATCACAAGCTGGATTAACCCAGTGCAACGGAGAGATGAGTCATCAACTCACGCGCTCACATACACACAGACTGTTTAAACCTCTTAGCCACTATGCCACGATTTGGCCACAGCAGGTATTCATCCCTCATTGTGCTTTGGATTGGCAGATGACCTCATCCCCCTACGTCCCAGCCAGTCAGAGCCTCCCAGCTGCTCTCTTTCCCACAGCAGAGTGTTTCAGGCTTCTGTGGATGTCAAGGTTAGATGAAGAACAACAGGATGTCCATATGATCTCATTTCTCTTAATGAGTGTGCGGATCTGTGCGTGTGGTTATTTGTCTGTATGTGAGATCAGAGATGTGGGACACTTACAGAGTTCAGATTTGTGTAATGGTCTTGCAGGCTCTGTAATCTGTGTTTTAAGATGGAAGTCTAAGCGCAGAGTTTAATCTCTAAGGATGTGGTTTTACTGTGTTGTGAAACCTTTCAGCCAATAATAGATTATGCACTGAATCTGTTCAGACTGTCTTAAACCTGATTGGTTCCAACCTGATTGGCCCATGTTTTTATTTTCTTTTTTTCTTTTTCTTTTCCTCTTATCAGTCCCCTGCCTATCAGTGCTGGAGCTTGAATGCAGTCCTAGAACTCCCAGTTCAGCCTGACTGTCAGCTCACTGAGCCGTGCAATAAAACACAATTACTCACTTTATTTCCTAATCGCTCTAATAATGCCACTACATATCCTGTCACTCGGTTAGGACACTGACTCTTCTCATTGTAAACACATTATAACACAAAAGCATCTTATCTTTGAACTTTCATTGCTCTTCAGCAGAGTTGTTTTTCGACCTTGACTTGGTTACAAGTATGTAGTTATGTACTCCGTTCTTGCACATCAGAGAATTTTATGACCTTCCCACATGCCACATAATATGTTTGTTCAAACTCTCGATTTCTTTAACTGATTGATTAATTGATTCACTGCTTGATTCTTTAAAACTGTGAGGAGGGCCAGTGATGCTCATGTGTCATTTAAAGCCAATAGCTTGACCAAAAAATCTAATTCACACAAATTAGTTTTGGAATAGATTAGACAACATTTGTTTGGAAGATTGATTTTGCTACTTTAGTTTAAATATTAGAAGTCAATAGTCACCCAAATATTTTAGGAAAGTCAGCCCCAGACCTGGGTTCTGTTTTGTGAATAAGTTCAAATCTATAGGGTAACTTTTAAAACATTTTGTTTCATTTATTTTGAGGCTATATTTCAAAAAGTGAACCCTGTAATGTTCATGGTGGAAAGTAAGTTTTTATATTCAATGTTAAGGCAAAACTTCAGCAGCCACATGTGATCTAAGATGGTGTGCTTTGTCTTCCTCAGGTGTTTGGAAATAAGATGTTCATCCCGTCTCTGGATGGCGCATTGTTTCAGTGGAACAGGGACAGGGAGAGTATGGAGTCTGTCCCTTTCAGCGTGGAGTCCCTGCTAGACTCCTCTTACCGGGTTGGAGAGGACACCGTTTTGGTTGGAGGAAAATCCCTCACCACCTACGGCCTGGGAGCCTACAGTGGCAAGGTACACTTACAGCTACACACAGCACTGCTAGGGTTTTCAAGTCCTAGCTTTCTACCAATCTTTCTTTTGTTTTTAATTTTTTTCCTTTAATTTTAATTTTAATTTTTTTTGTCTTTCTGTAGCTGAAGTATATCTGTTCAGCGGTGGGGTGCAGTCGATGGGGAGAGGAAGAGTCGGATCCAGAGGACATGCTTCTGCTGCAGAGAACACAGAAAACTGTCAGGGCTGTCACCCCTCGCAGTGGGTTTGAGAAGTAGGTCTCATTTTTTTATTTATTTATTTTTTTTCCTTCTACCCCAGGATTAGAGGGGTTTTTCACCATCTAACCATAACCCTAAACCTAAAAATCTCAACCTTTTTATATCTTTGAACAGAAAAGCTTTAGTACAGAATCAGTAATACCTGTTACAGAACAGTTTTTGTTTGTTTGTTTTTTTTCACAAAATTTGAGGTAATCTGAACTTCTGTATGTATTTACAAGTCTGTTTTTTATTTTGTACCAACGTTTCTAAAGGAGCTAATTTTTTGAAAAAAATATTTTGGATCAAAAATACTTTGTGGTGGGTCACTTAAGCTACCTTCCGCACAGTTTTTGCTTTATTTGATCTGCTGGATGGTGTATTTAATTACATGCTTAGCTGTCAAACAGTGACCACTGTGGGGGAAAAAAAGTGCTGACTACCTAATGTTGATCTGTTTACATTAGGATCTAATGGGTGAGCTGCACTCTAGCTGTAGTCAAGATCAGGCCTGGGATTTTACAAGAATACACAGTACATTATACTGAATATTAAATGTTATTATATAAAACTTAAACAATATCTAAAAAAATGAAATAACATAGTTACTCTTGTAAATATGAAATTGCATGTGGACAAAATGCACAAAGTGAATTCTCATTTTTGAGCATTTTCTCTCACCGTTTCAATTAAGAAAAAATTTCATACTGATTTTTTCAAATCTCCCAAGCCTACCCAGAAGCATTATGTGCTATGCTGAGAGCATTATCTGTGTCTGTTAGGTGGAACTTCAGTGTGGGCAACTTCGAGTTGAAGTTTGTTACAGAGGCACAGTCTCAGTTTGGTTTTTTGGAGGGAGAAACCAGCAATAAGGAGGTGTGGCATGACGTTCGACATGAAGGACCACGGGTGATTTTAGAGGAGACGGAAGCACAAAACAATGCAAATGCACACATTCAGACAGATGGCCTGGACCTGGTGATCAAAGTGTCTGTCCCGGATTGGAAGGTCATGGCCTTTAGCAGTGAGCCTGGTGGAAGGCTTATCTGGGAACATCAGGTGAGTTCTGTAGATTTCAACTTGTTTTAGTGCTGTTGGAACTTACAGTTCAGACTAGGACCTACAAGTCCATATAAAATTGCTCCCAAGTTATGCAATATAGATTTGTCTATTTTCTTCCAGACAGTCATGTGCTGTTTTTGGAGGATTGTTGCATTAACATTTATAATGCTTATACATAACTGCTTCCGTTTTGGTCCTCCTCTGTAGTTCTGCACGCCTATAGCCTCTGCCTGGTTGGTTGGAGGGGGCAAGGTGACACCCATCAGTCTGTTTGATGACACCTCCTACACTGCTCACCCAGAGCAGGAACCTCAGGAGGAGGATGACGACATCATGGAGGAGGCGAGTAGAGCCACGGAGTCCAGCGTTTACCTGGGTAATGAAGCCTGTGTGTATGTAAGAAAGACATAAAGATAGGTTATTGGTTCCAGATATAAATTATGCCATGTTTCTGTTCTTGGTTACAGGCATGTTTCAGGGTCAGCTTTATCTGCAGTCATCAGTAAGAATGTCTGAAAAGTTTCCAACTAAGACCAAAGCGCTGGATGGCCGCAGCTCCAGCAGAGACATCATCCCTCCACCTACTGTCAAATGGAAGCCACTAATTCGTGAGTCTTCACCAACAAACACTCCTTTATGTGCACACCTCTTATCTCAAAAAACATATTGTTCAGTAACTGCTGTACATAATTCAGCTACAATATAACTAATATTGAAGTTATGAGTAATTGAAGTTTACACCCACATTTGAGGTTAATTTCAGGAGTTAGTATGAAATTATAGAGTTAAACCATAAACTTGGTGATGTTGTGAGTGTTAAAGTCTGCACTAACTTGTTGCATCTGTTTTCTCTGGTGTTTTCTATCAGACTCTCCATCTCGTACTCCAGTGCTGGTGGGTTCAGAGGAGTTTGATAAATGCTTGAACAATGACAAATTTTCCTTCGAGGAGTACAGCAACGGTGCTCTGTCTGTTCTACAGTACCCCCATGGTGAGAAGCACTTGCTGTTTATTTCTACAATGAGAACTGGGATTTAATTTACAATTTTAATTCCTTGTGAGAGTTGCTAGTTGATGTTTCATAGCCTTTTCATTATTCATGTTTAACGTATGTGTGTGTGTGTTTTTGTGTGTGTGCAGATAATGGGTACTACTTCCCTTTTGGTTCTCGGTACCGTGGTCGGCGTGAGGTGACAGCAGTGAGTGTGTTACATACAGATCAGACCAGAGGTACACGAATGAGGAGGAAGGACCCTGTGCTGCTCTTGCCGTGGTGGAAGGAGATCTTGGGCACCATCATCTTTTGTATCGCTGCTACTACATACATTGTCCGCAAGTTCTTCCACCCTCATACAGTGCACATACGGGTAAGATGGAGATCAGATAACTGCAAATATATACTTCTCTTAATTGCATAAACTGATTGTAGCTGACAGGATTCTGTGGTAGACCGAGCATACAACTATTGTACTGGAGTGAAAGTAGTCATGCCCTTTGTAAAATATTATTGGAGTAAAAGTATTTTTTAAAAAAATGCAAAAAAGTATTTACTTTCAAATACATGCATTGATTGTAGTTATTACTATTGAGGTTGGCAAAAAAATAGATTCTCCGACACAAATCAATACTAATTCGATATCAATTGGCACTGGTATCAATATTTAAATGCAGTTTTTCATCTGCCGCTTCACGGAAATCGCTAATTTTCAACCGGGACTGCAGGAGACAGACCCTCCCCCAGCTACCTGGAGGACCCAGTGTTTCCATGAAAAGCCCTGTTAACTCAACCAGGGAACAACCTAGCTCTGTGAAATATTACACGGAACCTCAGCTAGTGTTGCTTTCTCAATGGAAAATTATGACTAAATATTGTCGTCAACGAACATTTATCACGTGACAAAAACGAGATGAGACGCAACTTAAATGCTGGGTTAAATAGAACTGCATAACTAAAAAAAGGGACTAAAATTACTAAAACTACACAAAAATTGTCGTGAATAATTCTGACTTAAATAAGACTAAAATGCTAGTTGACTGATTTTTAGTTGACTGAAACTTGACTAGATTAATAATAATAATACATTTAATTTATAAAGCGCTTTTCAAAATACCCAAAGATGCTGTACAATTTTGAGTGAACAAAGAAAACTGAGCATTTTGTGTCTACTCACACCAAGTTTTTTTATTTTATTTTATTTAAAAGTTTGTTTGTTTTTTCTCCCCCTGTAGTATCGAAAATAGTATCAAGTATCGAGTACCATCCTTAGTATCAGTATCGAGTTTGAAATTTCAGTATCGTGACAAGCCTAATTACTCTATTAGTTTAAGATACATTGTTTAAATGATTTTTCAAAATACAAATATTGGAATATAATCAAGTCATTGTGACCTCCATGCTTATTGTTTTTTTAATTATTTTTCTAACAGCAGCGGAAAGAGTCTGAGACGCAGTGTCAGACAGACAGTAAGTTTGAGCTGGACGTCCCTGAACAGAGAGAAACTAACACAGACACCCGTCCCAGCGAATATGTGTCCAGGTAAAACAACTTTAAATGAGGCTGGAGCACATATGGTCCCAGGACAGTGTATTACTGAATATGCTGGTCTCATGGACAGCTGCAACAGCCACATGAACACAGAACACACCAGCACAACACATGCTCACCAGAAACCTCTGAACACACCCTCTACGGTCTGTCACTTGAGTGGGGGGAGAAGAGCATATGGGTTTTGAGGGGTGGTAGGAATTAAGTATTATGAACAGCTGGTCTGCCCATTCCTTGAGCTGTAGCTACAGCACCCTTCCTGCTGCCTGCTAACACCTCTTTACTTTAACTCTGTCTGCTTTTATGGAGGATATATAAAGTCCAGCACCATGTTATAAATGATTCAGTACATGTCATACCTATACTTACGGAATGAAAAATGAATTGTGCACACTCCCATTTTATGTGCAAATCTGGAATGTTGCAGGTGAATTTGTAATATGGTGGTCTTGCTTTGTGTGTGTGACAGGTACCTGACCGATTTTGAACCTGTGCAGTGTTTGGGCCGAGGTGGGTTTGGGGTTGTTTTTGAGGCACGAAACAAAGTCGATGACTGTAATTACGCAATCAAGAGAATCCGCCTGCCCAACAGGTAACTCTCATCTACGTGAATGCATGAGCGCACACTATTAATATGCATCTGTATGTTTTAAGATTTGTATGTATGTTTGTGTACATGTTTACAGGGAGGTTGCCCGTGAGAAGGTGATGAGAGAAGTGAAGGCATTAGCCAAACTTGAGCACCCAGGTATCATCCGATACTTCAACGCCTGGCAGGAAAGCCCACCCCAGGGCTGGCAGGAGGAAATGGACCAACGATGGCTTAAAGATGCCAGGTATGAACAAAATTCCGTTTTTTTATTTTTAGAGAATGTCATGAGGTCCCTAATGATCTCAAAATCAAGGGCTCCAGATAAGTACCTACATATCTCAAATAGTAATTAGAAGTATGCCAACACTACTGGTGTCTGAACATTTGCATTAATATCTATTCATTCATTAATTATTTCATTCCTTCATTTACCTATCTATCTAGCTATTTATCTATCCATCTCATTTATTTATTTATTTATTTATTTATTTATTTATTTATTTATTTATTCATTTATTCATTCATTCATTCATTCATTCATTCATTCATGTATCTGTTTAATATCTACTTAATATCTAAATGCATCTAATCAAGACTTCTGTAGCCCCTGGTTCTTTTCAATAGCAACTGAGTCAGCGACACTTACAGTTGTATGCAAATGTTTTGGTCTCCTCATTCAAATTATGTTTTGTTGATTTTCCTAAACAAATAGACATCCTCCACATATAATACACATCTATGCATTGTAATGCACAATGACTGGTAAATTGCTGAATATATTGAAGAAAAGTAACCCCCACTTTTACACGGATCAGGAGTCGCAGAATCAGTCTTGCGCAGATTTTTTTCTGAGAACCTAAATGATCATTGTATACTGAAATCTTCACAATAACACTGTAGCAGCTCAACATTGTTTTTGCTTTTTTTCATGTTTAGTTCTAAATTATTCAGAAAAATATAATTTACTAATTTTGTAACATAATGGCGTAAATTCAGCTACATTTCCATATAAAATATAACTGTATAAATGTTTTGTACTGTTCAGAGTACACAAAGAAAGCTGTCTTGGGATTGTTAAATACAGCTGTACTCAGAGGTTTGAAAATAGCAAATCTGAGAACGTTATTTATTTCTCCTTGCTTGAGTGTTTCTCTTGTTTTTCGTTTTTGCCTTCTTAAAGCTTTGTATTTTTATTACGGCGGGTTACTACAATAGACTGAATAAGATGTGCTGGATGAACAGTGAATTAAAGTAAAATAATTGTAAAAATTATTGATTACCTGTACATTTTACTGTATATTACTAAAATTACATTAATTTATTACTGTATTTTCCTTCTAATATCAAAGAAAATGACCGCACATACCAAAGACAACACCCGTGCATAAATTACAGTACAGTCTACGCAGGGGTAACATGGGTATTTACACTGTAGCACTGCAGGGGTTTAACCTTTACATTTTCGTTAAGTGTAATGTATTCAACTGAGTTTAAAATGAAATCAGAGTGTTTTGGGAGAATATCCTTTATCACAACACGGCTTTTCACAATACACTGGTGCTCTTTAAGTTTTTTTCTTGGAACATAACCACAGCGAGGGGTGGGCTACTGTATATGCAAAGGTTCTCTGGGTTTATTTAACTTTTCAAACATGTGTGTAGTTCTGAACAGCAGTTGTGGCTAATTAATTTGCTATACATTTGTCACTGACTGAGCTCTGACCAGTGAAAATGGGCGCATTAACTACCTGACTTTTCTGTGACATCAGCTGTATTAGAACATGTTAAATGCTGATATGCATGTTGTGAGGAGTATCATGTCAGGTGCTTGACCCAACTCTTAGATTCATTTCCTTGTTTCATCAGTGCTACTGACTGGCCGCTCAGCTCTCCTGAACACATGGAGGCATTCTCTGTGAAAGTCCCCGTGTCCACCCCGTCTCCGCTGGACTCTTCATGCGTGTGTGTGGCCGGTGGTGACATGAGTCTGCTTGTTCTGGATCACGTTTGTGTGGAGGGTCTGGGGCCAGACAGTGTGATGTCAGATCGGGATAGTCCTGCTGACCCTGATCTCGTCCCTGACATGGAGCTGTCCGAGTCCCCACACTCCTTTGAACTCTGCCCTCCACGAGCTGTTGGCCATGGTGAATGTACCTCCTCCTCCTTCGACATTGTCTTTGAGGACTCTGGCTGTGATCAGCGTGACAATGACACAGATAGCCGCACCACGCCCATTCAGACCATATGCCCCTCCCACTCTGGCTCTAGATCCCACCCCCCTGTTTCTTCAAGCTTCGCCTCTTCTTCTCCTCCTCGTCCCACGTCTCTGAATCTGCCGCCCTGCTCCTCCATCCCTATGGTCCGGCCACCTCTAACACCTAAAGTCTACCTGTATATCCAGATGCAGCTGTGCAGGAAGGAGAACCTAAAGGACTGGATGGCCCAGCGTTCTCAGCCCGACCTCAGGGAGCACTCACAGTGTCTCGCCATCTTCCTGCAGATCGCTGAGGCCGTGGATTTCATCCACAGCAAGGGACTCATGCACAGAGACCTGAAGGTAGGGCGCACATATGAAAGAATTTTTGTTCCTGTATTACATGACTTGGTATCTTTTTAAATCATTTCTGAGTTAGATAATAACAGTTCTGAGTTCTGAATTGATTTTTAGCATATTAGTGTTTTAATTATGAACAGTCGTGGTAGTAGCTTTATTTTTTGTTCCTAAATTATGCCAGAGTGATTCAGAGAAGCTTGTGCACTGCTTGTTAGATCAGAATTAATTATTGCAATGTTATCTTTACTGGGCATCTCAAGAAGGCATAATTTCCTATACAACCTGCAGCAACACACATTCGAAATAAAGCAAGATATTGAGCCTATTGTGTATTAGCCCCTTTTTAAATAATTTCACTTTTATAGTTTAATTGGAAAGGTTTTACTTTTTTTTTATTTTAAGCTTTAAATAGCCATGAAGCACCTGTGTACCTCACTGAATGTCTGTCAGCTCATGCTCCAGTTCACTTAGATCTATAGATACTGGCCTTCTTTAAAAACCTTTGTAAAGTATAGAAAACACAGAGGGCTCTTTCTGGCATTGCACTTCTGCAGTGGAGCCTTAATTTCCACCTCAATTAGACAGTGAAGCTGTGTACATATTTAGACACACATGTTATTGCCTCATAGGATTTTAAGAAATGCTGTTAAATTTTATTGGTAATCCTCCTTTTCTTTTATCACCGTTACCAAGGCGTAGTAATAATATTTTTAAAATCCATAAAGTCACCTGCAGAATGAACGATAAACTCTGTGACACAACTTAGACTGGCCAATTTTGTTTTCTTATAAAATATCAATTGTGTCCTGACTGAACTGGCAAAATACATTGTTAGCTGCTTGTGTACCCACGCACTCTGCAGTCTCTGTGTCACACTCACTATTAGGAAAACTTCCCTCTGGTGCTGCATCTTGATGGTGAAACTATGACTACTGGGGTGTATATTTGTGTACTACTGCAACCTTGTTGGTAGGGCTGAAAGATTAGTCTTTTATTATTTATAACTGAATAATTATGCATTATTTATTAAATAATTACAGCTTGTTTGATCAGAAATGTCTGTATTTTAAAGTGGGAAATGGATAGAATGAACATATAGCTGCCTGAAGAAAATCTGATCAACCCCAGCATTAAAACCACTGTCCGGTGGAGTGAATTACACTGAATATGTTGTTACAGTGGCATTATTCAAGGGGTGGGATATGTTAGACAGCAAGTAAACAGTCAGTTCGTAAAAAGGGGGGTTGAAAGCGAGACAAATTGACAAGTGAAGATTCGGGCAGCTGTGACTAGAGACTAGAGAAGGGTGTTCCTGGTGTGTAGTGGTGCCTACCAAAAGTGGTCCAAGGAAGGACAACGGGTGAACTTGCAACAAGTTCAAGGACACATAAGGCTCTTTTAATGTGTGTGTAGAATGTAAAGGCTTGTCCATCTGATCCAGTCCAATGGAAGAACAACTGCAGCACAAACTGCTGAAAAATGTAATGCTGGGTATAATAAAAGGGTGTCAGAACACACCGTACATCCCAGCTTGTCACTTTTGGGGCTGTTTTGCAGGAGACAGGTCAGAGTGCTCATGCTGACTCCTATCCACCACCTGGACCTTGAAGGGGAAGAAAGTTTTAATGTTATGATTGATCAGTTAGGACATTCAGTGTTACCAGACAACAATTAACTAGCAGTCTAACACACTAAACATTCAAGCCTTGGAACTTAATTTTTAGAAAATAATCATGGTACAATGATATTATTACAACAGATTATTTATTTAAATATTTCTGATGTCTCCACACCTTTATGGTTTATTTCACATAGACAAGAATCAGTGTTGATGACATATATACTCCTATATTTTAAAACCTATCTGATCTAATACTAAGAACAGACAGATGTATTTTGTTAGCCACCATTCGGCATGTGTGCATGATGCACAGTTTATTATGTACTTCAAGAAGTAGAGGAAATAACATTTTCCCCCCTTTTCTGTTTTTCCTTTGCATCTGTCTCATTCCTTCTTCCAAGCCATCTAATATCTTCTTCACACTGGATGACGTGGTAAAAGTTGGGGACTTTGGGCTGGTCACAGCTATGGACCAGGAAGAAGAGGATGATGAGGAGCTGAGCACCCTCACGCCCATGCCAATCTACGCCCGCCACACTGGCCAAGTGGGCACCAAACTCTACATGAGCCCAGAACAGGTAAGTTCCACCGAATTATAATGCAGATCTTCAAACATTAATGTATTATTCTGTGTTTGCAAGCAGTCAGGATCTCCTTCTCTTTCTCCTGCAGTTGTCAGGGAACTCGTATTCTCATAAGGTGGATATTTACTCACTGGGGTTGATTCTTTTTGAGCTGCTCTACCCATTTCGCACCCAGATGGAAAGAGTCAGAGTAAGTACATACAATTATTCAGTTCAGACACTTATTCAATTCAGCCTTGTTTAACAGAGATCCTTATTGCTTTTTGACAAAAAATGCTTTTGTTCTTTTAGACTCTCACTGAAGTCCGAGGCCTGCAGTTTCCTGCTGCTTTTCAGAAGAACAACGTGCTGGAGGTATGTGTGCATATTTGTCTTTGTGTGTGTGTGAATAGTCTGTGTTTTGGAGAAAGCAAGGAAAGGCAAGAGTGGATTGAAGGAAAAAAGAAATTTAAATGAGGAAATAAGTGCAGAGAAAGATATCTGCTGCCCCCTGTTGGTGAAGTGGTAGTATTACAATACATTACTATTATCACAACAGTCTTTCAGACGTCTTCATGCTAGTGTAATAGTTTAATGTTGCTTATATTTAGACCTATGACTCAGTTTAACGTAACCTTTCCAAATATGTGTGCATTAGAAAGAAGACTCAACTTAAATTATCAAAGAAAAACATGTGTAAGATCTGCAGCTATTTGTGACATAAGCATCGTTATACTATCTCAGAATTCAGTTCCTGTTCAGATCTGCAGAATTTAGTCTCCAGCACAGGTATTTCCTGTCACAGACCTAAAGCAATGCACAATTTGTTTTCCCTTTCTCTACACACCTGGCTAGAGGAGTTTGGTAATTAGTTAAAGAGTCAAAGCCAGGTGTGCTAGATGAGATGGCACAGAAATGTGCATAGTTTGTGGTTTGCAGAACTGCCAATTGGAAAGCCCTGTTTGTCAGTTGAATAAGGTGTATAGAGGAGAAAAGTTCATTAAATATCGCTTGTCTCTCAAAGCAGCCACTTATTCTGATGCAGATAGACAACTGTATGCTTTTCTACTAACATGCATGTGTGTTTTCAGGCTCAGATGGTGCACCGCATGCTCTCCCCAGTGCCCGCAGAACGACCAGAGGCATCTGAGATCACAGAGTCTCCACTGTTTCAGGAGCTGGAGATGCCCTGCAGAATTCGACAGCGGTCTCGAACGTACAGCACATCGTCCACAGGCCGGCCGTCAAGACAGATTTCCAACTCCAGCTCCAGCTAAAAAAAAAAACAAACAAAACCTCTCACAAACACACTGACATCTCATTCAGTGCTCTTTCCTGACACACCTTTTACGGGGGAACAGCAGGTCTTATTAGATTTAAATGCACACTTTCATTTTTTTTCCCTCTCTGGCCAGTTGAAAAACCGAAGCATCTGAGCTTCTCCTTCATTCCGTTTTGTGCGAACAGATAAATTTATGCCTTCACTGTGTCTCAGGCACTCACTTCAAATCCAAAACTCACTCTGCCCTTGCTTGCCCGCCTCACTGCCTTCACTTTGCCTCACTGCCGAGGAGGCCACCACTCCTCCCGTCTTGTACAAGTTCACTCAGGAGAGACGATCTGAATTGAACTGCTGGACTCTTTGACCAGCTCTCCAGCTCCATCTTTCAAGCTCCATGATGCACGCCTTGCCATCTTTACCTCAGTTACTCTTTCTCATACTGTACTCACTCATGTGGAATTGGCTGAGCTAGTTTTTGTGGAAGTGGACCATTTCTCAGTACTGATGAATGCTGAATAACAAGCTGCCTTGGATCGCTGTTCACTCGGCATGTCTTAAAGAGGAAGCTGTGCAGGCTCTGCGTCCTCTGAACTCAAACAAAGACAAACATTGATCAGATGGTTCTACCTTGTAAATAGACTTAAGCTCCAAGTGAGGCACGATAATGGTTGGAGACTGTATGCAAAGTGTGTTAAGCATAAAAAGCTGTTTGCTGGCACATTGGAACAGCTTATCGATGGAGCATTCGACAAATCTGTGGATTGGGTGAATAAAAATCATCACTCATGAGTGTGAAATGGGACTGAAAGCGTACAGGCTTATAAGAAGCATGACTTTTTCTAGGATGAAAGAGGTAATGAATGACCGATTCAGAGTGGCTTAAATCAAAGCAAGAGATTTTTGAGACTATGGATGTAAAGATCATAGTGTAATATACTTCATCAATACCAGAAAAAACGGGTTTATGTACTGTATTTCATAGTGAATTTCTCATTAGGTCATATGAATGGAAGCGACTGACTCTCAACAGCAAGTGCTTTGATCAGACATTGAGATGTAGGATAAGTTACAGCAGAAGGAATCACAAATGTGTGATGTACACACCCTTAATTGTAATAAGTCATTCTACGTTTTTTCCCTCCTTAAGGCAGGTTTGATTATGGGAACTGTTTTCATTTATGTATTTTTTTCCAAACTGCTTCTGCACAGTTTATCCCTTTGGAATCGTACAAATCAAAGAGTTGCGAGTTCAGATTATGGAGAGCGAGTGGATCTTTATTGCTTAACTGTGTGTGTAAAGCTCAATTTGAACTAAAGGAGCTGTTAACAGCACTAGGTGCCTCTGCCCCCCGTAGTGTGTGTGTGTGTGTGTGTGTGTGTGTGTGTGTGTGTGTGTGTGTGTGTGTGTGTGTGTGTGTGTGTGTGCGCGCGCGCATGCGAGAGAGAGAGATTGAGAGAGAGAGAGAGAGAGATTGCGAGAGAGATTGCGAGAGAGATTGAGAGAGAGAGAGAGAGAGATTGAGAGAGGGTTGGATTGTGCACCAGTTTCTGAATGGGCCATAACGCTGCAAGAGGGACAAGAGATTAAGACCAGAGACCTTTCAACAATATTCATACAGACATAAGCGGGACCCTGTGTCCAGTACTTCAGATCAGGGACCATTCTGCTAACTTTTTACTGTTCACCCTTAATCCACCCATATCAGCCTTTGAATCTTCCCTAATGAGCACAGCTACAGTGTTTCCATCAAGCGAGCCAGTAGAGGACAGTGGATGACGTTCTATATTACTATGTCAATATGTGTCCATTGATCAAAACTTTATAAATACCTTACTACCTAATGCTGATCCTCACTTAACAGTCGAGCCTAATTAATTAGGATTATTAAGTCACACAGACTAAGTTCAACTAAGTTCTGTCTTTTGATCTTTTCCTTTTTTCACTACGTGACCGATTGTAATTTGATGATTTTTCTGTTCCAAATGCTTTCACATCAGCTGTTCTCCTACTTGTTCTGTGACTGTTCTAGTTCTGTTACCATGATCTGTCAACTCTGCTGGCTTCTCCCTGTAATCTATGATCTGCGTCTTTTGAGCACAATCCTCTCTCCGACCGTCAATGTAAATATGTTCTTGTTTTTATTTATGTTCTTTGCAGAATCAATCCATTTTTTTTGGGTTGGTGGTGATATTTGAGAACAGAATATGAATGCACTCCATGCAGTGGAGTGTGTTGAAATATTGTGACTTCTTACAAGTCAGAATTTAATAAACATTCTATGACCTTTGTTAAAGGTGTTTTCCTGTCTTTTTGTGCTAGAAATGTTTTGAACACATGTTACATGGGAAACTTTGAGGTCGTCTCCCAAGGAAAGATAATCGGTAAAATCTCCAGTGCCGTTTGTTTCTTTGAACGCGTGTCCTCACTGAAGAGTGAGATTTCTCCAGTATTTAATATAAGCTTACATTTTATCATAGCCTTTCCTGCTATTTTTTTTTTTAACAAGGGTGCCAATAATTCTGCCTAATCATGAGCGTTGTCTTCACTATGGACTTTTCCCTCAGATACTGTAATCATGCTTTAATTAATTTGAAACCCAAATGCTATGTAGAATATTAAATAAGTCTTAGGCACCTCATGGTCCAAAAATGGCTCATTTTCATAAATAGAAGGGAATGAACATTAGTGCCCTTTTTTCCTGTTAGCTTTGTTTTTAGGACAATTGAACTTGAACCAGAAGGGTAAGATGGCACGAGGACACTTGATGATGACTCTATTTCTGCTGTTTTCTGTTCAAGTAAAAGTGCTTATCTTCAAAAAACACCACAGAGCATCACTCACTAACCTGCACAATTCAAGATTAGAATGAAGGCTAGTAATAAGCTCATCGCTTTTGCCCCATTTCCAATTGTGTGAACCCATGTAAATCATAATTATTATTAAAAAAATAATAATCAGTAAAACAAACTGAACAGCCACTGAGTGAGTGGTTCAAGAGGGAGAAATATAAATAAAGAATAAATAAAGAAGCTTAGCTTTAACCTAAAATAGTAGAAGACAAAACAAGAAAAAATGGCAGTGTCCTTGTGGCACTCCAGTGTGTAAATCTGTAATCACAACTAGTGTATGTTCTAGAACAAAACGGAACATAAACAAACACTTAGTGACACTTTCCAGAATGATTTAAACTCCTGAAACTATCAGCAACTTTTTGATGGCTCATAAACTACTGGGCAAAAGTCATCCCTCATTTCTTCATATTTGGCTAACAAATAGCCAGACTTTCTTGTATTTTATTGTGGTCTTGAGGAACAGTTCTCCAGACTTCTTTAAGGACTTTCAAAGGCTTTAATTTTCTGTCAGGTCCGTGAACCTGACTAGTTTCAGGGGTATGTCTTTTTGTTTAATCCACATTGTGACCTATGTATGAATGTTTCGAACAGAACAAAGCTGAAAAACAGGTCCAGATGAGCAGGCAATTATCTTTCATGTTATTCTACTCAGTTTGAAAGGCATAAAATAGTATTTTTGCATGTACAAAGTGTTTCAAAGCAAACTATAAAGAAATGATGGAGGATTCTTGCACAGTACTGCATATGGAATCAATATTATGATTTTTTTTTGTATGTATGATGATAGAACAGATACCAGTACCTGTATATTTTGACTGAATAATATAGGCTCTAATTTATTAAAATGACATTTTCTTGTTTTTATTGGTTTGTTAAAAAACTGAGCTTTAATACATTCGAGGCAAAGGTAGACAAAGTAGATAAGAATTAAACCACCTGAGGATTTTTTTTAAACACAAAACTTTGTAAGAGTCAATAGTTGTATCAAAGAGAAAATATTAAACCCACCTGATGGATATCTTTTTTTAAGATTTTTTTTTAAAACTTTAGGGTTAATAGTTAAGCAGCTGAGTAAAAGTGAGTCATAGGTTGCACAGATATTTTGCAAATTACCCAGCACTATAGATGCTTTATTATATCAGTAAAAAAAAAAAAGAGGAATTCTACCTCTTTAAAAAACGAACACGGCCTGTTGCTTTAGACATCGTACAGAATAGTTATTTATGCTTAGTATTACTCCGTAATACAAAAGAACACTTATTTTATTCTAAGTATTTATATTTATGTCTTATTGTTATCTTTCATTCATTTATAGCCTTATTGCTCTTTTATTATGTATGCTTTGTAGCTAGCTGTAGTATTCTGTCCCATGCTGTTTCATTATTGTGGTTTTCGCAGTGTTTTTTCCTAATAGTAGGCTATTTATTTCTGCATGTTGTTTGTTTATTTATTTATTTCTTCGAAACCACACTATCGCCTCCCTGGCTCTTAACTTCCGCGTGGATCTCTGCTCGTCATATCCGCCGTGTTCTGCGGTGGTATCAGATGTGAAAGGAGAGAAGGAGGGAGAGGAGGAGAGGAGAGGAGAGGAGAGTGGGGGGAGATTAAAGTGGGACAGGGGGAACACAGGCCGGCCGCTCGGATCCTCAGCGACTCCACACGCCCTGCTCGCCACCCTCCGGCCGGCCCTGGTCACTCCTGTCTTTGTAGCAGCCGAGTCGCGCCGCCTCCCCGCGGGTCAGCCATTTTCGCTAGGATGGCCGGACAGGTCTGGAGGCCCTGTGGCCGGAGCCGCGGGGGTCCTCTACGGACCCTGCTGGTGCTGTCCGCGGTCGGAGGACTAGTGTACATGTCAACCGCCGCTGAGGCCAAGGAGTGCGACAGACAGTGCGTGAACGGCCGCTGCAACCCAGCCAGCGGCAGCTGCGTGTGTGACCCGGGCTGGGTAGGGGACCAGTGCCAGCACTGCGGCGGCCGCTTCAGGTGAGAAGAGCCGGGCACCGAGGGCCCACCGTCCGCATCAGTCGCTTCCCTGTTTACCCGCCTTACTGTAGCTGTAGCATTACTACAACGTATCCTCTGTTGCTCTAGGTGCTGTGACATAAATGTCAAAATATTTGAACGCCAATTTAAGAGGTTTATAAGTGAACAGAGTAGTTAGAAGTGTGAGAGCTGTCAAAGATAAAGTTAGCTGCCTTATTGTTTACAGCCAGGTAGGTGCAGACGTTTATCCAGCACAGATTAAAGGCTAATCTGGGGTTGAATTATAACCGGGTTTGAGCTTTAAAAAAGGCTCCCTACAGGTCTTGTTAGGCTGGCAGTGCTGTTTGTCACCAGCAATCTCTGTGTTGTGAAAGTACTTTGGACCTGGGTGGGTGGGTTAAGTGACTGACTGATGCTTTTTGGTTTTGCTCTAATGAGGTTTGGCTGTCCTGGCCAGGGGCCATTACCAAACATGAAGAAGGCTGCTTGTTGCTGGTGCAGTGTGAGTACTGCTTGCTTATGCCCTAAATTAAGTGTGCGTGAGGAAGTACAATGTTCATTTTAGTAATGGCTGTCATTCCCCTATCATCAAAGGTTGGCCATTAATAGAATTATATAAAAGCCTTTATTCTCATTGGAAGTGGGTCATTAAAAAAGAGAGAGAGAGACAGAGGGAGGATGTGTATCTGTACTGAAGCTGAAGAATAGGCCTGTATGTTCTTTTTTTTTTTTCCTTAAGTGTCCCTGCGCCTGCAGTTGGTTGCCAAATTCGTCATTCTCTAACCGAATTATCACTGCCACAGTCTACTCTAATAAAAAAGGCAGCTTTTATTACATCACTTGAAGGACGACAGAAGCCTGTCTGTCTGCCCCTTCACATAAACACGACAGCACAGGCACACACATACGCAGACACACACTCACAAAAGTAGTCTCCTTCCTCTCTGCGCTCCTTAAATAGATGAAACGCACATTCCCTCCCGAGTTCCTATGCTGCACTGATGCATCACATCCTGTGGAGTTCTGGAGATGATGTGTGAGGATACATAAAGCCGTATGTCTTCTTTCGTCCTTTTGAGAAGCTGCTTTCTTATTGATGCCGCCAACTCCTGGAGATCTGTTGCCTTTACTTCATTCTCCCTGCCTCAGACTCTTAAACTCACTTGAGACTCAGAGTCTGGCAGCAACCAGTTTTAATGGCAGGCTTTTTCATTGGCTATTATCCCAGGGCCTTTCAGAACATTAGTGTTTTGATAAATAAAGGAATGACTATAATGGAGGCTTTTTTAAAGGTCTTTTCCTCAGAGTTACAAGTCAACAAACCTGCCCAGGGCTCAAAATTAACTTTTTTACTTGGTAGCACTGGTGCTCCTAACTTCAAAAAGTTAGGAGCACCAGCAAAAATTTAGGAGCGCCCACCAAAAATTAATGAGCACCACAACTACAAATTGTATATTAACAGATTTCTTTAATTTGAAAACTACACCAATC
>JBBPCW010000147.1:10392028-10407345 GCA_037974425.1 Phenacogrammus interruptus
TTTAGACCAAAAAGTTCTATTTTGGTCTCATCTGACCACATGACTTTCTCCCATGCCTCCTCTGGATCATCCAGATGATCATTGGCAAACTTCAGACGGGCCTGGACATGTGTTCACATGAGCAGGGGAACCTTCCGTGCAATGCGTGATTTGAAACCATGACGGTGAGATATGGGTAGCCCCAGTCCGAGGGAGACTGACAGTTAATCTCTTCCATTTTCTGACAATTACTCCAACAGTAGATCTATTTTCACCAAGCTGCTTGGCAATTGCCCTGTAGCCCTTTCCAGCCTTATGGAGGTCCACAATTTTGTCCCTGCTGTCTTTAGACAGCCCTTTGGTGTTGCCCATGGTAATAGTTGGAGTCTGACTGACTGTGGGGTGGACAGGTGCAAATTCGGCTTTTAAGTATTGATACCAGTGATAATTGATATTGAACTCTATACTAAATTTTAGTATTGATTAGTATCTGAGAATCGATTTGGGTAGGAAACATAGAAAACTAATGCACTATAATTTTTTTTTTCATATGAAAGTCCATTTAGCTGTGTAGCGAAGATAAATAAGAGGAGTCTCTCCCAGGTCGGTGCCCTTCCACCCAACCTGCTATGTATGTTGTATGTCAACCAGCATTTTTGCTGAAATCGTGGGTGAGAATTTGGTTGTTTTCAGCCTCAAGACCATTAGTGATGTCAAGTACTGATATCCTATGATTAGGATAGTCCATCACTCCAGCGAACATACTTCCACATTTCAATATTTCACCTCTAGCTAATCCTTGAATTTTAGCAAGGTGACCTTGAGCTTGTGTTTGGATGATCCGTACCATTATTTTAGAAGTGCTTTCTAAAAGCCTTTGTCAGAAGTGGGTTCTCAATAAAATAACTAATTAGGATTGTCTGGATTTTTTTGGACGTGTTGGTTTATCGTGGCATGTGGGAGTAAGCAAGAAAGAAAAGTCACACATGAACACACCATAGTACAGCACACAGTGTGGAAAATGTGAAATTGAGCAATATATTTTACCATCTGTGAATGTTTAGAATGAAAAGATACTAAACAGTTTTTTCTGTACTGCCCACATGAAATGTGTAAAAACACATCAACACATTTAAACACCCATGCGCTCCCACACATTCCCCTTTGGGATGATTGTCATATGCACAGCGGGAAACTTTAAAGCAACATGACATGTAATTTAGTCGTTATTTTATGACCGACAGATTGAAATATTACAAAACCACAGGGAATCTGAATAATGACTTCCTGACTGTTTTTGTTTTGATTTTCATGTAGGGAAAGAGAGAAGGAGAGAGATTCTGTAATTAAAGAACAGCTTCTGTTGCTGCAGCTTCTTTCTTCAGCATTAGTTAGTGCAACTGTATGTTGCATGGAAATAATTGCTTGGTGTATTAATGATTGTTTAATTGTGTAGATATTAGTGCCAATGTTTAGCAAGCTAGCTGGTGGTTTGTCTCACAGCTGACAATTCTGCACACCCTATTTTTTTTAATGGTTTCTGACTTCCCTCCTACCCATTTCCATGCGACTCCAGCTGCAGTTCGAGTACATTTCTCACTCCTCGGGATCGGTAGATGGTGTGCTCTCAGTTGTATTTATTCCACAAAAAAACGAGCAACCTGACTAGCTGCTGTCAAGAGCAACATATTTATTTCATGTGACAGGGGTTTGGCTCGTGCTCTGACAACACGTGTCACTCATGCTGTTGCCAAATTTTTGTGTCACTTACTATGATTATAACTGTATCAGTGATGTTTAACCTTGTAATATTTAAATTGAAATTATGATTTCAGTTTATCAGTAAATAAAGCAAATACATAGAATTTATTATGTTTTGTAGTAGAAGTAGTATAATGTTTTATTCCATTTAGAAAGTATAATATGAAAATGCTGAAATATATGAAAAATATGAAAATGTAATATATAAAATTAAATTAAGTAGCTGGAGCCCTAATATAGACATCCTCCTGCGAGTCATATTCAGACAGACTTACATTGATATAATTGCTTCGAACAGATGATTGGATTGGCCATCTCATTACTGGATATTCTTAGTCACTTCTCAGCACTGAAAGAAGCTTGTTACAGTCAGGCAGTGCAGATTTAAGTGGAACTGACCACAACTGAGCCTACAGTTCCCAGTCTCATGCATCTTTCTTCTTTGCTCAGTCATCTGCTGTTTTTTTCTGGGTCTCACTTTTCTCTTCAGCTAACTATTCTTTCTTTTGCCAGGTAGGTCTTGAAGTAATTAGTAATTAAGCAAACTCTTTTGTTAATTGCCATGTCTTAATGAACTACAAGTTGAACTCAATTAGGCCTCTAGTCACTGAGGTTGACCTTTTAAAAGAACTGGAAGCTGCAGTCACCAAAGTGTACAGCAGAGGGCAGTGTACACTAAGACATTACTCTCTAATCTGTACTCAATTTTTCTGAATTCTGCTTCTGGCAGCCTGCAGAACTGCGTGGTTTCAAATATTCATTTTACATTTTCATTTGCAGTATTTGGCAGATGATGTCTAGGGTGATGTTCATGGGTGCTTTGAAGTTTTCCTCACACTATAATGCCTACGCTAAAAATTAAGAGCTGCTAGGAGAGTAGGATTCCAGAGATGGAGGTAGTACTCCATCAGATCACAAGCACACACAAGATTTTTGAAGTTCACAAAGTTTCACAAAGTTTGTCTTAGCTTAGTTCGTTTATGAGACGAACGTGGAGTTGTTATCCAAAAAGTGTTCAATATAACAGACAAAGAGGGTCTCAGAAGTTCTGGTGGTCGGGGGAAGTTCATTCCACCACTTTGGTGTCAAAGCTGAGAAAAGTCTTGATGCCTGTCTTCAACCTTTGGGAAGATGTGGGTCAGGTTGAAGCTGTGACCAGTGACCAGTCTGATGAGTGCTGATAAAGAAGACGGACCTGGACCATTTTCGGCTTTAGAGTTTTAAATCCAATGCAAACAGTCACTGGAATGTGAGGATTTTGGTATATTCAGGACCATATGTGCTGCTGTGGTCTTGTGGTCTTCTGAGGAAGGCCAGTCAGGAACATGTAACAGTAGTCCAGTCTTGGGTGACAAGAAGACAAGTATCTGAAAGGCATTGGTCATGAGGACAGTATGATGTTGTTATAAAGAAGGTACATGCAAGTTCAAAAGAGATTGTTAATGGAAGATGAAAATGAAAGAGAATGTTGAGGTTTCATGCTTTTTGTTGTGGGAGTGATGACCGCATTTCTAGAAGGGATGACCAGGTCGGCTTTTGGGGTTGCATCCCCTGTGTGACACACTGGTATCCAGGAGGAAGTGTCATTCAAACATGCAGAGGTCTGGGCTGAAGTGTGAGGGGTGCTGGGATGAAAAGAGCTGAGGAGTTGTGTGTAGTCAGCATGGCAGTGGTAGGAGAAAACATGTGAATATATCTCCAAGAGAGTGTGTGTATAAGGAAGAGAGAAGGGGAGCCAGCGTTTCATGGGGCAGGTATAGTTCCTTTCCATAACACTTGGTAACTGCGCACTTCAGTGTAAAAGACAGTCCTTTGGCATGCAGAACCAGTGATTCTAGGTTTGATGAGTGTAGCCAGGAAGATCTGATGGTTTACAGTATTAAAATGTGCAGAAACATCTAGAAGAATTGGCTGTTTTGTTTTGCTAGAACAGTTTAGCTGTTTTGGCTGTGTGAAGTTCCTCTGTGACTGGTAATGAATCCTATTTTGTGATCGAAATAGGTTGATTTGGTGATCAGACAGCATGCCCCAGAACTTTGGATAGAAAGAAATGAAGAGATAGGTCTGTGGTTTGCATTAGTCATTTAGAATTTACATCAGTTGAAACCATGCAGTGTGAACACTGAAGACTCTAGATGGGCACATTAGGAACACATTTAGTAAACATTTCACCAAGAATAGCTACAAAGAAAAGCATTTGATACCAAGTGTTTATTGTGGTGGAGGATCTGTGGTGCTGTTTCTCCTCCAGATGCCCTATCAGTATTGGTTTCATACATGTTATTATGAATGATCAAGCTGCCTTTGCCAGGAAGCTCACACTTGGTCATGGTTTGATCTTTAAGCAAGACAGTGATCCAAAGCATGCATCAAAAATAAACTAAAAAATGACACAAAAATGAAGGTTTGCCATCTCTGCATGATCTGGAGAGATTCTGCATTGTCTGACAGTCCTACTTGAAAATAATTATTTATCAAGTCTTTTAAACCAAGTAGGATACTTTTCTATTGGCAAAAGGTGTTTGCACTAAACCAGTTTGTTTTGTTAAGAAAGTGGGAACATATGGGATATTTTTACTGAGGAAACACAACACTTGATGAACATCAAAGGGAACCGTCAGCCTATTTCACTCATAGAAGGGTGTCAATAGTTCTGCACGGCATTGTATTTAATATAGCCCACATAAATCCATGTGTAAGCAGCAGTTAAGGCCTCTGATTTTTGTGTGTGTTATGGACATCCAGACTGATCACAGAGTTTCACATGATACAACATTTTGGTCAAAAAGAAGACTTTGACCTCATCAGGGGTTTATTGAGGGAGCTGGTAGCCTATTGGTGAGGGAGCCCTGTGATCAGGAAGTCGTGGGTTTGAATCCCAAGACTGCCAGGCACCTCTGAGGTTCCCTGAGCAAGACACCGTCCCCACACACTGCTCCCTGGATGCTCTGTTCCTGGCTGCCCGCTGATTCACTTGGTGAATGGGTTAAATTTCATGCTGTTCATTCTGTCATACATGAACACACCACAGCACACAGTGTGGTCACTTTCACATTTTATTGGAAAATCCTTGCTGTGATCAACTTTCCATTATCCATGTGCAGAACTAGCAACAGTCTTTACCTGCAAAACCAGCAAAGCAAACATTACACACTAAACACGTCTGTGGTGAACTTTAGTTTTAAATCTGCTTTGGTTCGTGTAAATAAAGAAGTAGTTTTCGTAGCTTCAGTCCACTAAGACATGTATAGTGTATGTTAGAGAATATAGGCAGGAAAAAATTTTAGCTTTGAGTAAAGTATGATCACAAGTGCTAGGCACACTGTTGCAAGTGTGTGTGCAGCTCCAGATCTTTGTGTGTGCATCACCCCCTGCCCCCTCCCCACGGGAGTGTCACTTGTGGAGCAGAAATAATCCGCCATCCAAAAAAACATCCAAGTGTACTGGCACTCTGTGGTTTGACAAGTGACCGCGATAAGGGGCACAACACAATATTAAGAATGGTTCCCTAATATTCTGGCAAAAATCAGAAGAATAAATATTTGTGTTGAAACAGTCATTTACAATAAGAAATTATTTATGATACAAAAGAAGAGTTTAATTTCCACAGTGTGGTCCAGCAGAGACAATGATTTCTATAACAAGTTCAGTGTAAAGAGCGTATCATATATTTAAATTGTGTTTCTGACGGGCTTGGGGTAGTTGTGTTAAAATTGCTAATAACTTCTGTAGTGAATATTTTTTATGCACTCAGTCATTTTATTACTTCATTACCCTCAAATTGGTACAAACTATAAAATACAAAGGAAATTTTTCAGTGTTTAGAAATTTAGTCTCTATTGCTTCCTTTATTCTGAGAACATAGCCAGTTATGTTAGAGTAAAATGATGAAGTCAAGAAACTAGTGAATAGAAACTGTTCAAAAAACACTGCTTCAGAACCTTTATGAACAAAATGTAACACCTGCAGGACTGAGTGAATGAATGAACAGTCTAGTCTGTGTTGGTGAAGTTGGACACTCCCTTCTTGGACATTGGGATATTTATCCCTGAGTTTCACATTAGTATTCTGTACAATTAGAAGCTTTAATGGATTGCTAATGGAGTTTAAAGTGGCATTGGCTAATTATTATTTGACAGTTGTTGTATAGATGCTCTGACTGCAGTATCTTGGTTAAATAGTTGACTTGGATTTAAGCTGTTTTTCAGGTAAGAAACAGTTGTGGACTTCTTAAGCACTGATAAGAGCATTAGCTAAATGCCGTAAATGTAAGGTGTGGAAAATTGTTATGGGCACACTCTACTGCAGTCATTTTCAAAATTGAAGTCATGCAGTTCTCACGTGTTCATATTGTGTACAGTGTGTCCACTGTACTTACTGTTATGTGGTGTGTTTTGTTATTCATTTGTTACACCTTACTCTAATTGTGAGAAAGCCGAGTGAGATTAGCGTCTGTCGGACTTATTGCTGATAGGAAGATATTTGATTGCTGTACTTGGCGTATCAAAACTATACATAAAGCCATAATCAAGGCACTTTAGACGGTCTGTCACATAACGATCACGCTGTGGCACTTTGAAAGTGTGCTAGCTTGACTTATTTACACTTTCAGGCTTTCACACTTGGCAGAAGTGGAGTCGCTGCACAGATGAGGACCTGGCCTGATCTAGAAAGTCACTGATGTTGAGCTTTATATAACAGAGAAGTTTAAGATGTAATGTGTGTTCACAAGCTATCAGGACCCATAAAGAGCACATCTGAGAAAGTAACTGTCACTCTTTTATGCCATTAAGGCTGTTGCTCAGTCATGTGTTTTCACCTGTGAACACACTGACAAGCCGCTTCATTAGGTACATCTACCTCGTATCTACACTCTATTATCTCAGATCCACTGACCATATAGGTGCCCTTTGTTGCCACTGATGAACAGGTGAAGGGGGGTGGGGTGTCTAACAAATGATGCAGAGAAAAAGATTGACTACATTCTTGTTTCTCAAGCTATGATCTGTGATAGGGTTACTGCCGGCCCCAAAGCCTCACTTCTGCAGCAGACAAAAGTCAAGTCATTCAGACACATGCATCAGAAGATCTGTCATGGTATGTTGAAAGCAAGCAGCTCTTGATCCTTTTTTGGGAAGAGACCATCTTATGATGCAGCCAGAAGCAACAAAAACATCAACTATTCACTCAAATTAGGACACATCATTCATTAAATTTGTTTGTATTTCTAACAAAAGTTCCCCTCAAAAGAATAATAGCAGTAATATCTGGCTCTTTTTTTAATAATAAAGTGGCTCTTTGGTGTAGAAACATGTCCGCATAGCACTAGAAGTGCATGTAGTGCTTACAGATAATCAGCTATAACATTTGCAAGAAAAGTGCTAATGGTTCTCAAGTCAGCTGTGAGGGATATTGCTTTTCACTGTTGTCTTCTACCTTTTTCATTACGATAATCAGATGTGAGATTTAAGTGACACTGAAAAAAAAATTATGTATAATCTTTGTAACAATGGAAAATCGCATGTGGTTTTCAGATTTTTGCATGACAGATGTTACAGTGCGCAGTGGCATTTTTTACTTTATCTGACAAAACTGCATTATTTCAACTTTTGCAAACAAGCAGCCCATACAGTCCAGCCTGAAAGTTTGTGAAGCCTTTATAATTTTCTATATGATCACATTTTAATACAAATCCTAAAAGTAGACAAAGTAAATCTAAACTAAATGATTATACTTGGTCACTTATTTAATGATAATCTGATATTACATATCTATGTGCAAAGGTATGAGTTTTTTCAGTATCTGGTGTGACCCCCTCCAGCAGCAATAACTGTATCTAAACTTTTCCAGTAACTGTTGATCAGTCCAGCGGTAAGCTTGAAACTTGAAGTAATTTTTTGGCCTCTGGGAGTCAGGGATTTTGTTGGGTTTCCTCACATGAACTGCTCACTTCAAGCCCTTATACAACTTTCCTAGCCATTCTGAACCATTATTCTTCTTTAACTATTGGTAGAACTACTTTGAATTCTGAATTATGCCAATAAATACACTTGTTCCATTGATGGTGTCAAGTCCTCCTGCAGCAAAACAGGCCCATATTTTACAGATGGAATAAAGTTGTTGTGGTGCAATGCAGTGTCTTCTCTTCTCCAAACATAACATTTCTTGTTTAACTCAAAAGTTTAAATTTTGGTCTTGTCCACCAATTTTTTTTTCTTGTCCACCTACTTTTTCCCCAGTAGCCTTCCTCAGTAGCTTGTCCACATGATCTTTAGCAAACTTGCAGCCATGTTGTTTTTGAAGTGTACTGGCTTTCTCTTTGCAACCCTGACATGCATACTAGTGTTTTTGAGTGGTGTTCCTCATGGTGAACCCCTTAATTCTAACATTAGCACATGTGAGGGAGGCCTTTAGCTGCTTAGACGTTGCCCTGAAGCCTTGTTCTAATAGTGGGCTTTGATTGTCGAACACGCCTGGGTAACAATGGTCTTGAATTACCTCCATTTGTACACAGTTTGTCTGACTGTAGATTGGTAGAGTGTAAAGTCTTTACAAGAGCAGTATCAAAAGTAAAATGTCAAAGGTAAATTCATTACTTTAGAATGACATTTCATCTCAGCATTATCTACCTATCATTATGTAATATCTATAAAGATCTAAAACATAATTGTTGAAGAGAGCTTCCTCTAAGTGCCTAGATGTAAAACAATGAATGTGTACTCCCAATATTTTTATTATTTTTTTCAATGAATTATTTAATTGCTTTTTTTAAACAGATTAGGTAAGACTGAGGCTAAACTCTAAATATTCTGGTTCTTTTATTGTGAAATCTTTCCTTTGGTGAAAAATGGTGAAACCTGTCATTCAATAGTTCTGTGTTAAATAGTTCTGCTGAATAAGACACTTGTGTAATTAGAAAATGTCGACCTGGCTTTGTTAGCCAATTGGCCCCTCTTAATGGGGAGGGGAGGGTGTAGTTGAGAATAAAATGTTGCTTGGGTGCAGGTCTACAGCCATCAGAGAAATTGAAGGACAACTACATAATGAAAGTTTGTTGTAAAGAAGAGGTTGATCTAAGGCAGTGGTTCCCAACCTGGGGTCTGGGCCCCACTTAGTGGGGCGCTAGAGATTGCAGTGGGTGAACACAATTTTGTCTGCACTGAGGTTACCACAATTATATTTGTACACATTGAAAATGCAAAGAATAAATTGTTTGTTATTGATGTTTGTTATTATTATAATTAATAACAGGTGTTGACATGATGTGCATGTGAATATCAACAGACTTCTCTGTTAAAGTAAACTGTCTGAAGGAGATGTTGATACATTTCTGAAAGTCCATCTTTATTCCTTATGTAAGGTGCGTGCGTGCGTGCGTGCGTGCGTGCGTGTATAAGAGTATCAACAAAAACTACAACCGCTGTATAATTTGTGAAAATAGAAGTTTGTGTGTCTATGCGGGTAAGAGTTGGGTTTGGGGGGCCGGGCTTTTCTTGGACACAGGCAAGGGGGGCTTCAAAGAAAAAACGTAGGGAACTGGTCTAAGGTATGATTACAGCTGCTGCGGCAATTTTAAGCAAATTAATTTTAATAAATGACCCCATTCCACCGTTTGAGTAATGTAGCGCAACTGATGCATTGCAGCCGTTTTGGTAGAGATTCTGCATTATTCTAACCTGGGAGAGAGGAGCCTGTTTAATCCAAAATGCTCATCATAAGTAAGGCATGTTTGTGTAAAAACAGACGGGACTAAATTTGAATAACAACCTCACATAGTCACTGCTTTGATGTGAGATTTGTATTCAGAAGCCCTAGCTTTGGATTAGAATCCTAAGAAGGTTGATAATTAAGTGGTTGATGATGCTAATGAAGTTTTTTAGTTTTTAACCATTTGTTGATCTAGGCAGCTGACTGTATTGCAGTGGGGTGGAACACATATTCACCAGATGGTTATCTTGGACTGTTTATTAAACTGATTCCAGAAATAGTGTTTTTGATTGTTTTTTCCTCACATGCAGTTTGAATGTTTATTCCTCTGTCTGTGTTCCAGCTTGTGATGAGTGGACTGTGCTGCCCAGACCTAATCTTAAGCATGACCTGAACCGCTTTGGCCACTCTGCTGTCTACAGCAATGGGTAACCTCTTGACCTGTTTTTTAATTATGATGTACACAATATCCCTATGTTTTCAATCATGACTGCTATGTTGTACAACTATCTACCTTCTGTGAACAGTGAAAGCTCGACCCCCACATAGGAGTGTTACTACACTGCTACATGGTACCCAGAGCTGCATGTTGATGTATAGCACTAGTTTATCCATTTATGATACGGCAAGTTGTTGATTTGATCCCCATTGCATTCGTGCACTGCTTGTGGATTTTCATGTGCTGGCATCTGCCAAGAACATGGCAATAAATATGAAGTCTGCAGCTAAATCCTTCAGTAATCTCCTTCAGCACAGATTAGGCAAATAAAGTCAGAAACCAAAATGAAAAGCCTGAAATAGGTAATTATCAGTCTTGCTTCAAATAGTAAACACTGACGAGCACAAGCACGCACTTATTTGAGGACATCGAGAAACACATTCACCCTACAAGACGTGTTTATTCTCTCTTTTCTTGGAATATTGCAACTCACATTGTGAGATTGCTGCTCACAATATGATACAATATGATCATGATTCCTAAATCATTATTTTAAATATCTTTTTATTTATTTGTTTACACACATACCTGAGCTTCAGACCATTAATGGGTAGATTATACACAAACGTGCATACACACACACCCACACACACACGCACACCCATATAATAATGAAGCATCCACCCTTAATAGCTCCCTGACTACATCAACACCATTCCCATACTCATCCTCACTCATATATGTGCTAGGTGTAGCTGTACCATGATGACTGTGTAGTAAATAGCTTAGAAAACCCCTTTCAAAATTTGCTTTTTATAGCTCCTTCCATCTAGAGATGTTGAGTAGGACTCTCTTCCATATGACTGAATTGTTGCAGAATATGTACATAGATTTTTTGATAAAAAGGTTTAAATCATCAGTGCAAAATCCTGAAAATTGTAATCAGTCAAGTCACATAATATCAGTAAAGCACCAGATGAACATGAGTGGGACAGAAAGTGTGTAATGTCTATCCTAAACATCTGTTCTGAACATAATTTCAGTTCTACGACCAGTTCATAAGGTACATTGTAACTAATGTGTAAAGTAATTATGGATTACTTGAACATTGGTTGCAGATGACAGTTATATAATCTAAGCCACAGTCAGTAATATTCTTCAATATATACAAGTAAAATGGCAAACTATGCTTTTCAGTACTATATGTGAGTGTGGAAATTGTTTTAGCACAACAAATTGAGTGACAAACTAATTTGTAGGTGTAAAGTTCTCACTAAAGACTGTGTTGAAACTATTTGGTGCAACCAGATCTGTTTTAACCGATCATGAACATGGGGGTGGTTTTGTTGAAAATTGGGTGCCACTGAACTTGTGTTTAGTAAGTGCAGTTGACTGTGGGACTTCCTGTTCAGTTGTTTTGATGAGTTCTTTGTGATCTGAATCATTACACATAATCTCTGCTGTCATCGTGACTTCTGGCTTGACCTCTGTGTTCCCTCCATGTAAGGTTCTTTGGCTGAACAGCTTTTCTCTCCGTACCTGTCAGTCACTTCCTCTGGAGGCTATTGATCTACCCCATCTAACAGCTAGCCTTTTATCTTTGTTTTACTTTCTTCTTCTTTCTCTCACTTACTTTTCAGTCACCCTGCTCTGTCCTCTTTGTCAAGCCCCTCGTCACACTGCCCTTTGTGAGTTAAAAGTCTCTCTCTCTCTCTCTCTGTCTCTCTGTCTGTCTCTCTCTCTCTCTCTCTCTCTCTCAGGGTAATGTATGTATATGGAGGATTTAACAGTCTGATGCTGAGTGATATGTTGAAGTTCACACCCGCCATTTGTGCCGCCTTCACCGAAATGGAGTGTGTGGCGGCTGTGCCAGGCGTGCGCTGCATGTGGGACTTCTCCACCAGTACATGTTTGCCCTGGGTGGCAGCCAGATCCCCTGATCCTGAGACCCTGCTCAGCATGTGCCCTCCCAGAGTCTGTGGGTAGCTTTGAAGTAGTAGACTGCATGTGTATTCACAGTGGCACTTTTTTGGGGGGGGGGAGGGGGCGGGGGGGTGTAGTATACAAATTGGAATTACTGTGACCTCTCATTGGAATTCTGAAGGATGAAACTTTAGCATTAACTAGAAAATATTAACTACACTGCAGCTCTTTTAATAACCTAAGCCAGTGTTTGATGGTGGTAAATGAAAGCAAAATCCCATTAGACTAGCCATGTTTAAAGATACTTTTGAATGTAGAGAGAGTATATGTGAAGATTCGATGTGAGGAGGGACTGTTTTTACAAGGACTATGTGTGTGCATTGAAGGCACACATAAGTGCTGTTTTCTTCTATATGTGTTTCAGATACAGAGGGTGATAAATGTGACCAGTACACAGACTGCTACAGCTGCACAGCTAACACCAATGGCTGCCAGTGGTGCTTTGAGCGCTGTGTATCCATCCACAACAACTGCACTGCTTCCTCGGTGAGTCCTGAACGAAGAACACTGATATTAACACCTGGGAATCAGCTCTAGGGTCACTAAAGGGAAGGGAAGAATGTGTCCTTTAATTGGCTATGTTAGAGGTGGATGCACTGAAAATAGCGGTGTGTTTAAATGTTGTTTGTCTTGCACTGTAGCATTGAGTGAGTTTAGAGAGGTAGTTAAGTTCAGTTCACTGAACAATAGGCTTTATGTGGCTAGGCCTGTCATGATTATTATATGACTGCCTGATCAAAATTATTTGAGATAAACACAGTTATATATTTTAATGTTTATTTTAAGTTGGGACTGAAGCAAATTCATGCAAATAAAAGTAAATGTATGGATTAAGATGTCTTATTAAAACAACAAATGTACACTTGAATCTGATTTTCATGCTAATAAATTTCAGCAGTTGGGCCACTGTGTGTAACGATGGTTTATTTGGTTAATAACTGTGCCTATGTTCATTTAAGAGCTTGGTTGAAGAAAAAACTATTCAGTCCTTAATTGCTAGTTTTAGTATGAAATTCCCTAATTGTATTTTATATGTGATATTTAAATTCCCCGTGACATTTCTGTGTGTATGTTAATGTGGATGTAATTTGGCTGGGAATGGACTTTTAAAAATGAATTTTCATAATTTCTTTCCCTCATATATTGAATTGTGCTTTTCCCTTTTGTATTAATCTGTCTGTAGGGGGCGGTAACAGAGTATGAGGCATGTCCTAAGGATATCCACTCATATGTTTGCAATAAGAAGACCAGCTGTAAGAGCTGTGCCACTGACCAGAACTGCCAGTGGGAGGCCAGAAACCAGGAATGCATTGCTTTACCAGGTATCAGTGCTTGTATTAAATATGTTTGCTTCAACCTGTTTGAAACTGTAATTTTAGAAAAAATTACAGAATTCAGAACTTTCCTGTATAAAAACAAGTCCACAGCCCTCTCAGACTGATGCTCTTACAGTGCAGCATGATTTGTGGGGATTGGAAAAAGTGGGGGTTTCTAGCACCATGGTACCAACACAACACTTGACTCAATGATTTCCATATTTACAAAGTCTGAGTGCTAAAACACTATGTACTCTCTGTTGTAGAGAATATCTGTGGAGAAGGTTGGCATCTGGTGGGGAATTCATGTCTGAAACTTATAACAGCAAAGGACTCCTATGACAATGCTAAACTAGCCTGTCGCAGTCACAATGCTGTCCTGGCCTCCCTCACCACTCTGAAGAAGGTGCAGTTTGTCCTGAAAGAGATGCAGAGCAGATCTGCACAGGTAAGACAACCCCTCCATTATAGCCACTCCCTTTCTTTGCCTCCTTCAACCATTAGACAGCTTTACAAAAGCTTTCTCTTTGGTTTGTTGCTTTATTTATGTGTGTACACAGTCCAAACTGGTGGTGACACCCTGGGTGGGTCTGAGGAAGGTGAATGTATCATACTGGGGCTGGGAGGACATGTCCCCTTTCACTAACACTACACTGCAGTGGTTGCCTGGTGAACCCAGTGATGCTGGATTTTGTGGATACTTGGCTGAGCCCAGTGCCAGTGGTCTGAAGGCAGCAGCATGCATAAACTCTTTCAACGGCAGCCTTTGTGAACGATCAGGTATCTCTGAGAAGGTCTAACAAGTGTGCTATAATAACACCGGATAGACCTGGAACGACAACATAGAAGTGCTAATTCTCTCTCATACTTGTTTTTTTTTTCTCTCATATCTGTTCTCTAGCCAACCACAGTGTGAAGCAGTGCCGTACTCCATGTGCACTGCGTTCCTCCTGCAGTGAATGTACAAGTGGCGGCTCAGAGTGCATGTGGTGTAGTAACATGAGGCAGTGTGTGGACTCCAATGCCTATGTGGCCTCCTTCCCTTTTGGTCAGTGCATGGAGTGGTATACCATGAACAGCTGCCCACGTACGTATCCATTCCTAATGATCTGTCTACTAGTCCTGCCTATTCATCATTGTGGCTGTATAAATTTGCACACATTTATATAGTTATTAATAATTATACATTAATGCCGTGAACGCATAATACGGCCAGGTCATGTTTGTAAATGAGAATTCTCAAAATTGTTCTCAAACATTTTATCTGGATAAATAAAGGTTAAATAAAATAAAAATAACTATGGGATAAAACAAGAGCATTGCTGTTTGCACATGCTCTAAAGTGACTTGATCTTTTCAGATGCAGCTGTTTTAACTCTTACTAGCCTAATACATGAACAATAGACATATTCAAGAAATATTCAAGATTCTTTATCATTTGCACAGTTACAAATCCGTGCCTTAGTTGGCCGTGAGACTGCATAATAAAATAAAGTTTAAAGTTAAGTTAAAAAAAAAAAAAAAAAAAACATTTGAAAAAGGCTAAGGTAATAAAAATATAGAAAAATACATTCCAGACAAGCAAACATTACAATTAGAAACAAGAAAACCATTTACTAATGAAATAGAATATCTACAGTAAATGTACTGTATAGTGCTGTGTGGTAGTTTGCCTGTTTATGTATGTGTAACATTCAGTATTAGACGTCCAAATATGTTTAGCTGTTATCCAGGTACTGATATTAGGGCTGTTATGTAACTTAGTTAAACTTCCTGAGGCTGATTAAATTGATCAACTATCAAGTCAAGTAGTCTTTGTTGTCACTTCAACCTTTTACATAGTACATAGTGAAATGAAACAACGTTCCTGTAGATGATGGTTAAATAAATACAGTTTTATGAGAGAACACTGTATTCCAGCAGCACTGGTGGAAGTAGACAGCAATAAATAATTGTGCAAATACAGCAGCAGGACACAGGAGGTGCATTATGTAATTGTGGTACTGTGCTTTAAGTTGCCTAAGGCAGAACAGTTTAGTGTGTATTTGAATTGTGTACAGATGTGTGTGTGTGTGTGTGTGTGTGTGTGTGTGTGTGTGTGTGTGTGTGTGTGTGTGTGTGTGTGTGTGTGT